>CM039579.1:52579367-53017475 GCA_022457205.1 Saccharum spontaneum | reverse complement strand
AGGTCGGGGAGGTGGAGGTGGTTGCTATCGATCAAGTTGATATCGATGTGAAGGTGGTGTTGATCAGCGACAACACAAACCCATCAACATTTATTTACAAAAAGTTTCAAAAAAACTTTAAGTATCGAATTAAGAGTCGCATTACAATAGCCGTATCATGTGGTCTCTTCCGTTACTGCGCCTTGTACTTCTTAGTCCTCGCAATGGAGAATGATCCTGTCTTGGTCAATATCTCGTCCATCACAAACCTTGCTACCTCCTCTTGAATTCCTCTCATCTCAAAATCTAGCAACTGGTTGTGATTGTTTGCTTTGCGCTGTAATTGAAGCAAGATGATATTGAGATGCACAAACGTAAGACAAAACAATAGAAATGGGATGCCTACGTACCATGTCATCTTCCTTATTTGTTTTTGCGCCAAAGTATTTTAGCATTGCCCCATCACATAGAACCCGCATTCGTTGTTCCCCATCGGTTGATCTAGGGTCTTGAGATCCTCCATATACTTTACACTGAATGGGGCACTCATTGCTTTTGCATCTTGCTATCGAAATTTTTCCAATTCGGTAATGCCTTCATTCTATGTTACATTGTAAATGAAGTGTGAAGACCGAGGACATTACAATATCCTATGTGATTAGAAATAGTGTTGTGATATTGGGTTCACTTACTTATTCAGCACTTTGACTAGGGGGTCGATAAGAGAAAGTGGCTTTTTCTTTGAGTCCCACACCTCGATATGTGAATCTTGAAGATAGATATCTACGAGGATGAAATGGTTGCTGCACTCACAAAGTCCATGTTATTGAATGACATATCAAGAAAAGAAACACTAAAATAAGGGTCAAGAACACATACTCGCAGGTGTAGGGTAGGAGTATGTTTGTTTTGTTGTTTCTGAACATCCTTTCAAACTCAATCTTCAAACTTGTGGTACATAGTCATCTTCACCAGGGGCGGTGCATGTTGCTCATTTACAAATATGGGATCCAAGAAGTCTATATTGCTCAATTTGCTTCTTTAGGCACCATTTTGCCATACACCTGCATAATAAACATATGATATATTCAAATGCAAATCACGTAGTTTATTATAACGTTGTGAGGGTAGGGTACTTACATAGACCATATCATCAAAAATCTGCGTATCGAGCGAGCGCCATTGGAAGAGCTGAAAGAGGTGTTCATAATAAATAATATGCACCGGTTCTTCAGGATGATTAAAACCATTCCGGGAGGAATGCAAACTTCAAAACCGACACAGTCTCCGTTGGCAGTATCCAGGGAGTAATAATCATGCAACTGTCGCATGTATGTTGGCAAATCTCTATACTCTTGTTCGGGTGGCGACCAAAGGTTTGCTCTTGATACTTGTATGCGACCGTGGCTTTTCAAAATCTCTCGTTCCGTAATACAACTCCGTGGCCCTTTCCATGGATATGCCCATGTTGTTGGCCAAGTTCTGTATCTTTAGCAATTCTTTGGTGTGTATTTCTCTAGCTCTGATTTGATTACTCTCTTTGTTGTGTTGCCTTTCAAATTCGGTCTGTTGTCTCCACTTAGGTAGACTGGCTATTCGTTAAAGAAGGCAACGACGGCTTTCTTGCTTGGAGGCTCCACAGTCCGGGTCCTTCATCTTACTCGTAATGCTAGCATCCACCTTCTTTTTTACTTGTCTGGGGAGCATTACAACCGAAACTGATGACCTCTTGTGTTGCGAGGTCCGAACCTGATCGCACTTTGGATTTTCGCGGAGGAGGAGGTGTCTTCTCCTTTGGATGTGGAGGAGGTGGAGGAGGTAGAGGAGGTGTTTTTCTCCTTTGGCGGTGGAGGAGGTAGAGGAGGGTTTTCTCCTTAGCGTGGAGGAGGTAGAGGAGGTGTTTTCTCCTTTGGTGGTGGAGAGGGTGTCTTCTCTTTCGAGGCAGGAGAGGGAGAATGAGGATCTTGCAGAGGAGAGAAACCTCTTGGCGGTGGCGATGCCGATGATTCACTGCCATCCTCATCATCCGAAGATGGCTGCTCATCCAGCTTGATGAAGCATTTGCCGCCAAGCCACATGAGTGCCCAAGTTGTGAACAAGACGCGGCCTATCTTCCTCCACTGGGAAATCAATGTGTATCTTATTGTACTTATTATCCAAGATCTTATCATGCTGACCCTGGCATACCCAGGTGGCATTGGCTTGCCATGAATGATGCCGTCTCCTCTTGGAAATGCTTGTCCGACCGCCACCTTGTCTTTTGTCCACTGCTGTCGGATGTACAACCTGACATTAATAGGTCCAGTGATGTTGTCCACCGGATGAGGAGCATTGACCTCTTCTTCGTCAAGCATAGGGGTTGAGCCGCAGCTACTGCGACCCTTGGGCACTGGGCTATTCAAAGTCAGGATAGGCTGCGGTTGTGTCGAACACATGGATTGCATAGCTAACTCGTGCATCAACTTGAGCAGCTATCTGTGCTTCCATGCTATCTTCGATTTCCTTTCAAAACCTTTGGAGCTCTTCTTCTCTTTGCATTCTAGCCCTCGCCCGGCTCCTATAGGATGAAGATTCACTTTCGAATTGCTTTCACCCAAGGAACATTCCCGGCTCCTCTAGTGCGACTAGGGTGCTCCATGTTTCCAAGTGCTTGTGTGAGCACGTCATTTTCTCTATCGGACTTGCGGTTACCTCTATTCACTTCCTCAGTTAAGGTTGAAATCCTCTGGAGGAGATTGCTGACGGGTTCACTACTGGCATTAAGGATCCCGTCACTATTGTATTGTGCCCCCCTTGCGAGTAGGTAGTTTACTGATCTGGGCTGCCAATCGCTTGTCTGAGGCCTAACGTCGCGCTGCTCTAGTTTCTGGACTTCCATTTCCCATTCTAGAATCTTCCGTACATAGCCACGTGATCCTAGGCGATGAGGATCCTTTGCCTTAAGCGAGTTTGCTCTATTTCTTTCGCTTGATGCCATGGCCTCTTCGGATAGCTTGTAAGCCTTGAACTCCTCCCAGAAGTCTCTCTGCTTGATGTATTGACCTCCCTCAAAATTCGGTTCTCTGTCCTCCTTGATTAACTTGTACAAGGTTCCCTTGAAAGTCTTGAATGAGCGACCCATGATTTCCTTGGCCTTCTTCTTGACTGTCGCTTCGTCATAGTCATTAGGAAAAGTGAAATACCCTTTCAACTTGTTCCAAACTAGCTCCTTCTCACTTTCTGGAACCCTCCATGGGTCATCCTCACGACCAGTCCATTTCCTGTATTTGATCGGGATAAAGTCTCTTACAAGTGCCCCGATGACACTCTTGTATGGGTCTAATGCTGTAAGAGGCTCCACCGGCTCCCCTACTTGGTCGAACTCAGAGATGTGCCAATGTTTACTTGTTTGAGGAAGCTTTGTTGCACCACGCTTAGTCCTACTGGTACCCTCACCAATTGGCTCTTGCGGCGGAACCTACTTCAAAATTCATAAATAAGTCCCCATCAAACTTATCTAGCATGATTTCTTACTATCGCGTTATTAGGTATGACCTAAGTTATTACCTCGTCTCCTTGGTCTAGCTGCAGATAATGGCTAGGGCTCCAATCATCCTGATTACCACCACCATTAGTTGGATCCTGCGGCACTCCTATCGCAGTGCTCTCTGCTTGTGGGGTATCAGTAGTTCGGCGACGGGTGGTGAATTGGCGATGACGAGTCATGTTTCTGGACATGCAATCAAAGGCATCACGAACATTGAGGTGGGCATTCAAAGGCATCATGAACCTAACAAGCTTGCTTGAGGGTGGCTGAATTGCCCATAAGCTATGTTGCCTAATTAGCACATGATTGGACACTAATTGCCAAATACAAACGTAAGTGCTACAGTAGCCCAGATTACAAAAGGTTGCAATCTAAACAAGGCCTACATTGTCTGAGGCCAAATTTTCTGACAATCTAACGTGATGAGTAAGGCATTACCAAGCTATTCCTTCAATAGTAGCCTAACATGTGTGTACTACATATTCATGAGTAATCGTCAGGGTAACGAATCATCTCAAGGAAATGGAGTAACAAGGTGAGAAGATGAGTTATAAAGCAAATGATGATGAAACAGGCTTCATGTAATTATAGCTAAAAACTGAATATTTTCTATAGCTAAATTTATAGTTGAGCATATGAAGTTCGTGCCAACCATCCCTATCAAAGTTTGTTTTCTACTCCACAACATTTCTACTCTCTTGGGTCAAAGATTAAACACGTCCGAAAATGAGTTAGTACCACACCCGCCTTAGAAGTCTGTTTTCTACTCCTTATTTACAAATTATAACTCGTTTTTTTCATATATAATCATAAGTTAAACCTCTCAAACTTTGACCAAGTTTTTGTCATCTACAATTTCAAATAAACACACTTTTGAGAATATATTTCATGGAGGATTTAATCAAACAAAATTGATGCTGTAGATGTAATGCATATTTCTATAAAGTTAGTCACAGATAAAAGAAAATTGACTTTAAACAAACTAAAATAATGAATGACTGAACAGAAAAAGTAGTTGTGAACAGGTACCAAGACGTACACTAAGCAATCTTAGGACATCCTGAACCATATAAGATATTTACTAGCTCTAAGACAACATCTCCAATAGTATTAATTTTTACTTCACATATCTCATGGCTGATAATATAAATAGCTCTACATGACAACATCACATAATTTAGATAGTTTTTCTCTCTTCTATAAAATATGAAATAATATAATTAAAGCTAGCTCATAAGTTATGACTGGAGTTGTCCTTAATGAGTCAAGGATACCGAGTAGTGAGCAAGGAAAATAAAGTGTTAAGGTGTAAATGATACCATGCCTTGAGAAGAAGAGAGTACAATAATTTTCTGAAAGAGCAACACTGCTTGAGGCATTCTATCGAACACCTTATGGGCACTCACCGAGTAAGCAGGGGTGGCGCGACAGCGACGTGGAGGAGCTCCTGGCGGCGTTGTGAACGGCGGCGTCGGGCTGCGGCGTCGTGAACGGCGGCGTGAACGGTGGCGTGAACGGCGACGTCGGGCTGCGGCGTCGTGCAGTGCGTGTCGGGCGGCGGCGGCGTGCACTGGCGAACAGTGTGTCGAGCGTCGTGCACTGGCCTTGGAGCGCTAGCGCCTTATATAACCCACGCATCACTGCCGGTTGGTTATTAGAACCGGCAGTGATGTCCCATATCACTGCCGGTTCTAATAACAAACCGGCAGTGATATGGGACATCACTGCCGGTTGGTTATTAGAACCAGCAGTGATATTGATTATTTTTAAACATTTTGAGTCCCCAATTGATCTCAAATGGAAAAGTTGTAAACAACAAAGTTGTGGAACTCATGAATGTCTACAACTTTTATTTTAGTCATTTCTCAATTTGAGAAAGTTTTATTAGGCATGTCTCATAAAGTGCTCTGTCTCACACAAAGTTATGTCACTTTGTTGGAAACATGGCATCCGTTATATCAACAAATTCCAAAATAATAGTGGTAGAACTCATCAATCTCTACAACTCCACATGATCTCAAATTCGATGTAAATTACTAAAACAACATTTCATTAAGGATTATATAGTTTATGATATTCTAACTATGATGGCCTCATCGTGATCACTCCGGAGGTAAGCAAGTTCGTCACCCTCTTCAAGGATAGGTAGGGTAATGTTTGCCCCAAAAGAAGCTATTTCTTGATAACCTTTGTACTCTTCTTCGTCCGTCACTCCTTCAACACCGACAATCTTCCTTTTGCCTTGCATGACTACTTGTAGTCTTCCCTTTGTATTGTTATCCCTTGCATAGAAGATTTGCAAAACATCCTTTGCAAGGACGAAGGGGTTATCTCTGTATGCGGTCTTGGATAGATCAACGGTAGTGAACCCATCATTGTCGGTGTTGATTTCATCTAGCCGGACCCACTGGCAACGGAAAAGAGCGACCTTCAACTGTCATCCATAGTCTAGCTCCCATATCTCATCTATGAAACCATAGTATGTTGCCTCCACCGTGTCGTATTCATCGTGGGCGTCGAAACGAACAGCACTATTTTGGTTGGTGCTCTTTCCATCCTGTTTTTTTGTGTAAAATGTAAAACTATTTATATCATAACCTTGGTACATCATCACCGTAGTCGAAGGTCCGGGAGCTAAGAGATCTAGCTGACATCCCGTCACCATTCCTAGCCTGCGGCGTCGAAACCAGTCACCGAATTCCTCCTTATGTTTTTTCTCAAGCCAAGCCTGTGACCTACCGATGTGCTTACTTTGCAGTAACTGCTTGTGCTCATTAATGTATGCCATCACATCGTCGGCCTGCTGGAGAACAGCGAAGTGTGCCTGTCTGAAGGAAACCACTTCGACTATTTTGACAGCTTTCTCACCTATCGTTCCTTTGCCCCCTAGTCTTCCATCGTGACGAGATACTGGAACTCTGACCCGATTGATGTCCATATAATATGTGCAGAACTCAATGGCCTCCTCCCTTGTCCATCCTTCTACCATGCTCCCTTCTGGTCTGAATCTATTCCTAACATACCGCCTGAAAACTTTTATCAACCTCTCGAAAGGAAACATCTGGTGTAGGTACATTGGGCCAAGGGCTTTAATTTGGTCCACAAGATGAACAAGTAGATGCACTGATATGTCGAAGTAAGTCGGTGGGAAATGCATCTCAAGCCTGCATAGAATCTCGGTTATCTCCTGCTTCAGCTGGTCTAGCTTGGCCCCTTCAATGACCTTTTCAGAGATCGCGTTGAAGAACGAACACAACTTTATGATTGGGGCACGGACCTTGTCAGGGAGGATACCTCGCAGGGCAACTGGGAGTAGCTGAGTCATAATGACATGACAGTCATGGGCCTTCATACAACCATAGTTAAACTTAAGTTCTCTCATGTTAACTAGCCTCTTCGGGTTCGCACAGTAGCCAGTTGGCACTTTGAGATCATTGAAGAAAGAAATAAGCATGGCCTTTTCTTCCTTTTTCAGTGTCCATGATGCCACCGAAAGTTTCAAGTGGCCATCCTCAAGAGTTATTGGGTGCAACTCCTTCCTGAGGCCCAGGTGTTGCATGTCCAAGTGTGTTGCGAGAGAATCCTTTGTTGTTCCCCCGGTGTTCATCAACATGTTAAGTGTGTTACCGCACACGTTTTTAGTTATGTGCATTGGATCAAGACAGTGATGTACACTCAAAAGTGGCCAATAAGGTAGTTCCCAAAAGATTGATTTTTTCTTCCAGATACTACCGGCTGGCACTGGTACTGCACCTTCCCCCGTCCCAAGGACAACATCTGTGAGTTTGCTTACTTGTTTAAGTATCTGTTTCCCTTCTCGATACTTTGGAGGTCCATGTTTCTCAGTAGTCCCATTAAAATCTTTTCTATTCCTGCGGTAAGGGTGATCCCTTCATAGGAACCTACGGTGTCCCATATAGACCATCTTCTTGTTTTCTGGTAGATGTATAGCATCAGTCTCGTCCAAGCACTCGACACACCCAGTGTATCCTTTTGTCTTCTCTCCAGACAAGCAACCTCGCCCTGGCAGGTCAGTGATTGTAGCGATAAGTATAACCTTTATCGTGACATGTTCTTTTTTGTACTCATCCCAAACATCCTTCACACCCGTCTCCCACATCTGTAGTAGTTCATCGATCACTGGTTGTAGAAGCACATCGATATCATTACTAGGTTGTTTTGGCCCTTGGATTAGTAGTGGCATCTGGATGTATGACCGTTTCATACAAAGCCAGGGTGGAAGGTTGTATATACATAGCGTCACTGGCCAAGTGCTATGATTGCTTCTAACCTGGTCAAACGGATTCATCCCATCTATGCTCAAACCTATCCAAAGATGCCTTACCTCTCCACCGATGTTCTTATAGAACAAGTGTTGATAGTCCTCCAGTCCGACCCGTCGGCGGGGTGCCTCAACATTGTATCTTTCTTACGCTCTTCGCCGTGCCAACGCAACAGTTTGGCTGACTTTGCATTTGCAAACAACCTATGCACTCGTGGAGCTATAGGAAAATACCATACGACCTTTATGGGCCCTCCTCTGGTCTTGCTTCCCTGATTTGACGGCCCTTGCTTGTATCGGGGAGCTTTACACTTGGGACACGCATCCAAGTCTTTGTATTTTTCTCCACGGTACAATATGCAATCGTTGGAACACGCGTGTATTTTCTCAACCTCGAGGCCGATTAGGCAAATCATTTGCTTGGCTAGGTAAGTCTTTTCTGGTAACTCGCTACCCTTCAGGAGCAGTTTATGTAGTATACCTAACAAGCTATTGAAGCCTTTATCACTCAATCCATTCGTTGATTTGAACTCTAATAGCATGATGTTGGCTTCCAGTTTGCTTATTGGGCAGGTCGGATACAATGGTGTTTTTGCATCCTTTCTCATGATCTCTAGTTTTTTCAACTGTGTAGCACTAAGGAATCCGCCATGCACATCATGTAGAAACTGTGAAATGCCATCATTTTCCTCTGTGTCATCAACTAATGTATTCCTAAACACATTATCGTTGGTAGGCACAGGTACTGTGTAGCATTGGTCATCATCAATAGGCAGAAATGCGTTTAGGGATACGCTAGGCATGGGCACATCATCATTGTTTTCTTGTGCAACATTTTGACCAACCTCCCCATGCAAAGTCCAAATCGTGTAGTCTCTCATGAACCCCCTGGTAATCAAGTGCAATCGTATATGCTCCACGTCGCCCCATTTTCTCGTATTCTTGCAATCTTTGCATGGACAGAATACAGGCTGTGAGTCCCCAGCATTGGCTCTAGCGAGCTTGATGAAATCGTCGATGCCCGTCAAGTACCGTTGGTCTGTACATGATAGATCGTACATCCACCCTCGATCCATGTCTGCACAGGTAAAATGGGCCGGGCAGAGGAAACATAGGAAAGTTTTAATAAGAAACAATTATTGCACAATATTGAAGAACAATTATTCTACTCCATGCAACATAAAAATGAATTTAAAAAAAGACTAAATTTGGAGACATGATCATGAATAACAATGTAGCTCCAAACAATGCCCATATAAATTAAAAATCGCAGCCCCATAAAAATAATTATTGCACAATATTGTAGAACAATTATTCTACTCCATGCCACATAAAAATAGAGACATTAATTTTAAAAAATACTAAAATTGGAGACATGATCATGAACAATAATGTAGCTCCAAACCAGTGGCCGATGCAGGATGATAATCAAGGGGGGCTAAAAACAATGGAGATGTTGATTTGCATGAAGATTTAATGGTGATTTGAGATTTTTGCTACAGTGTTTCTAGTAATAAATCAAGTCATTAGGGGGGCTGGAGCCCACCCAGCCCCCTGTAGATCCGCCACTACTGCTCCAAACAATGCATTGTTTGGTGACACATGGGTTAATTTGTTCATCAACATTGTAAAAGAATCTACTCTACTCCTAAGAACCAATTATAACATCACATACTAACAATGCATTATAGCCATGAATTAGAAAAGTGCTCTGTAGAAGAATGGAGAAATAAGAATGAGAATCAAGCATTATAGCCATCAAAACAAAGCTAATTAAGCAACAAAATCGAAGAAATGGAGGCTGGTTACTAACCTTAAAGCAAAAAGATCAAGCCATTCTTCCAAATCCAAGTGGTAGCTTCACGGATTTGGGCGACCGCAACATTGAAGGGAGTGGCCCAAACGCGCGCCTCTGTTCTCGAGATAAAAGAGTGGAGGAAGAAGATGACGGCTACAACCTTTTTGTACTGTCAGGCTCATCACTGTCGGTTCTATCCTAGAACCGACAGTGATAGAATCAAATCACTGTCGGTTCGTGGCTTGAACCGGCAGTGATAAGTGGAGTTGTCATCACTGCCGGCGGGAGGCACAAACCGGCAGTGATAGTTGTCATCACTGCCGATTCTCGCACCCCCCAATTATTTTCTGGTTGTCAGAGCCTAGAACCGGCAGTGAAGGGTCATCACTGCTGGTTGTCCTAATTTCGGTAGTGATGTGGCCGCCACTGATGACTGAATCTGTAGTAGTGTAAGGGAATTGGGGATCGGAGCAGAAGAAGTCGAACACGCAAGGGAATTAAGGAGATGGGGTTGTTCGGAGGACAGGATTACCAGAGTTTTAACGCGTGTCTTTACAACTTGTCTTGTCCCTCGAGATGCTCTCTTCCTTTATACATCGGCAGTGCCGGGGGCTGTCCAGCAGCGCAGCTGCTTCTACGTCCAGGACCAGGATCAAGCCCAATGTGGCCCGTAGGCACGAATACTTGGTCTCCTCTCAGGTGAGCTCTGTCTGCGGGTTGTTGCTGGATGGGCTACAATGGTCGGCCCAGCTCCTTCAGGCGCCCTTTCTTCAGTATCTTCAGATAACTGTTCAAAACCCTGGGCTGCAGCGGTAACAGAACCTCTGCATGCTGGCTGTAGGCTGTAGCTCAGCTCCTCAGGTCGGGGTCGCGGGCCCTTCTTGCACGCCAGCTGGGAGCCGACAATGGTAACGACCCACCTCAGCGCGGTCTAGGCACGATTCTTGCAAGCGGAGGTGTTGTTCGTGAAGAGGAGCACGAGGAAATTGCCTCTAGATCGGACAAACGCTTCAAGGATTTGCAGCATTGATTTGGACTTGAGCTAGGGTTGATTACTGGCTTGTGTTCACCATGATAGAGATTGAGAATTCGTGGCTTGTTGCCCTGAAATGAAACATAGAAGCAGAGGGAGCTCCATGGCTCTGGCTCGAGATTTATTGATACATCATCCAGTTTTTACCTATACAAGTTTTTCTCTGGATCCAATATAAAAAATTCCCATAGTGTTGAGGATCAGACGCGACCAGCAGGTTAATTAATCAGAACTAGTGTAAATAGTAATTATTATTTATTACTCCGGAACCGTGACCTCTTTTGTCTCCCTTTATGTCCTTTTTTGTGTCTCCCTGTTTCTCGTCTCTTTTGGGTTTCATCTCTAGCCTACCCCAACTTGCTTGGGATAAAAGGCTATGTTGTTGTTGTTGTTGTACTCCCTCCATTCCAAATTATAAGTCATTATAACTTTCTTTGAGAGTTAAAGCATTTCAAGTTTAACTTTCTTAAAGAGTTAAAAAAAGTTATTATTTTATTATATGTAAATTTGGTCAAACTTGAGATGCTTTGGCTCTCCAAAAAAAGTTATATGTGTAGTAGTATTGTTTTATTAAATATGTAATGTTTAAATTAAATTACTAAAATTGATATGGCATAATGTTTCTATCAAAATATATAAACTTATTTAAGATAGTAACTTACAAAATTTATCATCATAGAGTATTGATATAACTTAAAATTATTGGTTATTGCTATATGTTTCACTAGTATGCTTATCTTGTGTCATTGATCTTTGCCGGTGTTCTTGCTAGTGTTAGTTGTTCAGTTCTAGTTGCTTCACCTTGTTGATCTTCTGATATTAGAATTGCTTCACCTTGTTGATCTTCTGATATTAGAATTTTGTAGGAGTGCTCTTTGATTGCTCGTCACCCTAGCCTGCTTTATCTTCTATATAATTTAGGGTGCTTGTGATCTTGTGCTAGGGGGTGAAGTCGTGGTAGAGCCGTTGGTTTAATTTTACATCTCTATTGGCTTGACTTCGTGATTAGTTTAAAAAAAACTATTCATCTCACTCTAGTTGGTCTCCTTGATCCTACACTTGGTGTAGAGGTCAGGCAAACACTAGTACAAAAATGGTTTTTGTCAATACTAGGGATTTTTTTCATTGTGTGGTTCATAAAAAACAGACCTGAGTAGAACTATGGGCCCAAGGCTGTGTTTAGTTGGGAAAGGTTGGGTGAAAAGTTACTGTAGCACTTTTCGTTGTTATTTGGTAAAATTTGTCCGACTATGGATTAATTAGACTCAAAAGATTCATCTTGAACTTTACAGACAAACTATGCAATTAGTTATTTTTTTTACCTACATTTAATGCTCCATGCATGCGTTTAAAGATTCGATGTGATGGGTGGAAGAGGAAATATTTTGGGTTTGTATGGCAACTAAACAGAGCCCAAGGCTATGAATCGCTGGTGGGGATAAATTTATACCGGCAGTTTCCTTCAATTTACATTGGTGGTTGTTTTAAGCTACCACTAGTGCAAATATAGGATTTGTACTTGCAGTAACTTTAGAAAACCCATCAATAGAGATATATTTATACCAATGGTTTTCTTAACTTGCCGCTGGTAAAGAATAATTTGAAACCATTTTTCCTGATTTTTTTCTGAACATTGATTAAGGGGTTGCAAACTCACAATGGACAGCGGCAGTTCGGCCTCCGCGTACTGGCCAGGCGGCATGGCGGTACTATAGTATAGTTCCACTATGCTGAAAAGATATAGGCAAATGCAGGGTGAGGTCGTGCATGGCAGAAAAATGAAGAGAGGAAGAAAAAGAAAGAGCTCACTGGAGAGAATGGTTGGAGTCCGTGAAGAAGGCGAGGGCGGTGATGTTCCGGCGACAAGATCAGCAAAACATCCTCGGAACAGTGCAGAGAACCATAATGCCAAGGCCATCGCCGCGGGCACTGGCCAGCTCGTGAAGAAGGGCATCTTCATGTGCAGTGAGGCCTACGCCAGCCAGATGCTCCTCCCGTGCGTTTTTTTTTCTCGATCACGCAAAAGACTTGCGCGTTTTTTATTAAGAGAAAAAGGTTTCGTTCGATTACCTAGGTAGGCATTGAAAGGTATTCAGGAACACTGAGGCCTACCCAAAACACAAACTGCGCTAACTGACTACTCGCTGATATCTGCAATCCATCCTGGCAAGTCCAGTCAATGGATAATAGCTGTGCGCCATGTTCTGGCAATCTATGAACAAATTTATTTTTTTCTGAAATTTATGAATAATTTGACATATATTTATCTAATATCTGTAATCCATAAAAATAATTTGTAATTTTTTCTAAAAAATTTGGCATATATTTCTCTGAGATCTGCAATATATAGAAATAGAAGTTGTGTTATCCCTAAATTACATCACTTTTCTCAATAAATTACATTGAACAAATCATTGTAAATATAGTAATAAGACAGTGTAAATATAGCTATAAGTCAGTGTAAGTATATGGACAAAATTCAGTTGTTAGGAGGGCCAAAACATTCAGTTGATGCCTAGACAAATCCTAGATTAAATTACTTTATATAAGTATGAGAGATAATTTAGATTACTTTTTATAATGCCATAGCCATGGAGGTGGGTAATTTAGAAAAATCTAGATTTTACTTTATATTGTATTTTGTAATGACATATGTGTATGTCAACTTAGGGGTTACTTTACATTATCCTTTATTATTGTAGAGGAAGGTATTTTATAAAAAAAATGAGGGTTATTTTAAATAGCTTATATAATAGTAAATATGGGTAATTTTGATGCAAATTTAAGTGGATGTTTTAAATTATCTTTTGCAGTGACAAATGTGAGTAATTTGGATGCAAATATTGAATCACTTTTATGTATCTTTTAGAATGGTAGAGACGAGTAATTTTTTATAATGACTATTCTTGACGATGAGTCTACCAAATTGAAGGTCGGATGTTTCTAATTCTTGTAAGAATTTTTAGAATTTATCCTTTTCTTTCTCCTAACACATACCGTAAGGTTTAATGTAGAGCCTCCAATCAGTAATTCTGAGATGAGATGAGATTCTTGCCCCTGGATCAGATTGATTGCAGCAGTTTAATTTGTACTGAACTATAAGAAGGATGACATCGAATTTGTACTTCAAAATCAGTCCATTAGTACAGAATTACAGAGCAGGAATGCACAGAATCGAGCAATGAGCATCAACAGTACACAACAGTGGCCATGAAACGTCACCATCATCAGTCACAAGCAGAGGCAGGCGCTTGTTCATGACTCGGCGGCGCGTCGTCGAGCTCCCTGAGCGTGGCGACCACCTGCAGCATGTTGGGCCGCTTCGACGGGAAGTCGTCCACGCACTGCAGCGACAGCTCCAGGAACCTCGCCATCTCCCTCTCCTCTCCATCCACGGCAGCGACCACAAGCTCCGGGTCGACGACCTCCTTGCCGGCACCCTCCCTGACCTTCATCTTGACCCAGCCGACGAGGTTGGTATCCCCGAAGTCCTCCTTGTCCGTCGGCCTCCTCCCCGTCAGGAGCTCCAGGAACACCACACCCAGGGAGTAGACGTCGCCCTTGGCGGTGCACCGGAAGCTCTGGTAGTACTCCGGCGGCACGTACCCGGGCGTCCCCGCCAGCGTGGTCACGCTCAGGTGCGTGTCCAGCGCGCTGATCAGCCGCGCCATGCCGAAGTCGGCGACGCGGGCCTCCATGTCGCCGTCGAGGAGGACGTTGCTGGACTTCGTCCCGGTGGATGATGTGCGGGATGCAGTTGTGATGAAGGAAGCAGAGTCCCCTCGCGGCGCCGCGCGCCACTCGCTTCCGGCGCTCCCACGGCAGCCGCAGTGCCCGGCCGTGGAGGCCGTCCTCCAGGCTGCCGTTGCTCATGTACTCGTACACCAGCAGCCTCTCCTCGCCGATCTTGCAGTAGCCCAGCAGAGGCACCAGGTTCCGGTGTTTGATCTTGCCCAGCGTCTCCATCTCCGCCGTGAACTCGCGGTCGCCCTGGTAGCTCAGGTGGATGAGCTTCTTGATGGCCACGCACGACCCGTCCTTGAGCGTCGCCTTGAACACCTCGCCGAACCCGCCGGAACCGACCAGGCTACCGGCGGAGAACCCGTTGGTGGCCTCGATCAGCTGCGTGAAGGTGAGACGCCGGAGCTGCCGCTGGAAGGTGGCCACGTTGATGCTGAGCGCCTCCTTCTCCGCCTTGCCCAGCTTCCAGATCGTCGCCGTCCGCGTCCCGTCCTGCAGGCTGCTCAGCATCCGCGCCTCGCGCGCCTCCTTCCGACGCGCGCGCGCCACCACGAAGCACGCCACCGCCAGACCGCACGCCACCACGCCGGCGACCAGCACGGCCAGGATCACGCCCCACAACGCACGCCTGTCAGAACGGCTGCCGGCGGGCTGTGCCAGGACGGACGCGGTCGCCCTCGGCGTCGGCCCGCACGGCAGCAGCGGCATGCCGCAGAGGCCCGGGTTGCCCGTGTACTGGCTTGCCGGCAGCGTGCTCAGCTGCCCGCGCTGCGGGATCTCACCGCTGAGGTTGTTGTCAGAGACGTCGATCTGCACCAGGAAGGAGAGGTTGGAGAAGGAGTCCGGGATGCCGCCGGAGATCGCGTTGTGCGACACGTCGAACACGCCGAGGTTGTGCAGCCGCCCCAGCGACGCCGGGATCTCGCCGGTGAGGTTGTTCCGCGCCAAGTCCAGCACCTGGAGCACCACCATGTCGCCGAACTCCTCGGGGATGTCTCCGGTGAGCGCATTGTAAGACAGGTCCAGGTACTCCAACGTCTGGTACCTTGTCCAGCCGCTGACCGCCGCGCCGGAGTAGAGCCGCGTGAAGTCGCAGCTCTTGAGCGTCGGCACCTGCAGCAGCCGCTCCGGCCGGATGCCGGCGAACTCCAGCAGCCCGCCCACGCCCTTGCACGAGTTCCCCACGTTGCGCACGAACGCCAGCGTGTTGCCGGACAGGATCCCGCTGAGCGGGGTCGATCCGAGCTGACGGCCGAGCCGCCGCGGGATCTCGCCGGTGAGTCGGTTGCTGTTGAGGTCCAGCCACATGAGACTGCTGCAGTTGCCGAGCTCCTTGGGGATCACGCCCTCCAGGCTGTTGTTTGCCAGCTGCAGCACGGCGAGCCGCGTGAGCCGCCCGAACTCTGGCCGAATGGTGCCGGTGATCCGGTTGCTCGTGAGCGACACCCACTCGAGGCCGGTGCAGTTGAACAGCTCGACGGGGATGTCGCCGCCTATGAAGTTGTTGTTGAGGATCAGCGTGCGGAGGCCGCGGCATTGCCCCAGCTCCGCCGGGATCCGGCCCTCTAGGCCGTTGAACCACATCACCAGCTTCTCGAGGCCGCGCAGCTGGCCGAGCTCCGGCGGGATCGGGCCGCGCAGGTAGTTGATGCTGAAGTCGATCACCCTCAAGCTCGAGCAGTTGGCAAGCCCCGGTGGGATGGTGCCGGTGACCATGTTGTCCGGCATCCGGAGCTCCTCAAGCGCCGCTCCAGGCGAGCAGAGTTCCGCCGGCAGCGCGCCGGAGATCTTGTTGCTGCTGAGGTCGGCGACCCTGAGGTTGGTGCAGGAGGTGATCGTGCTCGGGAGGGAGCCCGAGATGAAGTTGTTGCTGAGGAGCAGGCTCTCCAGCGACGTCAGGTTGCCGAGCACGGCGGCCGGTATGGCGCCGGTCAGCTTGTTGTCCGCGGCGTCGAGCAGCCGCAGCGCATGGCACGCCGACAGAGACTCCGGGATGGGTCCCGTGATGTTGTTGCTCGACACCTTCAGAATTGTCAGCGAAGCACATGAGTTCCCGATGCTGTCGGGGATCCGGCCGCTTAGGTGGTTCGACGAGACGTCGAACACCTCGAGGCCGGCGATTCCAGCCACCGACTCCGGTATCGGCCCAGTGAGGCCGTTGTACGACAGGTTGAGCGTCCTGAGCCCCGAGCAGCGCGACAGCGCCGGCGGGATCGCGCCGCCGAAGCGGTTGTCGGACAGGTCCAGCAGAGTCAGCGTGTCGGCGAACGACATCCTGGAGATGTCACCGGACAGGTTGTTGCCTGACACGTCGAACGACTGGATGCTAGGCGCGCCGGCGAGGAGTGACTCCGGCAACACGCCGGTGAGGTTGTTCCGCGCGAGGCTGACGGTGGTGAGGTTCGGGTAGCGCGTGAGCAGGTCCCCGGGAAGGCTGCCGCCGAGGCCGCCGGAGGCGAAGTCCAGCGTCTGCAGCGCGGGAGGAAGGCTGAGCAAGTCGGCGCCGTCGGCGCGGAGCGCCGCGCCGTTCCCGGACAGGTTGAGGTGTTGCAGCGTGTCGACCGCGGCTAGGGCGGCGAGCGACGCGCGTCCGGCGACGAGGCCGTTGCCGGCGAGGTCGAGCCGCGTCACCCTCCCGTCGCCGCCGTCGCACGCCACGCCGTGCCAGTTGCATGGGCCGTCACTCCCGCTCGGCTGCCAAGACGAGAGGACACCCCCAGGGTCTTTCTGGATGGAGGCCTTGAACCGGAGAAGGGCATCGGCGTCAGTTGTCGCCACCGGTGTAAACGCTGACAACACGTAGATGGAGGATATGAGGAGCAAGAGGTTGAGCATGTCCATGGTGATGGCAGCAAAGCTGGGCGACAGTGGATGGGAGATGAGAGGCGACGGAGTTCAAAGAAGCATGGTACAAGGAGCGAGAAAGCTACACGAGAGAGATGGTGCAAGTAATTGTTTGTGTTGGGAACCAGTATGATGCATGTCTTTGGTTTGGGATTAGTATATATGAAAGCAAGGATCAGTGCGTGACACAATCTGTGCTGCTCTCTTGCTTGTGTAATTGTGTTGGTGTGCCTTTGGGGACTGTTAGCTCAACAACATAGAGAGGCAGCTGGATGGACATATTATGACGTATAATCCCTTCATCGTTTATAACGCGCGGAATCATTTTAAGATTTCAAAACACGTAATTGTCAACTCACAATTAGCCTTGCAAAATGTAATTTTTTGTCGCACAAAAGTGATACCATTGGGTTCATAATTGAAAGAAGTATCTTATTTTTTTCGATAATGATATGGCTCGGGCGTCTGTCCCGTGACTTCCCGTCCAGACGTGCCTCATCCTCATTCACTCGCCTGCATCGCTCGTGTGGTTTCCCGTCCAGACCTTATGGCTCATCCTCATCGATTCGCCCGCGTCGCTCGCGATGCTCTGTGCTGTGCGCCATCGCTCGCGGTCGCACGACGGATTCTGCCCGCGCCGCATGCCGGCGCCACCCCTGCCCAAGCCGCCCCCCGTAATCGCACCTCCCGTCGTGGCCACTGACGAGATCCATGCCGCCAACGAGCTCCGCACCGGCAACCTCCACGCACTCCGTGGCATCGAGCTCCGCTCTGGTGTTAAGCTCCACAGCGACGAGCTCCATTCGTCCAAGCAGCAAGGTGACATTGCATTTGCACTAAAAGCGCATGTTGCAAGCTCATGTTTCAAGTGTTTCATATGTCTTAGAGGTATATTGCAAGGGTTTCGTATGGATGTTGCAAAAATAGATCGAGATGTTGCGTATGTTGCTATGGTTATAGACATATGTCGCAAACGTATGTTCCCAATGTTTCATCTGTTGTATTGTAAGTGTGTTTATCTGGATGTTGTATATGTTTTATACATATGTTGTAAGTGTTTTATCCGGATGTTGCATATGTGTTGCAATTGTTTTTCAAGTGTTTTTTCATGTGTTTTTGTAAGTGTTTCAAATGCATGTTTTAAATGTTTCATCTATCTTCAAATATATGTTGCAAGTGTTGTATCTGTATGTTTCAAAAGTAGATCGGATGTTGCATCTCCCTCCCCGCTTTCTGCTGCCTCGCTTTGGTGTCTCCTTATCACCTTCTGCTGCCTTGCATATCTATCTTCTTATACTGCAGAGGTGGCGCAGTGAGGGTCAGCAAAGACGGTGCACTGGGCCCGGCGGATGGGATGCGCCGGGGGATTGTGACATGGGCGCGAGCGCTCGCTCTCCCCTTTTGTTACACGGGCAGGTAGCGCTTCAGTCTCCTTTAGTTTTCTATTTTACGCAGATGCTAAGATGGTCTCGTTTGTGGGCCACGACATCAGCCCATGTTCGGTTGACTGGGACTGGGAGATGCGTCCCGGACGCGCTGCGGGTGCCGGACGTCTGGGTACTAGTGCTCTCGTATTTTTTTTATGATTTTGTAACACTGAAGGATTTAGTACGAGATAAATTATAGGTCAAATCATGTCTTAAATTTGGAGACGGAGCGCTCCTCCCATCCAACAATTGAAGACATGCTGTTTTGGAACGTAAAAATCATGACAATATATTTGGACCATTGTTGGTTTCTTTTCCATCATATTGTTTAGAGTCAAATGCATGAATAGTCTCTGAACTTTATCAATATGTGCTATTTAGGTCAATAAACTTTGAAAATACATTTCTATATCCTAAACTTGTAATGGTGCATCAAAGTGGTCGATATGATCTACAAATGGAACTGTGGTGCACCATTTTACACGTTTCGAGATGTGCGCTGCACCACTTAACAAGTTTAGGGACCCAAAATTGTAATTTTAAAGTTCATGAATGACCTAACTGGCATCCCTTGACAAGTTCATGGACCGCTGATGTATTTAACTCTATTATTTATAGCTACAAAATAGCTATCATGTTACAATATTGTGATTACGTACTGATCGATTGATTTAGTTTTTGTACAATGAGTATGCATATATTTAAGTAATTGTAGTTCTGAAAGTAAAATTCTCCCTCCATTCTAAATCGTAACTTTTCTACAAACATAGTAAAAGTTATGTTCTAGGAAAGCCACAACGATCTACAATATAGAAAGGAGGGAGTACATCTTATATCAATCGACAGAGGAAGGACTATTTAAATATAGCTATGAAAAATGAGCATGGCCAAAATTTTACTATGTTAAAGGTTTTCAAGAGGCACAAACTGACTTGGCCCTTTTGGAATACAAAATTATTATTATTATTTATCTTTACACGAAAGCAATATAAATACAATTCGATTTAAATAATAAGCAAATACTTTTGTTATATATTTAGATTTTTTGATTGACATACTAGTCCCTCCCTCCTAAGTCTCTATCTCACATTTCGAGCAGTCAACAAATCTCAACTTTGACAAGGTTCAATAAAAATAGTATCAACATTTGTATCTCCAAGAAATGCATTTAATTTAACTGTGAAAATATATGACGTGATTAATCTAATGATGCTTATCTGGTATCATAAATATTAGTTCTTTTTGGTATATATTTGGTCTTATTTTGAGAACGAGGGAGTATCTGGAAAAAAATATGATGCAAAAAAATGTCCTGAACACTTTGCATATATTTTGTGATCACCAAGGTTGCTTTGCGTTGCTTTGGGATCGGCAACCACAGGGAGTAATCATGTGTGTGCAACTGTGCATGAGGATGCAAAAGGAGAGGAGGCCTGAGCTCCATGCACTTGATAAAGTGAAAAGCAACAAATTCAGTGGTCCACACCACGACAGAAGGGGAGCCTCACATCAATTTCAATTGCATCCGATCCTCGATCTCCTACTACCATCGCTGGAGGTCATAATGCTCTCCTCTCCTGTGCCTCATATTAGCTAACACTCTGTTTCTGAGGCGTCATTGATTAAGTACAGTCGTAATGACTCCAATGCACATTGTAGTTGTAGCAGATCTAGAGTTCCAAATACAACTTGTAGCAAATCGAACTATCATCTCACAGAAAATGAAATTTAACTTCTTAACTACATTTGGTCTTCTGTCAACAACATAAAAATTCTTAATTTTTCTCGATGTGTCGGTATCATTCGATGTCCTTTTGCATGAGGATGCAAAAGGAGAGGTCTGATGTGTCTACATACGTGCATGCATGGTGGAGTATTATGGAGGTCACTTTACATATGAAGATGCCATAGGTAATAGCTAGGACGATACACTTGCCACGTCCTAAATAGCGCTATAAAATACCTGCAGCTAGAGGGTTTGTGTCTTGTTGAGTGCTCGATGTCATATTCGCGCTTTGGCGCGCGCCGCACGAGTAATCATGATTATCACTGCAAGCAGTAGGGTTGGCAAATCCAATTTTCAATGTTGGGTGGCAAACTTTGTGATGATTTAGATGTCGAGGCTGATGATGATGATGTGGAAGAAGCACATATATAGTTATCATGCTGTGAGTGTCTTTTTAGAGAAAATGGGAAAAAAAAGATTCAGACCCTGCAGAAGCACACAAGTAACTTTTTAGCAAATGCAAACACTTATTGAATAAACAGTGCATGGTCATCTTTATGATGTGCATGTATACATGGTTGCTACAATAATTTGCACCCTTAAACAAAATCCAAAGGGTAGGGAGATCTGACAGTGAGTGCTCTACTGTGTGAAAATCTCATTGCAAGTCAAGTGAAACATAAAGGCCTACAATACTCAGATCATAGAGGCAGATCTTGTAGGTGTGCCAGGGTGCACCAAAACCCACAAAAAGGTTCATAATTAGACATGCGTGTGCCTTGAATTAGTAAGGGCAGTCCCAATGAAAGAAACTAGTAGTTTCTATAATATAGGATACCGTATCAAAAAAGTACTGCTTTCCAACCCGTAGTTTCTATGAGTAATAATTATTTTCTCTTTCTCCTCCCAACTCTATCTTCTTCCTCCTATGGGAGTGCGACACGAGCTCCTTAGAAACTGGTGGTTTCTCCCCAATGATGATTTCATGGTTTCTTGGTGCATTGGGTTAAGAGTAGACCTGATTTCTTCATGAAGAAACCATTTCTATGATTTTTGCTCTCTTTCTTCATTAATTACGTTGTCATGTCAGCATTTTGCCTACGTGGCAAGTCATTTAATGAGGATAGAAACCATCATCAATGCACCATTGGGACTGCCCTAAGTTGTTATCTTCTATAATTAAATAGGAGAGTTTCGTTCCATGATTTCATAGGCATTTAATTTCAAGACTCACAAAGAGTTGATAATCGTGCCAAAAGAGCATTTCTTCTCTCTCTTCTTAAATACACTGCCATGTCATCCAAAATACCTACGTGGTAACATATTTAATGCAAATAAAACTTACATAAAACTCTCACTGAAACTGACCTGGCTTATTTTGCTGGCTCCTCCTTAAGCCACGTCACCCTGCTTGGACCCGCCGTTCCTTCCTGCGCACTGACCGATCAAGCACCCGCCATTCCTTCCTGCGCACTAACCGATCAGGCACAGAAATTATTCCACGGCCGATTCCTCTACCACAACGCACCATCCATTCCTCTACCACAAGAAACCGCCAGCGCAAATGCATGACCATCACTGCAGATTTTAAATAACTTCGCTCCGCCTCGGGTACAGTCGCCAGCCACTCGCTCCGCCTCAGCGGCTGCCCAGCTCGGCAGCACCGCGTCGCATGACGCCGCCTCCGTTGGGCTTCCTCCCAGCTCAGCCGTCATGACGTTCCCAACAGATACCGCGCTCTACCTCGGCCGTCGCGAGGCTCATGCATAGGATCATCGAAGATGGACGTTCCGCTGGGTTCCGCCCCGATCGGCATCGCTGCGTTGCCCAGCCTGATCGCCCGCGTGATGCCTGCGGAGCTTTGCCTGCACTTGCCGAAGGTAGAGACCCGGTCCTTAGCCCCGGGCGGCGGTTCGCCTGAGGCCTGAGCTCGAAGGACGAATCTGGATCTGGAAGGGGGAGAAAAACAGAGGATCTGAGCAGAAACACAGCCTAACAGAACACAACGTTTTGAACACCTATCAATCAAATACATATCTTGATAAAGAAAATACGCGTACATGGTATATACGTATGACAAAACATGAAGGCATCTAACTACTCACGTGTAACCTATAAAAGCACTTATGCGGTTTCTTAGGTACAGTAATTTCTTTGGTTTGTCACTCTACTGTCTCTATCATTGGTTCGTCCATCTCTCACTTCCACCCATGACAGAAGTATGAGGCTCAGAAAAAGGTAGATTATATCCAAAACAGCGTGAGTTATGGTTTGAAGCTACGAAACCTTCGTTAGCCTACACTGCTTATGTCGTGGCTTGGCCACCTAAACTTGAGCCCGTGCATCCATGTTGCAACTCGACACGGCTCAGCACTGGCGGAGCTTAGTGTAGGCTAACCTGGGCCGCAGACCCCCCTTGCTCAGTGCAAAATCTTGAGGACCTGCTCTGGATGCCAGGAATAATGGGTGTGTTCAGTTGGTGAAAATTGGGTGAAAAGTTACTGTAGCATCTTTCGTTGTTATTTGGCAAAATTTGTCCAACCATAAACTAACTAGGCTCAAAAGATTTGTCTCGACATTTACAGACAAACTATGCAATTAGTTATTTTTTACCTATATTTAATGCTCCATACATGCGTCCAAAGATTCGATGTGATGGGTGGAAGAGGAAATATTTTGGGTTTGCATGGGAAGTGAACACACCCTTATAGTGTGTTGCTCTCCCTTGCACAGGACCCTAGGGTCTTTAGACTACTTTTAGTTGTTGTGTTTCACTACAGTAATTATCACATGACATACAAGACTTGTGTTTCACTGCTCAATCTGACCCCCCTTGATTTTGACCTGAGCTCCGCCACTACGGCTCAGTTCACCCCTTCTTCCACCTCCCTTAATCAAGCAACAAGTGCACATAAGAGTATGGTTAGTAATAGAGCCAAGTTGCTTAGCTATAAGTCAAGTTATAAGGGCCAAGTTATACAATAAGTGTCTCTTATTTATCTTAAAAAGTCTTTCTCCTATTCCTCCTCACAACACTTGCTACTTGGCCCTACTAATGCATATGCTTCCGTGTCCAGCTTGGTGCTTGCATGGGAGCCAAGCTCTCATCTCTTTCATCCATTCTCTCCACATCAGCATTAGCATGGCTATAAGCCCATTATTGTACCTGCTCTAATAGCCACCATTTAAGTTGTTCAATCAATCTCTGATCAATTTCCCATGCGGGATTAATGTTTTATTGCACCTAGCACTTATTATGGAAATTTGAACTTACTCTATTTAATTAAAATAAGGCTAGGCAAGGTCAATTAAATGTTACAAAGATAGCTACCTCATTATCCTTGGCACCATGTGACTATCCAACAAGATACACGTACTGTTGCAATGCACATGCATATTTGGTAGTTAAAAAAACATAAAGTACGTATAGTATTTGTTTTGATTTCATCAAGAAAAAAGTTAGGAAAAACGATGATAGTAAGTTTTTATGTTTAGGAATAACAAAATAAGAAAAAAGTTAGCTACCCATGCTATTTGTCACGCAGACCATCTTGCCAGTTTATTTATATAATAGAGTAGACCATCTTGCCAGTTTATTTATATAATAGAGTAAAATAATAATCCAGCATGCAACATAATGTACCTTTGTTTAAAGAAACAGTTTGGATTATTTATGTATAATAATAGAACAAACTACAAAGTACTCTTTCCATAAAAAAAGAACTGTCTAAGGTTTTTTTCAAGTCAAACTTTCTCAAATTTGATTAGATTTATGGAAATATAAACCAAATAAGTTTATTAAAAAACATATTAAATATTAATCTAATGGTACTTATTATGTACATAAATATTAATAGTTGCTTTTATGTGTTTGGTCAAAGTTGAAAATGCTAGATTTGTGAGGAAGTGAGAATGACTGTCTTTGCGGGAGTTGTTGCATATCAAGATGACACGAAAGTCAATGATATGGTGCCAAAATCCATCCGTCATGGGGTTTTATGGTTGACACGTACTCTTTGTAGACGAAGGGAGTATAATTTTAGTTGCTGCGTGTCAAGATGACACGGAAGGTTAATGATACGGTGCCAAAATCTATCCGTCATGGGGTTTTATGGTTCACCCATTTGCCTTTTCCTCTCCAAGAGATAATAAACAACCCGAAGATGCCCTCAACTTTTCCTTAACGTAGTTTACTGCTCAAGTTCATGCTCGCCTTTACGATTCAGTTCCTAGAAATATAAAGCGCCTTTGCGTTCAGCATCCATCATGGCATGTGCACTTCGATGCGTTCCCTTCTGAATACAGATCGATCGATCTTTTCTGTTACTTTTATTTAAGTAACCGTGATGCATGAAAGGTTTTAGCAGAGCAGTCTATATATATGGTACAGAAAGTACATCTATGCATGTTTCGGACGACTTCAAATACGAAAGCATGTTTAGGGAAAATTGAATTATTAGTATCTTTGAAAAACACTTAAATATATACTGAAAGATGACCATCAGATGATTATTAAACTATGATCAATGCTACACTTTGGACATTATCTCGTTCTCCATATCATAGATTCAATACTGGGTATGAATCCTTTGGCAAATCAGGTCGTAAATCGTGCGGGGTTATAATAACTAGCACCTTCTCTTTTTTTGCAATATCATGTCATGGGTAGAACTGAAAAATAAAACATTATGCTGATCGCGCACTTCTGTGCACCATGCATTGTGAGTGTCGCACGCAATGCATACTCGATTGTTGCACACATGGATCTCCATCTACATGGTACTAGTAGTACATTATATTACCGAAAGCTAAAAGGAAACGTTTGCTTTATTACCTTGCTAGCTTTGGTCAAACAACATTATCATGATTTCTTTCAGAAAGCTATACCCCGGCCCTTTTCTGCAAGGCGTGTTCCTCCTATAAGTTATTATTGATTATTTTTGTTGTTTTTAGCTAGCTAGCTTGGCATCTCATGGCGTCCAATACTAATCTAAGTTAGTGCATCTCCAATAGTTCTAAAAAAAGAATTATTAAACAAATGAGTTTTCAAGTCGCTAAAAAAAACAAGGAGTGTATTTATTGGATTTTTTCAACAATTTCCAATAGCTCGCTCTAAAAGTTAGAAGACAGTTTTGTATTGGGAACTCTAAACTATTTTCAAATCACCCGATCCACTTTTATACTTCTTTTCTCCATATTCTTCACTATGTCCTTCTTCTACACCTCCAGGTCGCCATGAGACTCTCTTGTTCCTGGGCGCCTCGGCCATCCCAGCACCATCCTAGTCAGCTGCAACCAGGAAAGGCCAGGCCAGTAGTGGCCATAGCCCGCTAGAGGCAGCAGAGGCCTCCAAGCTTGACTAGGGCATTGCCAGAAAAAAGCTAGACAAATAAAGAGGAGTCAGGAAAAGGAGAACATATCCAGAGAAGTTGTGCCAATGCTGTTTCCAAGTTGCCCCCACATGTATCTTTCTGCAGACCATTTTCACCAAGTGGCGAAAGATTGGGAGTTGTGGCAAGGAGTTGTTGGAGAGAGTTTTTTTAATACTGCCAAAACACCAAGATTAGAAGTGCGTTTTGGAAAATCTTAGAGATGTTCAGTGATGCCTCGAGACACCATTCTTCTACCTATATCATGTCTAGCGTGCCACAAGTATTTTACCAAACACAACAGAGATGAAACGCTCAGATGCACATATATGTCTCTAAAAGAATGAAATATCTATATTATTTTTGAATCACGAACAGACGCACTCACATATAAGCATGCACACTCATCTTATGAAAAATTTTAGAATAAGTAAATCAATGAAGATACAAACACCCATGTAAAGTTGAGGACTTAACCTAGATAGATAGATTGTATAAAAAAACATAACCAACTAAGCTATACAATATTAATGATGTAACCATGTGCCTCTCTGTTAACGGGGCACATAACATAGAATGAATAGCACATTCACAAAATTAAACATGGGTTAGACTATAAGAAATATAACTATTGAGCTAGCTTAGATTCTGTTGGGATCTATAGAGCTAAATAGTTAGATGCTAGTAGTTAGTTTCTTTGGATCAAATGATCCGGCTAATAGTCTATCTAATTGTTAGCTAAATACCTAACAATTATATCACTTGTTGAGCCAAATAAGCTAATAGCAGCTCATAGTTAGCTAGCTAACATTAGCTATAAGTTACTATTAGTTATTAGCTAGCTAACTATCACACTATAAGAATCTTGTTAATCCATGATGAAAAATTTCTATCATGTATCACCAAAAAAAAAAACGTCACAATACAGTATCTGTGATAGTTTCAGATATCATCATGGATTGAGCATCACGGATTAACCTCCATGAAGGTTTTTCAAAAAACCATCATAGATTAATAGGTTGTGCACTGTCAATGGCGGTCTCTAAATCCATCACAGATTGTACACTGTCAGTGACGGTCTCTAAATCCGTCACCGAGAATCCATCATGGATTAACAGGTTTGCTATAGCGTCAGTAGCTAATGGATCCAAATAGGACCTTAGTTTGTGTACTAAGAGATGGTTTTTATCAGCTAATATGTGACGTGGTGTTAGTTCAATGCGTATGTGCTATGTATATCATGCATGTTGTCTATATGTTCTAATCGATTATGTATTATATATCATGCAGTGTGCTAAACAACCTGTAGGGACACTACGCCTGCGAGTACCTCAGAGCGTGCTGCAAATTAAGTATCAGCTGCAAGCAGCTCAAGAACACACAATATTGGTGGGAAAAGGAACGAGTCAATGAGAAGAGTATATCTCAAACTGTAGCGGACATATGTGGACTCGTCTTGCTGTAACATCCCAAATTTTTCATTATTTCAAAATAGCTAAATATGATTTATTTATGTATCTAAGTGTGCATTCAAATATAGGAAATAATATTTTTTGTGAAATTAAAATTAATAATAAGGTTAGTTACATGTTGATGCACTCATGCCGATGCATTTTATTTATTGTGGTGACTGCTTTTTATCTCTTTGCTAAAAGGTTCAAAAATCATTTGAAATTGGATTCAGAAAATCAAATTAGAAAAAGAAGAAATTCTTTTCTCCCTCCCCTCCCTCCTTCCTCGCTTCCGGCCTGAGCGGCCCAGTCGACCGAAGTCGGCCCGCACGCGTCTTTCCCTTCCCTCCTCTCTTTTCCTCCTGGGCCGGCCTATTCGGCAGCCTCTGCCGCGCCTCCTTCCCTCTGACGCTGAGAGCCCGGGCCCGCATGTCGGCGCCATCTTCTTCCCCAACCGTCTCCTCCGCTCGCGCCCAGTCGACCGAAGTCGGCCCGCACGCGTCTTTCCCTTCCCTCCTCTCTTTTCCTCCTGGGCCGGCCTATTCGGCAGCCTCTGCCGCGCCTCCTTCCCTCTGACGCTGAGAGCCCGGGCCCGCATGTCGGCGCCATCTTCTTCCCCAACCATCTCCTCCGCTCGCTCTCTTGGTCGAGGCCGCAACCGCCCGCTGACCGCGCCCACCTCCTCGCGTCGTGGGAGCGTCCCGACCCGCGCCCGGCTTTCAAAAGGGGGAGCGTGACCCCGTCTCCGCCTTTCTCTTCTCCAGTTTCCTCTCGCTCTCACTCGCTAGAGCACTGCAAAGAACCGCAGCGGCGACCCACCGGAGCGCCGTCCGCCCCACTGCGTCGGCCATCGTTCCCGAGCCGCCTCCGCCCCTTTGATTCCACTTGGTGAGCTTGCCTTCATCCCCGCTTTCTCCCCATGCCTCTATTTTCTCGATTGGTGGCCGCTAGGGCTATCCCCGCGAGCTCCGGTGAGCTTCCTCCACTGCCGGCCATGGCGAGTGCCGCACCGAGCCTTCCCCGGCCGCGCAAACGGCATGGTGGTGATCGCCTTCACCTCCGCTCTCTCCCGGTACCCCCTGTTCGTCAAACCGTGCCCCGTAGTGCCCGTTTGGGCGACTCCGGCAAGCTCTCCACCGCAGCAATGGCGGCGCCGCCATCTCCACCCCCAACTCCGGCAGCTGTGCCCTTCTTCCCCTCTCCCATCTAATCCGGGCTGCCCATCTCCGATCGGACGGCCCAAAATCAACTATACCCTTTCGTAGGTCATTTTTGCTTAAGAGTCCCTCGGCTTCTTGCATATCCAACCTGCCGTCCTTGGCATACTCCTGGAATACACATTCTCATTTGAAAACGTAGTTTCTTCGGTTTAAATGAAAAATACGTTTTTAGATTAATTACAGAATTGCCACTACAGTAAAACGCTTGTAAAATCGTCGTTTTAGCTCCGATTTGACCTGTTCAAGTTGCGTTTGTTTCGTAATTTCATAATCTACGCATTAATGCTACTGTTAGACCTGTTAGGAGCTTTTGAATTTCTTGATTAAGTCTAGTTTAATAGCTAGCTTTTGGAACCTTAAATAGCTCGTAACTTTTGCGTTGTAGCTCCGTTTTTCGTGCACTTCGCGTCGTTGTGATCGTAGCGAGACGTAGATGATTTTGGTAAAAATTTTATATAGTTTCATTTATTTTTTGTGTATTGTTCTAATTTTAGTAATGTTTTACTTGTATGTCTATTCTGAAATGCGTGTTGTGGTTCGTGTCAATCGAGTTCAGACGGTGAGGAGAACTTCGGGAACCCGGACGCGTACGAGGAGCAGTAGGACCAGCAGTAGTTCGTGAACCAAGGAAAGTATAGCATGGGCCTATCTTGATGTCCTATTCATTATATAATCTACTCATCATGCATGTGTCTAATATTGCTCGACTATAAGGACTTCCTAGCTATTGATGACCTGTACCTTGATTCCTATGGGGTTATTTGCATATGGGTAGAATGCTAGTGCTCTAACTAAACCTGATCAACACTATGACTAATGGAACCAGCGGATAAAGATGATGGTAACAGTGGAACTATAGGGTAAAGGTGCAAATGATGTTGATCATGTTGCCCTAAACCTTCCATAAGGACTTATCTGTTGATAAAAGTTGTGATTAACAGTGCAACCGTGAGGGTCACATGGCTCTGACTTTAGCTCAGTAATATGATCTTTTCTAGCTTATTAGAAAAAGGGCACAAGAGGAGCTTGCCACTTTGGGTATAGAACTGCCTATGTTCTTATGTGTATAGCCTGCGGGAATTGTGCCATCGAAAGGGGTTCTCTATATTTGCCTGCCGAGGAAACCTCGCGGCCCTAACTTATTAGAAGAGGCCTATGGAAGGCTTCATAGTGTACCCTGCCTGCTCACCTTAGGAGTGTTAGGGGGTCAACCGGCCTCGGGCATATTGTAACAACCCAGAAATTTCCAAGAAACAAAAATCACAACTACAAATTTTTTTCTAAAAAAACCTATGTCTGGTGAGGTGTCATGTAGGAAACCTACCCTAGCTGCACAAGTAGCACCTAGTCTAGTTAATTACATTTTGCATTTAATTATATATTCATGAGTTGCTTCTTATGTTCTTTGTATTGTTAATTAAAAATAGTCAAATTTATTTAATGAATTGCACTTAAATGAATATGTAATTATAACCTTGGAAAATGGTTGGAAACCAAAAATATATTTAGCAGATCCCATTTTGTTATATAAGTGGAGGCAATATATATATTTGTTTACATACAAATGCTTGGCATAATTAAAATGGAGAAAACACTAAATAGAAAAGCTTTTTGAATAAATCAGAAAAAGGAAAAAGAGCCCTCTCGGCCTACCCCGCCAACCAGCCCGGCCCAACTCACGCGCCCGAACCCACACACGCGCACGCCCGCGCGTGGGCCGGCCCAGCAAGGCCGCGGTCACCCGCCGTGCCACATCCACAAGACGCCAGGGCATCTTCGTCTCTCCCCACATCACTGACGAACGGGACCCACCCGTCATCCCTTTCCTTGCTCCCCATCCTCTGCTTCGATCGGGAACAGAGACAGAGAGGGGACAGGGTCATCCCCCGCGCGAGGGAGGGATTCCCTCGGTTCCCTTTGCTCTACCATGCGCGCCAAGGAACAGCCCAGCCCCATTCATCAGCCGCTCACGCTTGCTGGTCACACCCCAAGCGCACGCACCGTGAGCCGCGCGCGCCTACGCCATGGCCCACGGCCGCAACCGCCTCTGACACCAAGCCAGGCCAGCGGCAGCACGAGGCCGAGGCCGCCACGGCATCCGCGTGAGCACCACGCCACCCCAACACCCACTGCGACCCTTTGGATGAGCGCCACATAGTCTTCCTTGTCCCATCGCTGTCTGCCTCGCCATGGATGACCTCGGGGTATAAAATCCCCCAAGCCGAGCCCTAGCTCCTTCATCCACCACATCGCCGCCACTGGTGGCCTCGCCTCCAACCGCACCGCGCTGCAAGGGGAAGGAGAGAAGGAGAGAAGAGGAAGGAGGTGGAGAGGGGATCGAAGACCCGAAGCCGACGCCGCCGTCCGAGCTCACCGGAGAAGAAAAAGGTGCCAGTCATCTTCCTCTCCACCACCGGTCTGCACGGCACGGCTACCGTTTGACACCGCACCAACTCGCCCTGCACCACCATCCTATCGCCACCGCCACCTCTAGTGAGCCGCCATGCTTGACCCCCTCTCATCTTGTTAGCCACCATCGTGATCACCGGGCACCACTTCGCCATCTCCACACCGGGGACGATCAAGAGGGAGCCCTGACACTTGCACCCTGCTTGCACATGCACACGCACACCTGCGAACCCAGCCACGGACCGCATCGCGCATAGAGCGCCTGGGAACGCCGAGGGACAGCGTGACATGGAGCACGCCCGCCATGGCTAGAGCTCACCACGGCGAGGTCCCGTTCTTACCGTGTTAGGCCGGTAGAAGCAAGGGGAGTTGGGCTATCTCGTTCGCCTTGGCAGAGAACGCGTCGCGCGCTTCAAGAAGGGGAAAGGAAGCTAGGAGGGGCGCTGGTCGCGTCCGCCTCGCCGACGAGGTTGTGCACCGAGGTCGCTCTACACCACTCCGGCCGCCTTGTTCAACAAGAAGAGGCCATCGAGTTCCACTGTGATGACGCGAAGGCAGCCGTGTAGTAGGAAGATGGCGAATCGACCCTTGTAGCAGCCGTAGTCGCCTCACCACCGCTCGTCGGTGCGGCCGAGCCGCCGCTACCGTGGAGACCCTCTCTAGAGATCCCAATCCGCCGCCTAGACCCCACTGTTGTGATCTTGGAGAACGTGCGAGGCCGTAGGGCCCACTAGAAGTCGTTCCGAGCCACCACCGGGCGCTAAGCGCGGGAACTCGCCGTCGGCGTAGCACCGTCGGGAGAAGCAGGGGAGGAGGGGCACTCACGGAGCTGGTCTGTGCACTTGGTGCACATGAACCGTGAGAGAGAAAAGGAGGGTGGACGCGGTCCACCGTGAACCCTGTGGTCTTCCATGCACCGGACTCACACGTCCACCGTGAACCACACCCCGTGGACGTGAGCCCGATCCAAAACCCTGGAGGCGGCGTGGCAGCGCCAGCGCTTGCCACGTGGCGAGCCGGCCCGGCCTAGACCGGCCCAACCCGGCCCGTATCCAGCCCTGACCCGGCCCACCGAGGCCCGGTCTCAGCCAGGTCAAAGTTGACCGTTGACCGTTGACCAGTCAACGGGACCCACATGTCAGTGACTCGTTCTGTTCTAGCCAATCAGACGCTACCACGTGTCACTGCTGGGAATTTCCTTTTCTTTTTCTTTTTTAGAAAATCATTTAATCTTTAGAAATTCATAACTAATTCATTTTAACTCAGAAAAATACCAAACCAGTTTCTAAATTTTTCTAAAAATGAGCTCTACGTCTTAGGCTTGTGTTTGGGTGCATTTCGATCTTTTAAATTTCTGTTACTTCTTTGTGCACCTCTATAGGAGTCGTTAATATGACTCTACGTTACGTTTAACAGAGCCGGAGGACCTGCCGACTGAGGAGTACGACCCCGACTATAGCGAGGACTTGGGTGACGACCTGTCAGGTGCCACGCCCCACCCAACTCCGTAGAACCTATTAGGCATGCAAATATAGAATTGCTAGCGCTTTACTTTTATGAAATAATATGATGTTGGATTGCAAGGTAGATGCTTTACTTTGAGCCCTTTTTCCGTGTTGCAACCCTACTCCTGCTCACCCTGCTGTTAGGCTAAATGCTCGCATGTTACATATTACTGATTTTACTATTACTCACATTATATCTGTGATGTGATGCTGGTGAGTGAGAGACGTATATGTATAAGGCACGTAGTGCCGATAACTTGGTAAACCTGATAAAAGAACTGGGGAGATCTTGGCGTGCGTCTCGGGTGAGTGGTGAGGGTTGAGTCGATCGGACAGGATCCTACGATGAGTCTTTGGGGCAAGTCTTGCTGGAGGGGTGCGACCTGGGCATCCCTCACGAGAGTTACCTGTGGCGGGTATATTGTGAGGTGAACTGGGGTGTTGGTTATCCCTGGTGGAGGTGCTGTCGTGGCACGGGGAAGACGGTGTTTCCCCTTTGAGAAGATATCCTGTCTGGTCCTCCTAAGGACTGGTATGTCTTGAGAACCGGAACCATGGGACTTTCATGCACACCACTCGCTCCCGATGGGCAGGAGACGATTACCCGACTGACTAGGGCAGTACCACTACTACTAGGTTATAAGGTGATAGTGTAGGGAGGTATGGGCATGGAGACCCACACCCTCCTAAGACAGCGTAGTGACCTTGGGGGCCCGGTGCTACGTCTCACAGTCTCAGCGTTTCGGTGGACACCGGGGTGGCCCAGGGCTGAGTGGTAGGGTGGTACTGTACCAATTGGGAGGCAGTCGGAATCATCCTAGACGAGCCGGATCGTCGAGGATGGCGATCTTGTGGATTACCAGGTGTACACACTCTGCAGAGTTGATCGATCTATACGTATAGCCGCGTCTACAGATATGGACATTCCCATGACCTACGCTTCACTTGATTAGAGAGATGAGTCCTTTCTACCTTTCCCCCGGGTTTTGTGTTGGATCGCGGCTTCGGCCGTTGAGACGAGATCTGAGCGGGAGTCAATCTCGTCGCCTAGAGAGAGAGTGAGATGAGAGGTGTTGTGATGGGATGGGAAAAATGTGTGACTAAGATGGGTTAAAAACTGATGAATGTCTTATTAATAAAGTGTTAACGACTTGCATAGGAAACCCACAGCCTAAATAGGTCTATTTCTACTTTCCCCGATGCATTCCACTTTCCACAAAGCATTGCAAGCATAGGGTGGGCGATGCGTGGCCAGTACCAAGTGTACTGATAGATTTTTGACAGGTTCGGAGCCCGAGTACGACTACGAGGGCGACGATTGGGAGGACTAGAGGGTCTATTCTACGCTCAAGCTGGTTCCAGAAGATCGTTTTCCACTGCTATCTACGCCGAATGCTGTTCCGGATGCTTGTGTGAGTGTGTTCCGCCCTGCGAGGCAATGATAATAAGTTATGTAAAACTCTCTATTGTACTCTGATATTCGTGCATGACTTTATGTATCACTGAGATTTGGGTAAATTGACGGAATGTTTCGTCATTTTACACTTCGTTTCTCTGGATTTCCCTTCGCGGAAATTAAGGACGTTTCAGTTGGTACCAGAGCCATGCTGACCCTAGGACGGACCCATAGGATTGGACAATAGAATTAGGAAAGATCTTGACACTTTCGGTTATATTACCGACCGTGCTGCATTTTCGTGCATGGCTTATCTCAAATTCACACTCTCTTACCTACATTTCGTTCTACCTTACCTATCACATCGCTCCGTTCCACCCTGAATCACCTTGTTTCACTCAAGATTTATCAAGTATCACTCTGAGTTACATTGTTTCACCTTGTCTTACCAAGTTTCACTCTGTAATACTCAAGTTACTACATACACAACAAGGTACTGACTCCGTCTTACGGTTAATTTGCAGATGGCCCCTGTTGTCGAGCTTCCTATGGACGGACTGGCCTACCGTGGGTTCGCCATGATCCTGTATGACGTGCTGGACTCCCTAGGCGTTCCCACAGAGCAGATCGAGTACGTGTGCCGGGGTGAGCCTAGACCCGACGGGTTCAAGGGCCACATCGTGGTCCACCTCAAGGTTCCTGCCAGCGAGTTCGTACCCGTGCTGCGTGCCTTCGAGACACTGGAGGTGGAGAACTCTATTGCTTCGTGCGTACAGTCCGTCTCACGCACAGCTCTTCGCAGTGTGATGCGTGACGCACACGACTACCTCAAGATAGGACCGTACCGCCTGCTACCTGCCGCTCTAGACCTTAATAGGTTCTCTGAACTGCAGATCACTGCTGCAGACCGTGCTGCACGCGACGAGGTCGACCCCTATCTGAGGGCCTCCGCGCAGTACATCATCACCCAGGATCGCTACATCATGGATGTAGAAATGTAGAATCACCGCTATCGAGATCTCCTATTCCGTTGCGACGAGGAGTTCCTCAAGGTGGAGCGCAAGGAGGGGGAGATGGTCGGCAAGCTCGAGGAGGAGCGCATGGGCTTTCATAGGATGAAGACCTTCTATGAGAACCATGAGCAGTCACTTCGCGAGGAGATTGCCAATCTCAAGGATAAGGTTGGGGAGGCTGAGCTTCGCCATGACTATCTTGAGGCCAAGGTGCTTGAGTGCGAGGATCGGATTGAGCGTCAGAGGCTTACCCTGAGGGAGTTCCACGAGAAGGAGAAGCAGCGTGGCATCAGGAAGCTTACCCTGGAGGCCCGTTGCAACACAATGGAGAGGCTACCTGTGGAGGCTGCTGTCACCACCACCTACAACATGCACCACCTGGTCCACTACATCAAGAGCACTGAGTACCTTCGGGATAAGGTGGACCGCATCAGTCAGGCTTGGATCAACGCTGATCGCAAGCGCGTCCAGGAGATCGGGAAGGTCCAGGACGTCCTCTTACCTGGGATGCGCAAGAAACCGCGCAGACAACCTTTCCACGTTGAGGCCACCAAGCTCAACTTCAAGGCTTGCCCGACTGAGGGTTACTCAGAGGTTCCGAGGACTGAGATGCTGGACTACGCTCTCACCTACGTCGCGAGGATCCACCACTCCGACGATGAGCTTCGTGCCATGGAGGGCACTCCCGAGGCTTCCACTTCTGGTCCTTCTACACCACCCACCACTCCCAGACAGGAGTAGTTACCTTTTCACATAATCATGTAATAAGGTAGTAGTAGACATGTTGAGCCCTGCGTGGCCAGAGTTATGATGGTGCACTTATGGAGTAATGTAGGATGTCCCACTTTTGAAGCTGCCTGCGAGTAGCACGATTCCCGCGAATCTGTCAGTGTAGCTACTGGAGATATCGCTATGTAATAAATGAATGTAATGGATGTTTTGGATTTTATCGCATCTTATGGTTCTTATTTGCATCTTTGTATGAGTGTTGGATAGTTATCTCTTTTGCAAAATTAATAAACCGTTTAACCATGCACCTAATGAAGATGTTGTATAAATAATTGACCCTGCAGAAAGATGTCTTGCCGCCGATCCGCTCGTCTGAACAACCGCTCGCTTTCCCCCGCGTCTACGGCCCGTGGTCGTGGTCAAAGCCGCGGAGGAGGCCGAGGAGTTCCTTTCGGTGCCATGGAGGAGCCTGCACCCGAGGAGCCTGCACTGGGGGCGGGTGCCGCCCAGCACCCTGAAGGAGAAGCACCACCGCCGCCGCCAATACCACAGTTGGCGGAGGTGATGGACCGCCAAACCCGCCTCTTGGAGACACGGGCTCAGGGAATGCTTCAACGTCACGGGGGTCCTCCCAATGACTTCCAGCGAAAGATGGAGGGGTTTCTCAAGCTGAGGCCTCCTACTTTCGACATCTTCGACGATGACCCCATCGCCGTCGAGGACTGGCTCCGTGAGATAGAAAATAAGCTGGATCTCACCACTTGCACTGATGAGGAGTGCGTGGGGGTAGCCGCCCACCAGCTCATTGGCGCTGCACGCGCATGGTGGGACAGCTACTGCGACGCCCACGAGGACCCGGGACGTATCTCTTGGGAGGAGTTCGCCAAGGCCTTTCGTGAGCAACACGTGCCTGAGGGCGTCATGGATGCCAAAGTGGAGGAGTTTCGCAACATCTCCCAGGGCTCCCAGAAGGTTCAGGAGTACACTACTCGTTTCACCCGCATGATGAGGTATGCTGCAGGTGAGACCGATACCGAGAAGAAGAAGATGTACTGTTTCAAGAAGGGGCTGAACTCTCATCTCAAGGTGGCCCTCTCGGGTCATGCTTGTCGTACCCTTCGCGAGATGGTCAACAAGGTGCTAGAGATGGAGAGGGATCGTCTGGAGGCGGATGCCCTTCACAAGGAGAAGAAGCGCCAGTTCGAGAGTTCCTCTCGTGGCTCAGCCCCGCAGAGGCCACGTGCTCACGTGCTTCCTCAGCCCCGCTCACGCTACACCCAGGGGGCAGTGACCGCTCCGAGCTGTGGAGGTGGTACCTGCACCGCCAACTACCACCGCCCCGCTCAGGGTCATCCCGCTCCGAGTCGTCCCACTCAGGGAGCTGGCACGTGGAGGACTGCTACGCCTACCCCCACAAGTAGCGCGCCCTTCACCTGCTTCGGTTGTGGCCAGCTAGGTCACAAGATCGCTGAGTGCTCAGTCAAGAACGGCACACCGCCCGCTTCGACCCAGACGAGACAGACTACTACACCTGCTGCTCCGCGCAAGAACGTTGCTAGGGCTGTCCGTAGTCGCCTCAATCACATGACCGCAGAAGACGCTCAGGACGCTCCCGACGTGGTGTACGGTATGTTTTTGGTACAAGGAGTTTTAGCTTCAGCCTTGTTTGACTCTGGAGCTACTTGTTCTTATATTTCCACCAAGTTTGCACGAGAACATAACATACCTGTGACTCCCCGCAAGGAGCCTATTGATACTAGCTCACCTCTAGGTCGCATAATATGCACCAAAAGATGTCAAGGAGTGAGTATCACCATTGAGGGCTACCCTTTTCTAGCAGATCTCACCTTACTTCCATCCGAGGGGCTAGATGTCATACTAGGGATGGATTGGTTGACACAGCATAAAGGAGTGATATCATGTTCACCAAGGTATGTGGAGATCACACACCCGAGTGGACACACAATCCGCTGTAAAACCAATCAGGGAAAAGAAGATTCTATGTTGTGTACCCTAGAGACTAGGACAATCGAGGAGGTACCCATTGTGAGAGAGTACCCTGACGTGTTTCCTGAAGAGTTACCAGGTATGCCACCCGATCGAGATGTGGAGTTTGTGATTGACCTTCTACCTAGTACCGGGCCTATTGCTAAGAGGCCCTACCGCATGTCAGTCGACGAACTGGAAGAGCTGAAGAAGCAACTCAAGGAGTTGTCAGACAAGGGATACATCAGACCCAGTGCTTCACCCTGGGGTTCCCCTGTTCTGTTTGTGAAAAAGAAGGATGGATCTATGAGGATGTGCATTGACTATCGGAATTTGAATGCCGTGACAGTCAAGAACAAATATCCTCTGCCCAGGATCGATGACCTCTTAGATCAGCTAAAAGATGCAAAATTCTTTTCTAAGATCGATCTCAGGTCCGGATATCATCAGATGAAAATCAGACCTGATGACATTCCAAAGACAGCTTTCGTCACCAGATACGGGCAATATGAGTTCACAGTGGTGTCCTTCAGACTCACTAATGCTCCGGCTTATTTCATGAACATGATGAACAAAGTGTTCATGGACGAACTTGACAAGTTCATAGTGGTGTTCATTGATGACATCCTTATCTATTCCACCACCGTCGAAGAGCATGAGCAACATTTGAGAGTGGTTCTAGAGAAGTTGAGGCAGAATCAGCTGTATGCGAAATTTAGCAAATGTGATTTCTGGCTCGAAGAAGTTGCCTTTCTTGGTCATGTTCTCACTGCTGAAGGTGTCGCTGTAGATCCCACAAAGATTGACGCAGTGAAAGGGTGGGAACAACCCCACAATGTGACCGATATCCGCAGTTTTCTTGGGTTAGCCGGGTACTACCGCAGATTCATCGAGAACTTCTTGAAGATAGCCAAGCCCATGACCAACCTGCTGAAGAAGACTAATGAGTTTGAATGGACGCCTGAGTGTGAGCATAGTTTCCAAACACTGAAACAGAAGCTCACCACCACTCCTGTCCTTGCCTTGCCTGATATCCAGAAAGACTTCGTGGTCTACTGTGATGCATCCAGACAAGGACTCGGCTGCGTTTTGATGCAGAATGGAAGAGTCATTGCCTATGCGTCCCGACAGTTGAAGGACCATGAGCAACGCTACCCAACCCATGATCTAGAGCTTGCCGCTGTTGTGCATGCTCTAAAGATTTGGAGGCACTACTTGATCGGAAACAAGTGTGATATATACACCGATCACAAGAGCTTAAAGTATTTCTTCACTCAAGAGGATCTAAACATGAGACAGCGCAGATGGCTAGAGCTTATTAAGGACTACAACCTGGAGATTCACTATCATCCGGGAAAAGCTAATGTGGTCGCGGATGCTTTGAGCCGAAAGAGTTATTGCCACAATCTATCCATGGAAGCTGTACCACCCGAGCTATGTCAGGAAATGGGTGAACTTCGTCTCAAAATCCTACCCAGGGGTATGTTGAACGAGCTTCGAGTACAATACAACCTCAAGGATCGGATCCGCAATGCTCAACTAGAGTGTCTAGAAATTTGGGAGATCCGAGAACTCATGAAGAAGGGCAAGTGCCCCGAGTTCAGAGAGGATGTACAAGGAGTGTATTGGTACAAAGGTAGAATTTGTGTACCATCTGATTCCGCCTTGCGGCGAGAAATTTTGGAAGAGGGTCATGACTCCAAGTATAGCATTCACCCAGGAAGCACCAAAATGTATGCCGATCTAAAGAAACAGTTCTGGTGGAAGAACATGAAGGCAAATATTGCCGGGCATGTCGCACGATGCGACACCTACAATAGAATCAAGGCTGAACACCAAAGACCAGCCGGGTTGCTAAACCCCTTGGACGTTCTAATGTGGAAATGGGAGAGTATATCCATGGACTTTATAGTGGGTTTACCCCGAACCCCTAAAGGCCATGACTCGATTTGGGTGATCGTTGATCGACTAACCAAGGTACCTCACTTCGTAGCTGTGAGGACTGACTATAGAGTTGAGAAACTAGCAGATCTGTACATCGAGCACATTCTCAGACTCCACGGAGTCCCCACCAGCATAGTGTCTGATCGTGGTACGTAGTACGTGTCTAAGTTCTGGAAGAGTCTCCACAAGGCTATAGGGACTCGACTTGATTACAGCACCGCATACCACCCACAGACAGATGGTCAGACAGAGAGGGTTAATCAGATTTTGGAGGACATGCTCCGGGCTTGTGTCCTGAAGTATGGGTCTGATTGGGAGAAAAGTTTGTCCCATGCAGAGTTCTCTTACAACAACAGCTACCAAGCTAGTCTCAAGATGTCGCCATTTGAGGCTTTGTATGGCAGAAAGTGTAGAACCCCTCTGATGTGGTCAGAAGTGGGAGAAAGATCATTCTTTGGCCCCGCGAAGATCAAAGATGCCGAAGAAGGAGTTGCCCAGGTGCGAGAAAACCTGAGGATTGCCCAAAGCCGACAAAAGAGTTATGCAGATAACCGTCGAAGAGACCTCGAGTTTCAAGTTGGGGACTATGTCTATCTCAAGGTCTCCCCACTTCGAGGGTACCGTCAGATTCCATGTAAAAGGAAAGTTGGCACCTAGGTACGTGGGACCATATAAGATCTGTCAGAGGATTGGTAAGTTGGCATACAAGATAGAGTTGCCCGAGGAGTTGACAGGAGTACACCCAGTGTTCCACGTGTCTCAGCTACGCAAGTGCTTGCAGTTGCCAGAACAAGAGGTACACACAGATGCACTGGATATCCAGGGCACCCTGGAGTACAAGGAGCACCCGATCTGGATATTAGACAAAGCTGAGAAGGAGACTAGAAGCACCGTGATACCCATGTGCAAGGTTCAATGGAGTAACCACATAGAACGTGAAGCTACATGGGAGAAAGAGTCCGAACTCCGGATGCTTTACCCCTACCTCTTCAAAAGGTATGTCACACCTTAAATCTTGGGACGAGATTTCAGTGAGGGGGGAGGACTGTAACAACCCAGAAATTTCCAAGAAACAAAAATCACAACTACAAAATTTTTTCTAAAAAAACCTATGTCTGGTGAGGTGTCATGTAGGAAACCTACCTTAGCTGCACAAGTAGCACCTAGTCTAGTTAATTACATTTTGCATTTAATTATATATTCATGAGTTGCTTCTTATGTTCTTTGTATTGTTAATTAAAAATAGTCAAATTTATTTAATGAATTGTGTGGCAGAATCGCCTAATCTAATGCCCTCCCAAGAGTACTCGCCTTTCGTTAGACACTAAGTACCCAAGGGAGAACACTAAACTAAGTGATTCCGTCGAGCACACCGCAAGGGAGAACTCGAAGATCCACATTTTTACATTAGGATCACAAATGAGAGAGTAAAGCTTACAACATCCTTACCATTTCTTACATCCATTTTTAGTACAACATCAGAGTAATTCATTATGTAATTATAACAGCGGAATAGAAACATTATCAGAGTTCAGCGGAAATGAAACCATTTAATGACAAGTTAAACATTAACATGAATAATGTTTATATGCATGAAATGATAACAAGTTAATAGTATTTTCCTGGTAAAACTTTTGGTGAGAGTTTTAATAATTAACTCTACTCCGCATCGCAAAGGAAATCCTCGCTGAGCCCACCAGAAGGTTTCCCCACAGAAGTGTCAGCTTAACAGCACCTGCCACCTGCAACAGGGTAGAACAAACCCTGAGTACTCAATTGTACTCCGCAAGACTTACCCGTCAGGAGGAAAGAAAAAGACTCCAAGGATTATGCAAGGCTTTCTGGCTTGTGGGTGTCTTGTTTGCAAGAAGCAGCACTAAGAGTGTGTCCTTAATTTCTTACTTTTAATAGCCGTATTTTTTTTCATATCCAACCTTCTAAGTAAGCACCTAGTCTATAATCAAGCAGGGTTGAGCAAACAGAAACCATTTCTTTCCCTTTCAACTGTCAGTTCTTACTACGATGCCAGAGCGTAGTCAAGCCGTACCGTCACGCAGAAACGGTGATTCGCGAATCAATATGCCCAGCTGGGTGCCTCGAAAACACACGCCTTGCTTGTACCCCGGGCACAAGCAAGACCAACCCGTTCCACTCCTGTCAAGGGGTCCAAGTCCCCGTCCAAGCTCGGACTCTAAGCCCCCAACACTGCAGGCCCGGCCTCAGTATGGTGCTTAGACCTCCTCAACCCAATATATATAACCACCCTAAAAGCCGGTCCGGAAAGAGCCGGAACCCACGACAGGAGAGAAACAAGTCTTCCCGCTCCCATAAGCAAGTATATGCTCGGGACAATAAATCTGTGACTTGACCAGGGTCCATGCAACGAACGGTGGCGGAACAAATGCATCCAGAGCCCCGCTCTGTTGCCCAACCAGGTCCAAGTCCATCCAACCCATTCCGTCCGGTCTCCAATTATCCATATACCTTTATATTTCATGTGATAGTAGCATGATAATAGTAACAATATTATAATTCCTATCTATCGCGAGTGACAGACAATCACTCGACTTCTACCAGGATCCTATAGCATAGCACACTACACGATCCTATCATACTAGTAAAACTCATTGGACAAGGATATATATATATACAAGTGGGTTTCATTCAACTCCTTTAAACTTAATGCACAAGCATAATTTCAAGTGCAGAATAATAGGGGTTATGCACCGGGGCTTGCCTGGATAGAATTTAACCAAGTTAGCATTTCATCAAGGCGGCACGATCCTCCGGACACCATCCTTTTGGCTACTCCAGACGACTTCTCGATCCATCACCGTTCCTATTATGATATGCGTGAATGCAATCGAAGAGACATAAATGATCAACGGAACTTGCAATACTTAAAATACGATTGTGCTCTCAAGCTAACGAGCTCACTCTAATGGCTAATACACTAGCCTGGTAACCCTGTCGACGAGTAAAGCGTTATTTCCTGACACGCGTTTTCGTTACTCAGACCCAAAACGTCGCTTTATTCATTTTATCGATTTAATAGATATTTAAACTAGGCTCATTAGCTATCCTAGCAACTAAGTATTTTGGAGCTATAAAAATTATGAAGAGCAGATGATGACATTAGGAGTTTACTGTAAAATTTTTAGAGCCAATACTTTTATCATTTTCTTACAAAAATTCTCACAAGTTTATTCTTAGCAATATTAAGTATTTTTGAATAATTAGCGAACTCCTAAAAAAATATTATACAACTATGTGGATAAAAGCATACTAACCGTTAGAGCATGATTTTTGGAACCTAAAAAAATTGATTTCGCTATTTTTGTGCCTCCACATAATTATATTTTAAATTAACAGAATCAGTTCAGGATCTAAATTAGAACGCACCGACCAAATTGCTTTGAAAAAGGAAAAAGCAAGCGGCCTAGCAGTGCGCGGCTTGCGCGCACAAAGCAGCCCAGCAGCAAACCGTGGCCCACGCGCAGCCAGCCGGCCCAGCAAGCGGCCCAGGCGGGGAGCCCACGCGCGCACTGACAATTTCGCAAAACGAACCCTTAGCTTCTAACGAATTAACCCGCGGTACGTCAGGCACTATGCGGCACTATTCACTAGAGTCACAATATATGCATTAAGAACCCTAGAAAAACTTCTATTCTATTTTTCTCACCCTGGAGCGTATAGCAGAGCAGAGCACACGATGGCGACCGGCCGGCTCGCGCTGCTTCGGCTCAGTGGGTGACCGGCGACGAAGGAGGCGGTGCGCAGAGGCAGCGGCGGTCCTGGCCGCATGCACGGGCGGCGGCTGCTCGGCCGGGCGTGACCGGCGGAGGCGGCGCGCGGCAGCGTTTACGGCGCGGCGACCCTGGGCGGCGGAGAGGCTGGCAAACTGCGTGGGGGCCCGCGCGCCCTCGGGCTGGCCGAGGCAAGGCCCGAGCCGGCCCCCTGGCGTCTTGCCCACGCGAGCCGTGGTGGCGGGCACACCTGCTATGGCAGGCGGCGCCAGTGGCTCCCGGCGCGGAAAAACCAGGCGAGCGCGTACTGGACATGGAGAGAAAGCGAGGCAGGACGGTGGTGCCGGTGGTCGAGCATGGGAAGGGACCGAGTGGAGGAAACGACGGTGGCCGTGGCTGGCGCTTGCGTTCAGCGAGCAGAGCGAGAGAGAGGGCCGAGGATAGAGAGACAGCAAGGACGAACGAGGAGCCGTGCGCGCATGCCTCCTCCTAAAGCTAGGCGCAGCAGGTAGGCCAGCATGGGTGGTCTGGGCGCGGCCAGTGCTAGTGCATGCATGCGTGAGGGTGCAGCAACTTGCTTTGCCGTGGCTCAGGGTGATGGGACAACTTGAACAGGGGCTGGTCGGCATGCAACGTGGGAGATGAACTGAACGTGAACACTTGGTGGCGAGCTCAGCTGGCTGCATGCTTGCCCCCCCTTGCTGTGCGCTTGTACGATTGCATTGAATTTGCATGCTGCTGCTAGTGTTGCATGTGTGTCTCCTCCTTGAATGCCTGTGCATTTTGCGTTGCATGTTGGTGCTGCTACTCATTCAACAGACGGGAGAGGGAGAAAGAGGAGGATGGGTCCCACAGCGCATACGGTGAGGTGAGGTAGTAGGGCCAACGTGTCGCGGTGGTGTGCGAGCACCGCGGCAACCAACACAAATACGACATATACTAAGCTCAAGTGCTCACTCAGAAGCAACCGACTGCACAAAAATATGAGGATAGTGCTTTAGTAATTTTATTAGAATTTAAATGCCAAAATGGTATGGTCTAACCTTGTCTCCAACTAGAAAGGTTTTCGAGGGTTCGGTTATGACTACCCGTCATTGGCATTTTCGCCGTAATTTTTAACAGATCTAAATCTTGTTATGCTCAACTAACCAACATCTCATGCAATAATTTATACCTTATTTCATGCCCTAGGAACAAAATATGTAGGCATTGTTTAATTATTTTGCACCTTATTATTATCCCAAAATGGCACCTTTTAATTATAGACTCGTTTAACGAAATCGTTTTTTTTTCATGCCGAACGTTTAAAACAACTTATCCTATTTTCCTTATTAGAATTTCATGAGCACGTTCGCACATCAATTAAACTACTTACACTATTCATTTAGCTTTTTCTTACCCCAAAAGTGAGCCATGTAGAGTTGTTTTCTCATTCCCTGCGAGTTTAAAATTTAAAATCTGAGGAACTTGTTTTGATAATTTTTCTTAAGCCTTAATTATGGTGCTAAGTATGTTTTGATAATTTTTCTTAAGCCTTAATTATCGTGCTAAGTAAGCTTGTAACACCAGGGTGTTACAAATTGCACTTAAATGAATATGTAATTATAACCTTGGAAAATGGTTGGAAACCAAAAATATATTTAGCAGATCCCATTTTGTTATATAAGTGGAGGCAATATATATATTTGTTTACATACAAATGCTTGGCATAATTAAAATGGAGAAAACACTAAATAGAAAAGCTTTTTGAATAAATCAGAAAAAGGAAAAAGAGCCCTGTCGGCCTACCCCGCCAACCGGCTCGGCCCAACTCGCGCGCCCGAACCCACACACGCGCACACCCGCGTGTGGGCCGGCCCAGCAAGGCCGCGGTCACCCACCGCGCCACATCCACAAGACGCCAGGGCGTCTTCGTCTCTCCCCACGTCACTGACGAACGGGACCCACCCGTCATCCCTTTCCTTGCTCCCCATCCTCTGCTTCGATCGGGAATAGAGACAGAGAGGGGACAGGGTCACGCCCCGCACGAGGGAGGGATTCCCTCGGTTCCCTTTGCTCTACCATGCGCGCCAAGGAACAGCCCAGCCCCATTCATCAGCCGCTCACGCTTGCCGGTCACACCCCAAGCGCACGCACCGTGAGCCACGCGCGCCTACGCCATGGCCCACGGCCGCAACCGCCTCTGACTCCAAGCCAGGCCAGCGGCAGCACGAGGCCAAGGCCGCCACGGCATCCGCGTGAGCACCACGCCACCCCAACACCCACTGCGACCCTTTGGATGAGCGCCACGTAGTCTTCCTTGTCCCATCGCCGTCCGCCTCGCCATGGATGACCTCGGGGTATAAAATCCCCCAAGCCGAGCCCTAGCTCCTTCATCCACCACATCGCCGCCTCTGGTGGCCTCGCCTCCAACCGCACCGCGCTGCAAGGGGAAGGAGAGAAGGAGAGAAGAGGAAGGAGGTGGAGAGGGGACCGAAGACCCGAAGCCGACGCCGTCGTCTGAGCTCACCGGAGAAGAAAAAGGCGCCGGTCATCTTCCTCTCCACCACCGGTCTGCACGGCACGGCTACCATTCGACACCACACCAACTCGCCCTGCACCACCATCCTATCGCCACCGCCACCTCTGGTGAGCCGCCATGCTTGACCCCCTCTCATCTTGTTAGCCACCATCGTGATCACCGGGCACCACTTCGCCATCTCCACACCGGGGATGATCAAGAGGGAGCCCTGACACTTGCACCTTGCTTGCACATGCACACGCACACGCACACCTGCGAACCCAGCCACGGACCGCATGGGAACGCCGAGGGACAGCGTGACACGGAGCGCGCCCGCCATGGCTAGAGCTCACCATGGCGAGGTCCCGTTCTTGCCGTGTTAGGCCGGTAGAAGCAAGGGGAGGAGGGCTATCTCATTCGCCTTGGCAGAGAACGCGTCGTGCGCTTCAAGAAGGGGAAAGGAAGCTAGGAGGGGCGCTGGTCGCGTCCGCCTCGCCGACGAGGTTGTGCACCGGAGCACCGCCGTACCGAGGCCGCTCTACACCACTCCGGCCGCCTTGTTCAACAAGAAGAGGCCATCGAGTTCCACTATGATGACGCGAAGGCAGCCGTGTAGTAGGAAGATGGCGAATCGACCCTTGTAGCGGCCGTAGTCGCTTCGCCACCGCTCGTCGGTGCGGCCGAGCCGCCGCTACCGTGGAGACCCTCTCTGGAGATCCCAATCCGCCGCCTAGACCCCATTGTTGTGATCTTGGAGAACGTGCGAGGCCGTAGAGCCCACTAGAAGTCGTTCTGAGCCACCACCGGGCGCTAAGCGCGGGAACTCGCCGCTGGCGTAGCACCGTCGGGAGAAGCAGGGGAGGAGGGCCACTCGCGGAGCTGGTCTGTGCACTTGGTGCACATGAACCGTGAGAGAGAAAAGGAGAGTGGACGTGGTCCACCGTGAACCCTGTGGTCTTCCATGCACCGCACTCACACGTCCACCGTGAGTCACACCCCGTGGACGCGAGCCCGGTCCAAAACCCTGGAGGCGGCGTGGCAGCGCCAGCGCTTGCCACGTGGCGGGCCGGCCCGGCCCAGACCGGCCCAACCCGGCCCGTATCCAGCCCTGACCCGGCCCACCGAGGCTCGGTCTCGGCCAGGTCAAAGTTGACCGTTGACCAGTCAACGGGACCCACATGTCAGTGACTCGTTCTGTTCCAGCCAATCAGACACTACCACGTGTCACTGCCGGGAATTTCCTTTTCTTTTTCTTTTTCAGAAAATCATTTAATCTTTAGAAATTCATAACTAATTCATTTTAACTCAGAAAAATACCAAACCAATTTCTAAATTTTTCTAAAAATGAGCTCTACGTCTTAGACTTGTGTTTGGGTGCATTTCGATCTTTTGAATTTCTGTTGCTTCTTTGTGCACCTCTATAGGAGTCGTTAATGCGACTCTACGTTACGTTTAACAGAGCCGGAGGACCTGCCGACTGAGGAGTACGACCCCGACTACAGCGAGGACTTGGGTGACGACCTGTCAGATGCCACGCCCCACCCAACTCCGTAGAACCTATTACGCATGCAAATATAGAATTGCTAGCGCTTTACTTTTATGAAATAATATGATGTTGGATTGCATGGTAGATGCTTTACTTTGAGCCCTTTTTCCTTGTTGCAACCCTACTCCTGCTCACCCAGCTGTTAGGCTAAATGCTCGCATGTTACATATTACTGCTTTTACTCTTACTCGTATTATATCTGTGATGTGATGCCGGTGAGTGAGAGACGTATATGTATAAGGCACGTAGTGCCGAGAACTTGGTAAACCTGATAAAAGAACTGGGGAGATCTTGGCGTGTGTCTCGGGTGAGTGGTGAGGGTTGAGTCGATCGGACAGGATCCTATGACGAGTCTTTGGGGCAAGTCTTGCTGGAGGGGTGCGACCTGGGCATCCCTCATGAGAGTTACCTGTGGCGGGTATATTGTGAGGTGAACTAGGGGTGTTGGTTATCCCTGGTGGAGGTGCTGTCATGGCACGGGGAAGACGGTGTTTCCCCTTTGAGAAGATATCCTGTCTGGTCCTCCTAAGGACTGGTATGTCTTGAGAACCGGAACCATGGGACTTTCATGCACACCACTCGCTCCCGATGGGCGGGAGACGATTACCCGACTGACTAGGGCACTACCACTACTACTAGGTTATAAGGTGATAGTGTAGGGAGGTACGGGCATGGAGACCCACACCCTCCTAAGACAACGTAGTGACCTTGGGGGCTCGGTGCTACGTCTCACAGTCTCAGCGTTTCGGTGGACACCGGGGTGGCCCAGGGCTGAGTGGTAGGGTGGTACTGTACCAGTTGGGAGGCAGTCGGAATCATCCTAGACGAGCCGAATCATCGAGGATGGCGATCTTGTGGATTACCAGGTGTACACACTCTGCAGAGTTGATCGATCTATACGTATAGCCACGTCCGCGGATATGGACATTCCCATGACCTACGCTTCACTTGATTAGAGAGATGAGTCCTTTCTACCTTTCCCCCAAGTTTTGTGTTGGATTCCGGCTTCAGCCGTTGAGACGAGATCTGAGCGGGAGTCAATCTCGTCGCCTAGAGAGAGTGAGATGAGAGGTGTTGTGATGGGATGGAAAAAATGTGTGACTAAGATGGATTAAAACCTGATGAATCTCTTATTAATAAAATGTTAACGACTTGCATAGGAAACCCACAGCCTAAATAGGTCTATTTCTACTTTCCCCGATGCATTCCACTTTCCACAAAGCATTGCAAGCATAGGGTGGGCGATGCGTGGCCAGTACCAAGTGTACTGATAGATTTTTGACAGGTTCGGAGCCCGAGTACGACTATGAGGGCGACGATTGGGAGGACTAGAGGGTCTGTTCTACGCTCAAGCTGGTTCTAGAAGATCGTTTTCCGCTGCTATCTACGCCGAATGCTGTTCCGGATGCTTGTGTGAGTGTGTTCCACCCTGCGAGGCGATGATAATAAGTTATGTAAAACTCTCTATTGTACTCTGATATTCGTGCATGACTTTATGTATCACTGAGATTTGGGTAAATTGACGGAATGTTTCGTCATTTTACACTTCGTTTCTGTGGATTTCCCTTCGCGGAAATCAAGGACGTTTCACATATGGGCAACATGACTCACGGGTAAAGATGCATAACCTCTGCAGAGTGTTAAAACTGTTATAACAGCCGTAGTCACGATCACGAGCGGCCCGAAAAATTCACAGAATAAATGGTTACTTGACATGTGGATGACTTAAGATGATGATGATGAGATTATAATGATGATCAATTTCTCTCCTTAATTCTAGTAGGTGATCATGTGGGTTAAATGGGAGCTTATATATAACTTGATGATAATTAATAATCAAATGTTGAACTACTAAAAGTGCTAACTGCAGTCAACCATGTCTATCCTTTTGAGCCTCATGAATCCTCATACTATACTTGCGGAGTACGAGTGTACTCACACTTGTTATTATTTCGTTTTTGGATAAAAATCTCGGATGGGTAACAGATGACAGCTTCTACGAGGATTTCCCCGAAGATTACTATGTTTGGGTCAACCAGCCGGCCTTCCCTGTGGAGAAGTCACTACGTTTGAGAGTTGTTATTTACTTTTCCGCTTGTTATGTTAAGAACTACATGATGTAATAACGTGATGTATGTACACAGTGATGATATTTCTGTTAATTTTTCGGCTTATGTGTGCGACTATTCCTGGGGCGCACATAAGATGTATGTACTCTATATTGTCCTTTAATTGGGGTTTGACACTAGCACAAATGAGTGAATCAAGAGGGAAAGTTCTTCAACCTCGAGAGCGAGTTAGCATACCAGGAGAAGTACGACAAGCTCAGAAACTGGTCACCATCTCCATTTAGAGGATTATAATAAGATGCCGAAGATCATTAATTAGAAAGTAGCGAACTAAAAAACATTACAAGTCTTGTAATATATGACATGTGACTTTGCATTGTTCGTGTTACGATCGAGACACCAATGGGGTATATGTATAGCGCAGCCGCGCAGACGCAGGGAGTTCCACTCGAGCGCTCGATCTGTCGATCTGAATTTGATTTTGAATGTGAATTCTGTTTCTGCGGTGGCGTGGCAGCGTGGCGCACGGCGACTCGATGGCGGCCGGCCAGCACACCGGCAGCGCGCCAAACCTGGCGGGTGGCGGCGGCAGCACTGAATGGAGCCGATGCGTGGGGCTGTCTGAGTTGAGGTTGGGGTGTGAGTCGTTGCTAGTGGGCTGGGCCGCTAGTTAGTGTTATTGCTTCCATGCTATTGCGGTTTGCTACATGCAATTGCGCCCGGCCCGCTATTTAGAATTGAGGCCGCAAAGTTCCACGTCGCAAAGTTTAGAGTGCAACCTGGTAGTAGTAGCGGCCCACTACCGCCGCTATTTTTTACTTTGATGTATATATATGGGTGTTCTCTGCACGCATATTTTCTACATTCTCAATTTATATTGTCTGTGTTTAAACCACCAAAACAGAATTCACATTCAAAATAAAATTCAAATCAAATTGTGGGAAACTATTTTTTAAACTGGCAAATGATTAACGGAGGCGGGCGCCTTAGAGCTACCGGAGCTGGACGGTTTAAGGCAGTAGCCTCGCAGGCGATCGTCATAAGGTAACCACCTGCGTTAATGGATTAACAGAGGCGGGCCCGCCTTCGTAAGTCTACATTAACGCATACCTTTCTACGAAGGCGGACGCTTTGCCTGCCTCCGAAAACCCAAAACGCCCACCTTGATTAATATTTGTGTAGAAGTGTTTGGGGATAAGGAGAGAAGAGGAAGCTGTCCTTCCTTCACTGTTTTGTGTTATGTATTGAAATTAGCTTATAGCCTTATTCACCCTCTCACTGCCCTCTAGGGCCCACTCGTCATACATAAACGTGTTAACATAAGCTCATGTTGTATTGCCTCCTGTTCCATAAGGATGTGTCTGGTTCCAATGACAAGGTGGGATGGGATGGGATGGTTCTAGGTTTCGTGGTGTTTGGTTGAGGAGCAGGAGGGGCAGAGTCATCCCCACAGGGGATTCTCCTTATATGTGGGGCGTCCCGGACCAGCTCGTCTTCTGTCATGGGCGTGAATCCTCCGTTTCTTCCTATCGCTCTTTTTGCTCGTGCGCGGCACGGCAAGCGGGCGGCCGGGTGGCACGGCCACGTGGGGCCAAGGCAGGCGGCACGACTAGGTGATGCCGAGGACGGGTGGGCGGCGTGGCCACGCGAGGCTAGGGGGCAGGCGGGTGGCGCGACCCTGCAGTAGAGAGATGACAGTTAGGGCCCACAAATGGTGACAAGCAGATCAAAAAATTGGCATGTATGAAATCCCAACTTTATTCTTCCAACCAAACATAAAACAAGGACATACTTGTTCCATCAACCAAATAGAGACATGGGTTCATACCATCCTAGAAAAGGAGAATGGGTTCATCCTAATTTCTCCTCGGCTCTAAACCAAATGCTAGCTAAAACTAAAGAGTCTTTTACCCATGTATCATTATAAAAGTTTGCAATTGTCCACAAGCCGTTAAAAAGTTTTTGCGGTTATAGGTGCCACTGGTCCAAACTTTTTTGCCCTCTACGCTAGTCCATCCACCTTCCGTTAGGTTTTCACCATTTTGCAGCCCTAACATGTGGGTCCGGCTAGTCAAAATGTCCATCCAGCCCCCTGGCTTGCATCCTCTCCTCATTCTCACTCTCATCTCACTCCCTCTAACCCTACCAGCGGTAGCGGTAGCAGCAGCGGTGGCAGGCCCAAGGGCGAATCCAGTTCATATCGCTGGGGTTGGCTGAGCCCGATGACTTTCCGTAAATTTCTTATACCCTCTATTTTGTGGACAACTAGGACCCAACAAAATTAATATTTGACCCCGGTAGTTGGCTGCCCAACGCACAAGTCACAAAATGAAGTTGAAGCCTACAAGCGGCAAACCCACTAACGTGAACGTCAGAACTCAGAACGTGGACTCAAGGAGGCTACCAGGCTACTGAAATTGTGTGCAAGACATTGACACAACGGCCCAGTAGTCCAGAAGCTCAAACGTTATCTCCCTGTAGATCGATTTCTCTGCCCCGTATGCTTCGGCACGACGCCGGACACCGTTTTGGCTTTCTCATTCATCCTTCTCGCTTTCACGTCGTGGCGGCGTCCGGCCGTCTCTCGTCGGTCCGTCGTTGCATCGCAGGCATCTCACACCTCACGGCGTGGGCTGCCTAGCGCATCCTATGAGCCTGAGTCTCGAAGCCTACAGCTAGTAGGTACGCTAGATCGTAGATCCCCAGTTGGACAATTGTTTAATTAATTTCTCCAGCTTTCAATTCATAAACTTGGAGTCCTGTACTGGCTCTCTTTTTTTAGTGGTTTGGTATAATTGTAATTCAGAAATAAACAAGTTAATTAGTGGTACGTTCATAGAAAGAGCATTCTTTTGGTCGTTGGAGATGGTCATGGTGATAACAATCATGATGGGTGCATTCAAGAAGATACGACAATGAGAATCTTGATGGAGGCTCTTCAAGAAGACATTGCAGCGAACACCAATTATAGTACTCTTCGTTCTCTCGTGAGTCTCACTGTGGGAGGTAAATTATAAGAGGTAACCACTATTTTAAAGAGTTATTTTGTCATCTTACGCTGTTGCTAATTTCATCTCTATGAATGCTTAATTTTTGCAATATGTCATCGATATTAATATTTATATCTATGTTATGTTGATATTAGGTTATTATAGGTTTATTAGTTCATGAGTATGTGCGACCCGGCGACAATTTAGGCCTTGTTTAGTTCCTAAAATTTTTTAGGTTCTACAGTAGCATCGAGCGTTTGGACATATATATGAAATACTAAACATAGACAAAAAAAAACTAATTGCACAGTTCTCGAAAAAATCATGAAACGAATCTTTTAAGCCTAATTAGTCCATGAAAAGCCTTAAGTGCTACAATAACCAGCATGTGCTAATGACAAATTAATTAGTATCATTATATTCGTCTCGCAGTTTCCTGACGGGTTCTGTAATTTATTTTTTTATTAGCATCTGAAAACCCCTCCCGACATCTTCGGACGTATCCGATATGGCCCCCCAAAAATTTTCATGCCAGGTAGCCTTAGTCCAGATTGGTCCCTGGTCAGGCCGGGCGGGTGGCCTTGGGACAGCCGAGACCGGGAAGCACGGCGCCTGCGATGGTTTCAAGGCGACGCAGGCAACTACGATAGGACCACCGGCGAGCTTGCGCGGCCGGGCCGGGGACTTTGCCCCGGCGGCCAGGCACGCGAAGGCCGCGGCGACCTCACTCCGGCGGCTGGGCATGCCAAGGTCGCGGCGACTTCGGGCCGGCAGCTTGTGGGTAGGCCACCGGCGACCGCAGGCTTGGGCGGCGCGGCTCTTCCGCGGCGGCTCCGGGCGTGGAGTACGCCATGGAGGCCATCAAGCAGGGCTCCGCCTGCGTCAGGCTTCCTCTGCAATTTCGGTTTGGAGCCGACGGAGCTCGTTTCTCTGATCTGTAATTTTCTATTTTTCAGGTTCATCCTGTTAAAGAATTAGGCAATTTCCAGATTAAAAGCATGATTAAATCTAAAACATAAATTATGACAAATATATAAACTAGATTAAACATGTATGGCATACTAGTATAGCAGATCAGCATATTCCACAGCATCAACATGACAAGTATCGATAGTCCAGCAGATAGATTAGATTGTACGAACGTTAAAATTAGATCAAGAGAATTATACCTTTCGGTTGTTGTAGTAGTAGATGGCGTTGAAGATGTAGCTGGCGGTGGTGATGGAGCGAGATCGCTGATGTCGATGTCGTCGATGTTGAAGTCGTCGTCAAAGTCGTCGATGAGAGGCGGAGGAGTATTCTTGATGACGACCCCACGAGCTCTAGCACGACGAAGCCGATGCGCCGATGCACCCTTCGAAAGACGAGCCGTTGTAGAAGTTTTGGGAGCAGTCGCGCGAAGAACGCTTCCCAAAAACATTATTCGTCTTCTCCCGGTGCAGGATCGCAAAGACGAGGGTTCCGGAGACCTGCTCACCCGGTCGCTGGTGCACGCAAGCGATCGGACTGGAGTAGCTACAGCGGCGGCGCAATAGCGAGTAGAGGCAAAAACCCTAGGATTAACTGGATACGTTTTGGCGTGGCCGGCAGGTTGCTTATATAGTCCTGTCCAACCAATCTCGTGTCGCGATCACGATCTAAATTGATTTAGGACTCTTAATTTGTAACCGACTTGGACTCATGCAACTTGAAGGCCAAGAAACAAAAAGGAAAACAGCAAAAGGAGATCGCGCTCCCGCAAGGCGAGGAGCCAGATTTCGGCGGACCATTCACGCAGGTGCCGCGCATCCGCGTCCTTCGCCCGGCCCGGCCCGGCCCGGCGAGGCGAGGCGAGCGAGCACGCGCGTGTGGACTTCTCTTACTCCTCCTCACACTAGACTTGAGGAAGTGGGGAGGACTTCCATATTTAAGTATGACTACCTCCACTTCAACAAGCAAGGTGGTACTAAAGAGTTCCCACATCCCCTCTTGCTCACATGAATGGGCCTTTGAGATTTATTAGGAATTTCACAATTGGTTATTGGGCCAAGCCCATATAAATTCCAACAATCCCCCACCAGATCTCAAATACCCATTTAGAGATTTGCCTGTTCTCACTACTGTTTGATATACCAGTGTTTCGGCAGAGACTGTGAAGTTGAACTTCCACCTAGAACCTCAAGCTATATTCATCCACTACTTGAACAATGGACTATGCCTTGAATTGCAAGTTTTGTGTGAATAAGCTTTGCTCAAAATCAAACTAGTACCTGGCTACCAATAACCTTACTCCGTGGGTGGAGCATATACGTCGTACTCCCTGGTCTCTTCATGATCTTACTAGAGACCACCCAAGTCTTATAGACTACGACGTTCTACAGTCGAACTCATATAGGCATGTTCTTTCAAGAATGCTCTGTAGGACAACATCTTCACTTGTTAAAGCCAATAAAACATGTTAAGGCATTAGCCAACCTACCATACAGTGCCTCAACGCTTTGAGAGTATTGCATCTTCACATATAGAGGGTTATAATTATACTCTCCTCAGTTTACCAATAGTTTGTTCTTCCCAGATCCTAAGTCATGGGATCTCCGATCAAAAAGGTTGGGTTACTACTACTGTAAACTCATATGGGTCTCAAACCCATCTCCCTTGATGCTATTTCTATCACATTCCGTGATAGTCCTTTGGTAAAAGGATCTGTCAGGTTCTTGTCTGTTTGCACATAAGCCACAGTGATTACTCCGGAGTTTCTCAACTTCTTGACAGACTTCAAACGTCTTTTAACGTGTCTTGTTGACTTCGCATTATCCTTAGCACTATTTACTTTAGTGATCACTGTTTGGTTATCACAGTTCATAAGGATAGCCGGTATTGGTTTTTCAACCACCGGCAAGTCTGACAAGAGCTCACGCAGCCACTCTGCCTCTGCAGAAGCTGTATCCAAAGCAGTAAGTTCTGCTTCCATGGTAGATTTAGTCAAAATAGTCTGTTTACTAGACCTCCATGACACTACGCCACCTCCAAGAGTAAACACATACCCACTAGTGGCATAGATTTGATCAATATCAGAAATCCAGTTCGCATCACTATATCCCTCTAGCACAGCTGGGTGCCCAGAAATAGTGAATCCCAAAACTCATTGTACCTTTGAGATAACGCAAGACCCTCTCAAGTGCATGCCAATGATTATCACCCGGATTGGACATGTACCTATTCAACTTGCACATGGCAAAAGAGATATCTGGTCTGGTTGCACTAGCTAGATACATGAGTGAACCAATTATCTGAGAATATCTCAATTGATCTCTAGCAATCTTCTTATTCTTTCTCAATGTCACACTAGGATCATAAGGTGTTGGAGTAGACTTGCTATCCATAAAGCCAAAACGGCTCAAGACCTTCTCAACATAGTGAGATTGTGACAAGGTAATCCCACTATCTTCCTTAATCAGCTTAATGTTTAGAATTACATCAGCTTCTCCTAGATCTTTCATGCCAAAACTCTTTGACAAAAAAGACTTGACCTCATTAATAATATCCATGTTTGTTCCAAAGATTAGAATATCATCAACATATAAACATAATATAACAGATTGGCCTCCACCATGTCGATAATACAAACACCTATCAGCTTTATTAACAGCAAAGCCCGCACCAGTTAAAGTAGTGTCAAACTTCTCATGCCATTGTTTAGGTGCTTGTTTCAAGCCATATAAAGACTTTAGTAATTTACACACCTTCTGCTCTTCACCTTTTACTACAAATCCATCTGTCTGATCCATATAAATCTCCTCATCCAACTCTCCATTAAGGAAAGTTGTCTTCACGTCCATTTGATGAACGAGAAGACCATACGAGGCAGCCAGAGAAAGTAGCACTCGAATAGTGGTCATTCTAGCAACAGGTGAATAAGTATCAAAGAAATCCTCGCCTTCCTTCTGGATATAACCCTTAGCCACAAGCCGAGCCTTGTACTTGTCAATAGTACCATCAGGCCTAAGCTTCTTTTTGAACACCCACTTACATCCAATTGGTTTACAACCAAAAGGTAGCTCAGATAACTCCCAAGTTCTATTAGAAAGAATTGAGTCCATCTCACTACGAACAACTTCTTTCCAATCATCTGCATCTGGAGATGCATATGCCTCTGTAATAGAAGTAGGAATATCGTCCACAAGATACACAATGAAATCATCATCAAAGGATTTTGCAATCCTTCGTCTCTTGTTCCTCGCAGGAACTTCATTATCATTCTCCTCAAAGACTTCTTCAGGTGGTTGCTCAAATGATTCAATAGAAGACTCAATAGGTACCGTAAAATCAGGAGTTATCTCAGAGGAAAATCTAGCATTGCTACACATATCTTTCATAGGAAATATATTTTCAAAAAATGTAGCATCACGAGATTCAAATATTGTATCAACATGCATATCAGGAACTTCAGATTTTACTACTAAAAATCTATAGGCAATGCTATGGTGAGCATATCCTAGAAAGACACAATCCACAGTCTTTGGTCCAAGCTTACGCTTCTTAGAAATTGGAACATTGACTTTCGCCAAACATCCCCACGTGCGCAAGTATGAAAGTGATGGTTTCCTTCTAATCCAATTCTCATATGGAGTTGTCTCTTTATTTCTGTTTGGAATTCTATTCAGGACATGACTCGCAGTCAATAGAGCTTCCCCCCACCATGCCTTAGATAGACCAGCAGTGTCTAACATGGCGTTCACCAAGTCAGTCAGCGTGCGGTTTTTCCTCTCGGTAATCCCGTTTGATTCGGGCAAATAGGGGGTTGTCCTCTCATGAATAATACCATGTTCCGCACAGAACTCATCAAATAATATAGAAAAATATTCACCACCATAATCTGACCTTAGATGTTTAATTTTTCTCTCTAGTTGATTTTCAACTTCAGCCTTATAGATTTTAAAGTAGTCTAGCGTTTTATCTTTAGTTTTAAGCAAGTAAACATAGCAAAATCTAGTTGCATCATCAATTAAAGTCATGAAATATTTCTTTCCACTTTTGTCAACACACCATTTATCTCGCAAAGATCAGAATGTATGAGTTCTAGGGGTGCCAAGTTTCTCTCCTCTGCTGCCCTATGAGGCTTTCGAGGTTGCTTAGATTGCACACAGCTATGACACTTAGAACCTTTGGCAATAGTGAGATCTGAAATTAAATTCACGCTAGACAAACATGACATCAATCCAAAGTTAACATGACATAAGCGAGAATACCAAACACTCGAATTATCATTAATCGTGCCACAAATATGATTCACTGACTTATTATAAAAATCTGCCAAAGATAGGCGGAACAAGCCTCCACAATCATAACCTTTACCAATAAATTATTCATGCTTAGACATGACTACTTTATTAGACTCTAACACTATCTTAAACCCATCTCTCAATAGAAAGGAGACGCTAACAAGGTTCTTGCGAATAGTAGGGACATGTTGTACGTTCTTCAGCTGCACGATCTTTTTCGAAGTAAACTTCAGATCTACTGTGTCAACACCACGAACAGAAGTATATGACCCATTCCCCATCAGGACGGAGGAACCTTAGAGCCCCTGGTAAGAAGAAAACAAAGAGATATCAGCACACACGTGAATATTAGCACCTGTATCAACCCACCAACTTAGAGATTGAAACACTGAAAGTACAGTAGGAAAATTACCATACCCATCATCAGCACTGCTAGCAGTCACGAGGTGAATTTTCTTTTTCCCTTTCTTGTCCGCTCGCTCCAGACAATCTTTAGCAAAATGACCAAGCTCTCCACACGCGAAGCAAGGTAGCTCTGCTTTGTCTTTCTTCTTCTTCTTGAAGGCAGTATTTTGTTTGGCATTGAAAGCAGATTGCTTAGGCTTTCCCTTGTTCTTGCCATGGTTTCTCTGGACAAAGTGGGTGCTAGATTTTTTTCTCGTTCCCCTTCTCAATGTTATCTTTAGCCCGAGCTTTTTCTTCGACATCAAGAGATGCTATCAGGTTTTCAACTGATATTTTCTGTCTCTTGTGTTTGAGACTTGTGGCGAAATTCCTCCATGAAGAAGGCAATTTAGCAATAATGCATCCAGCCACAAACTCATCGGGTAAGACACATTTAAGGAGTTCAAGTTCCTTAGCCAGGCGCTGAATCTCATGAGCTTGCTCAACTACTGATTTGTTAGCAACCATCTTGTAGTCATTAAAGCTCTCCATGGTATACAGCTCTTTGCCTGCATCTGAAGCATCATAAGTAGCATTCAGATGATCCCATAAAGCCTTTGCGTCTCTTAAGTGCATCATAGTATCAAATAGATAATCTGAAAGCACATTATGCACAGCTCCCACAAAGATATCATTAGCTTTCTGAAATTTTCTCTGATCTTCATCAGAGATGTTTCCCTTAGGCATGCCATCTTTGACCTAGAAAACTTTCATGGCAGTAAGCCAATCAGTGACCTTGACAGACCACCTTTTAAAATGCGTACCAGAAAACCTTTTTGGCCTCAGCGCGTCAACAAAACTAGCCATAGATAATTCTGGAAACGACCTATAATAAGGTTTTTGGATTGTTAAAGAATAAGGCAATTTCCAGATTAAAAGCATGATTAAATCTAGAATATAAATCATGACAAATATATGAACTAGATTAAACATGTATGGCATACTAGTATAGCAGATTAGCATATTCTACAGCATCAACATGACAAGCATTGATAGTCCAGCAGATAGATTAGATTGTACGAACGTCAAAATTAGATCAAGAGAATTATACCTTTCGGTTGTAGTAGTAGTAGATGGTGTTAGATGTAGCTGGCGGAGGTGATGGAGCGAGATCGCTGATGTCGATGTCGTCGATGTTGAAGTCGTCGTCAAAGTCATCGATGAGAGGCGGAGGAGTATTCTTGATGACGACCCCGCGAGCTCTAGCACGACGAAGCCAACGCGCCGATGCACCCTTCGGAAGACGAGCCGTTGTGGAAGCTTTGGGAGCAGTCGCGCGAAGAACGCTTTCCAAAAATATTATTCGTCTTCTCCCTGTGCAGGATCGCAAAGACGAGGGTTCCGGAGACCTGCTCACCCGGTCGCTGGTGCACGCAAGCGATCGGACTGGAGTAGCTACTGCGGCGGTGCAATAGCGAGTAGAGGCAAAAACCCTAGGATTAACTGGATACGTTTTGGCGTGGCCGGCAGGTTGCTTATATAGTCATGTCCAACCAATCTCGTGTCGCGATCACGATCTAAATTGATTTAGGACTCTTAATTTGTAACCGATTTGGACTCATGCAACTTGAATGCCAAGAAACCAAAAACGAAAACAGCAAAAGGTGATCACGCTCCCGCAAGGCGAGAAGCCGGATTTCGGCAGACCATTCACGCAGGTGCCGTGCACCCGCGCCCTTTGCCCCCCTGCCCTGGCGAGGCGAGCGAGCGCGTGTGGACTTCTCTTACTCCTCCTCACACTAGACTTGAGGAAGTGGGGAGGACTTCCATATTTAAGTATGACTACCTTCACTTCAACAAGCAAGGTGGTACTAAAAAGTTTCCATATCTCCTCTTGCTTACGTGAATGGGCCTTTGAGATTTATTAGGAATTTCACAATTGATTATTGGGCTAAGCCCATATAGAATCCAACATATCCTTGTGTCGGACGAAGAAGGACGACGCCGGCAGGGAGACGAGCGTCGGGCCGGCGCAGCTGAGGGCCCACTCGGAGACCACTGACGCATCCGTTGGCCGGTCCCACGCCCATGTGGCCGGCACACACCGCGCGAGGCCGCGGTCAGGGGGCACGAGAGTCGCCGAATGAGGCAGCAAGGCAGTGCCACCGCGGCTCGGCGTCCGTGAACGCGGAGATGAACACCTGCTGCGCGTTCAAGGCCAACGCGAAGGTCACCAGGACGGCCTTCAGCAGCTGCAGGCTCCTTGGCGCCGATGTACATCTCGATCACGGATCACGTCGTCGATGGATGGCTCCTTCGCCGGCTCCGCCTGGCTGCTTGTTAGGAGAGGGGCAGTGGCCCCGTTCGCCATTGACAGTATGCCCGTGGGTGCTCCATTGATTTTTTTCTGTAACTACTTTTTTATTTTGTGCGATTCGTGTGTGTAAAACTTAAGGGAAGAGATACCCATGAGGGGTCTCGGCTTCGTGTTAAATAGGCCAAGAACAGCCTTCGACGTGGCTTGTACAACAAGAAAAGATTACAACCGAATACAGATCATGATCAACTTAGACTATAAGCCTATACATCTTGTGCTACAATTTAGCAACTAACCTAAGCGTGGTACACGGTAACAACCTGTACTGCACGCATGAATATCACATATTCTAACACCCCCACTCAATCTTAGCCGGCCATGAGGTTGAGATAGCTTCTGAACTTGTTAATCTTGGCTGCCACCACTGGTTTAGTAAAACCGTCTGCAAGCTGATCATTCGTGTGTATCCATCGAATGTCCAGCAGCTTTTGTGTCACTCTTTCTTTGACGAAATGGAAGTCTATTTCAATGTGCTTAGTCCTTGCATGAAATACAGGATTAGCCGACAGATAAGTGGCACCTAAGTTGTCACACCAAAGACGAGCAGCTCGCGGATGCTGAATTCCCAATTCATCAAGTAACTTTTGCACCCACATAACCTCTGCAGTTGCATTAGCCAAAGACTTGTACTCAGCTTCGGTGCTCGACCGAGACACCGTTGCTTGTTTCTTCGCACACCACGAAATCAGATTAGAGCCAAAGAAGACTGCAAATCCTCCTGTTGATCGGCGATCATCTGGACAGCCGGCCCAATCAGCGTCAGAAAAAGCACTCACCATTGTTGACTTAGACTGACCAATCTTGAGGCCAAGGCTCAGGGTCCCTTGCAAGTACCGCAGTATCCGTTTGACTGCCCCAAAGTGTGATGTAGGTGCATGAAGGAATTGGCATACCTTGTTTACCGAGAACGATATATCAGGTCTAGTTAAGGTAAGATACTGGAGTCCCCCCACTAAACTCCTGTACCGTGACACATCCTCGGGTCCAAGAAGTTGCCCTTCAGAAGCGCTAAGCTTCTCAACTGATGACAGTGGTGTTATCATGGGTTTACACTTGCTCATGCCTGCCCGCTGTATAATCTCAGCAGCATACCTTTCTTGTGAAAGTTTTAGCCCGGATGGAACCTTCTTAACTTCTATACCCAAGAAATAGTGAAGATTGCCCAAATCCTTCAAAGCAAAATCCTTCTCTAGATATTTGAGTAGAGCTGTAACTGCCTCACTTGATGAACTTGCTATGATAATGTCATCCACATAGACCAATACAAAAATTGGTCTAAGCCCACTTGAGTAGAGCTTACTGCAGAGCCATGCATACCAGGCACAAGGAGCTTGTTTAAGCCCGTAAAGTGCCTTATCAAGTCGACAAACCAAATTCTGACCTTCCTTGCTCACATATCCAGGAGGTTGACGCATGTACACCTCTTCTTCCAAAATGCCGTGTAAGAAGGCATTTTGGACATCAAGCTGACGAAGAAACCATCCTTGAGACACTGCAATGGACAGAATTAAACGAATCGTTGCTGCTTTAACCACAGGACTGAAGGTGTCTTCATAATCCAAACCATATCGCTGTTTGTAACCTTTGGCAACCAAGCGAGCTTTGTATCTGTCAATGCTCCCATCTGCCTTTCTTTTAATCTTGTAAACCCATTTGCAATCTATGATGTTTTTGCCACGCGGTGGAGTCACAAGATGCCAAGTTTTATTATGCATAAGTGCCTTGTACTCGGCATCCATTGCAGCAACCCATTTGGGATCTTGAAAAGCTTCAACTACAGTATTTGGACCCTCTGTCGTGACAGCACTCATGCCCCATCGGACAGTACCGTCGATGTACCGTTTAGGTTGTTGAATGCCACGCTGCAGCCGAGTAACAGGTCGAGTCGAAGGTGTGGGTGCAAGTTGAGGCACAGCAGGCTCACCCGCAGAGGATCCGGAGGACGCAATCTCGGTGATGGACGGCAGTACGGAGCTGGTGCTGGTCCCCCCTGCGATCGGATACGTCTGCGCAGCCACACGCACAGACGAATGCGGAGATGGTGGAGTCGGCGCAGAAGATCCGGGCGCCTGATCCGCCGTACCAGACGACGCGTCGGACGCACGCGCGCCCACCAATCCCGAGGTGGATTCGATGCGGGCGACAGGGACAGATGGCAGAGGATTAGCCTCGACGCGAATGCTCGATCTGCTCCCGGAATCGCGACACATGAAATGTCGCATAGACGGCTCGGAGAAGTCGCCGTTGACACCCAAATCTGCATCGTTTTCTTCCGAATTTTTTCCTGCATCACAACCAGAATCACGTGCACTTGGCACACCATTAGAAGGGGCGGAAAAAGAATCAGTCGTGTCACGTAAATTTGCATTCCCGAAGCTAGTGGATGGATTAAGTAAAACATCAGGGAGAATAGAAAGCTCAGCGCGCAGCCGGGCGCCAGCGTTAGGGTGAAGCTGGGCAAAAGGAAATACTTGTTCATCAAATGTGACATCGCGGGAGATGTAGACACGACCTTCAGAGGGGTCAAGGCACTTGAACCCTTTATGGGAGTTGCTATACCCTAGAAAAACACACCGCCGGGACCTAAATTGGAGTTTGCGAGTGTTGTAGGGGCGAAGATTGGGCCAGCAAGCGCAGCCAAATGTGCGTAGAAAGGTGTAATCGGTTTTCTTGCCAGTGAGACGTTCTAAAGGATTTTCACCATGAATAACTCTGGAGGGAAGGCGATTTATGAGGAAGACGGCTGTGAGGAAAGCTTCGTCCCAAAACTTCAGTGGCATAGAAGCATGGGCGAGGAGAGACAAACCGACTTCGACAATATGGCGATGTTTGCGTTCGGCACTACCATTTTGTTGATGGGTGTGTGGACAGGAAACTTGATGAGTAATGCCGGTGCGTTTAAAAAAAGAATTTAAAGATTGATATTCACCCCCAATCAGTTTGCATGGATTTGATTTTGTGATCAAATTGGTGTTCAACTAACTGTTGAAAATCACGAAAGCAAGAAAAAACTTCAGACTTATGACGAAGAAGATAGACCCAAGTAAATTTGCTGTAATCGTCAATGAAATTGACATAGTATTTATTCCTGCCAACAGATGTGGGAGCAGGTCCCCAAACGTCTGAAAAAATAAGATCCAATGGGCTAGCCGACACGCTAGTGGATCGAGGATAGGGTAACTGATGAATTTTCCCTAACTGGCATGCATCACAAACAACATGTTTATTTGACTCGCTAACAAAAGAAAGTTCATGGTGGCGTAAGATCTGCTGGACGACCGGCAATGAGGCATGGCCTAGCCTAGCGTGCCACAGTGCTTCGGTTGGCTTGACAGCGCCGAAGGCTTGCTTATTGGATGACGACTTCTTATGTGACGACGAGAAGGAAGGAAGGGGGTAAAGACCTCCTTCAGATCTGCCCCGGAGCAGCGTCCTCTTGGTGCCCTGATCCTTGATGGAAAAATGGGTAGGATGAAACTCAAGGTAAGCATTATTGTCATGTGTTAATCGATTGACAGATACAAGACTTTTGTGGGCTTTGGGCACATCAAGTATATTGTTGAGATGAATCTGGCTAGATTGGGAACGCAAAATACTGTGACTGACATGATCAATTTCCATACCTGCCCCGTTGGTGGCGTGGCCGTTGTCGTTGCTGGTGTACTTGTCACGGACGGTCAGCTTGTCGAGCTCACCGGTGATGTGGTCGGTCGCCCCAGTATCCATGTACCAGTTCGTGTCGACGCCATAGGAGTTGGTGGTGGCCGTGGACGCAGACTTCTGGGGCGGCCCGTTGTAGTTATGGTCGAAGCGTTTGAAGCAGCGAAGGGCCGGATGGCCCTCCTTTCCGCAGAGCTAACAAAACACGCCCTGTTGAAACGTGCTGCGATTGCCCCCGCTATTTCCGCCACCGCGGGTGAAACCGCCGCGGTTGACGCGTCCTCCTCCGTTGCGGCCACCGTTGCGTCCTCCCCCTCCACGAGAGGAGTTGCCACCAGAGCGACTTCCCTTGGCCGCCATGTTTGCCGAGGACTGAGAGCCCCCGGTCCGTAGATCCAGACGCTGCTCGTGGCTCACAAGCTGTGCGAACAGCTCACGAACAGCTATGGGCTCGGTGCGATTTGCAACCGCCGTCGAGACTGGGTCATAGTCCTGATCCAGTCCGTTGAGGAGGTACGAGATCACCTCCTCGTCGTCAAGCTTCTTCCCCGCTGCAGCCATCTCATCTGCCAAGGATTTAACTTTGGCATAGTATTCACTGATCGTAGAGGTACCTTTGGTGACATTGGCCAAAGCCATGCGGGTGGTGATGATCTTGGCGTGCGACTGGGAGGCGTACATGCCTTCGATGGCCGCCCAGGCACCCTTCGCGGTGACCTCGGTGTTGACGTGCCCGAGGACCTCCATGGAGAGGTTGGTGAGGATGTAGCTGAGGACCATCTGGTCCTTGGCCGCCCATGTGCCGTACTCGGGGTTCGGCTTGGGCGGATCGGCCTCCTTTCCTGCCTCGACAGGCAGAAACTTGGCTGGTGGCTCGGCGGTGATCTCCAGCCAGTCAGCGAGCTGAGCTCCCCTCAGCGCTGACAACATCTGCGCCTTCCATGATTGATGGTTGGCGCGGTGGAGCTTCTCCGTCACCGGAGGGAGGAAGGCGGCGAGGGAGAGCGATGCAGAAAGTCCGGAGGACGAGGTAGCGAAAGCCATGGAAATGTTTCTTGCGGAAAAAGGCTCTTGATACCATGTAAAACTTAAGGGAACGAGATACCCCATCAGGGGTCTCGGCTTCGTGTTAAATAGGCCGGGAACAGCCCCCGGCATGGCTTGTACAACAAGAGAAGATTACAACCGAATACAGATCATGATCAACTTAGACTACAAGCCTATACATCTTGTGCTACAATCTAGCAACTAACCTAAGCGTGGTACATGGTAACAACCTGTACTGCATGCATGAATATCACATATTCTAACTGTGTGATCCGTGTGCATTTTCACAATTTTGTGTAACTGGTCAAAAGTGAAGAATGGGCGTGTCTGATTTAAAAATAGTGTTGCAAATAATTTGAATACCAATTAAATCAGTGTTGATTAGAAAGATTTATTACATCTTGGGAAACTGAACTTCAACTGACTTAGGGCCGGTTTAGATGCAAATTTTTTTTGCAAAATGATACTGTAGCAAATTTCGTTGTTATTTGACAATTAGTGTCTAATCATGATCTAATTAGGCTTAAAAGATTTGTCTCGTCCATTTCGTCTAAACTGTGTAATTAGTTTTATTTTTTATCTATATTTAATGCTTCATGCATGCATCTAAAGAGTCGATGTGACGGGGAACGTTGAAAAATTTTACAAAATTTCTTGCAACTAAACAGGGCCTTAGTGGCACAGAAGGAAACTAAAGAAAATTAGAACTCCTATTGATTTGTGGGCAAAATGGTTATTTTATCCATTTGTTTAACACCGTTAGAGACTAAAATGTACGAAATAGCACTGAAGAAAAAAAAATTAGCGCGTCTCCGTCTCCGGCAAGCTTCTCTTGTCCGGACGGCAGCGGCGGCACCTCCACTCAGGTGCGACCCTTCCTCTTCCCTCCTCCTAATCCCTTGCTGAATCCCTGTTCTTCTGTACGTCGCAGGCGAGCCTGGCGGTGCTCCTTCCCGTCTGCGCGAGACGCGCGACTCCAACGTCCTTCATCCAAGCGGCTGGTATCCTCCATTCCCCTTCCCCTTCTCCCGCTTGTTTCCTCCTTCGAGCTAGGACAGTATAATTTGATCCAAGCTTATTGCTATGAACTGAAGAACAAGACTTTATATATAAGGCTTATTTTGATTAAAAAGCCCAGACAGCCTCCAGAGAAGGGCACGCCGAGGTGGCGCCTTAAATAAACTAGTATAATGCCCGTGCTAACGCCACGGTTTTTTAAAGGAAATGCTGTGAAAAACAACCAATTTATTTTGGAGAATATATCTTTTACACAAGTGTATTTGAGTCTATATGCAATTTGGGAAACAATATTGCATATAAGAAGACATTTTTACATTGTCCCAAACTCCTTAATCAAATATTGCAGAACTCGCCAAATGTCAGCCAAGAATTGCATCCTCAATGATTGTGATACCTGTGCATGCATGGCAGATAATATTACGTTATTATTTAATTATTTGTGGAGTGTATCTCTACTAAAATGTCGCTGTTGTGTTGGTCCTCAACTGAATCATAAAGTGTTTCTGAATTTGGGGCTTCCAGAGATGACGGAGCATACACACACGCACGGTCACGCACACGATGCACGCATGGATAAAATTTTATGGTAATTAAAATTTCTCAAATATAAAGATATAAAATAAAAATGAATTAATTAGATCACGCATGCATCAATCAAATCTAGTAAAATAAATCAATGAATAAAAATGTGCCTCGTTGGTTTTCTGCGTGTAGAAATTCTATTAATTTTACAAATAAAAAACCCTGTATTGAATATATAAACTAATATAAGTCCAGGCTGCCTATCCATGAACCATCATAAGAGTGCAGCTAATTTGGAACAGTCAGGCAGCTATACATCGATGTGATCAAATCACTAACTACATTGCACGTTCCAGTATTGCTTTTGAGTCATGTTGTCGGACCTGCTACAGGAACCAGGTTTCCCTTCCGATTCCTCACGGAAAGCCTAAAAGTTTTTAACGCAAACATCATATCAGAGACACATAAATACCATGTTAGACAACGAGCAGATATGTCTTTGAATGCAAAAAAAACAAAATGGCTTCAGTATACACACCTTTAATCACCAGTTTAGGACATCTCTGTAAACTATATTCTTTGTGCTTTTCCCTGTAGGATCCAAGTCCACTTTCAGTTTTGCCAAAACTCTTGTTGCTGATCTTGACACCCCTCTTGATAAAGCAACATAAAGTTGTCCATGTGAGAACACAGGTTCTGAAAGATAGATCCTAACATTAGGGATGGTTTGTCCCTGCGATTTATTTATTGTCATGGCGAAACTCAACCTCACAGGGAATTGTTTTCTTTTGAACTTGAAAGAAAGAGAAATATCATCCGAGGAAGACAATGGTAGTCTTGGTATAAAAACTCTCTTCCCTACATGTTGTCCACCAGTGATTTCAGCATCAATTGCATTGTCTTGCAATGCTCTGACCATGAGCCTTGTGCCATTGCACAAGCCGTTGTTCGGATCAAGATTGCGAAGAAGAATCACAGGACAGTTGATTTTTAGCTTCAGCTCATGCGAGGGGAGGCCGTTTGGAGTTATTGAGTTCAAAAAATCAATAGGGAAGTGATTACTTGGATCATCAACAACAGTGTCAAAGCTATGGTAAACATTTTCCTCACCTGGAAACCTTTCAATCATCATTGCATTCAGCTTATCAACATATTCATTTTTAGTCGATAGAATAGCCTGCGAACTCATATAGGTGGCTGATGTTGCATGTTCTTCAAGTGACGGGAAAATATCTTGAATGAGTTTGTTGACCGCCACCTCAGTGTCAGTATATCCAATCACAATCTCATCAGGCAGTCGAACATAATCATCTACAATTGTTTCCTCAGTTCCATTGCCAATTCGTAACATGTACTCAGAAAACCAAGGGTCTGACTGCGCCCTCATGTTTCGGGACAATCTTATCTTCCTTATATTTGGCCACAAATAGGATCTTTGCAAAGTTGTACTTGCGCTGACAAATATTATTATTTTCATTAAAATCTCTAGCACGAAGGGATTCCCATCAGAATAGCACGAAGGGATGATAGGAGTATCATATATTATTTTATTTTACTACTTTGCCAGATAAGTTTGTGGATTTGTAAAAAACTGAAATAAAGCAGTTGGATTACAATGTGCTGAACCCACGAGATGTGTGACTTGATGAAGCAACTATATGCTGAAGTCTTCCGTTTGCTGAGATTCGTGGGCACTACTCTACACCATCCTACAAATTAAAACCAAAAAGCAGTACAGTCATCAATGAATTAACTACTGAGTCATTCACCATGCGTCCTTGAATGACAGGACTGCAGGACTGCAGGTCGGTAAAGAAAGAAAAGAAATTTTCTAATCCATTTGTTTATATATGTACATCTTCAGATATAGATGAGTGCATGCTGCGTATACCTCTGTTGTATATGTTTCAGTGACCCATTGGATGAACCAGGCTTCACTTGTACATAGCTGTTGCCAGACAGATAATAGTGATGGTGTCCCTGCAGCGCACAAATCATGTCATGTCATATTCTTTCAAGCTGAATATTGAGATTCCAAGCACAAATTACTAAGTTCACATTAATGACAAACATGTAGCAGTCTCTATGTGCTTCATTTTTTAGGATTCTGCATATTGGTTATCAATTTTGATAATGGGATTTCAGGGAAACGCACTATGTAGGTGACGGTGATGCCTCTGCTGATGGGAGGCTGGAGCCATTGCCGGTTTTACTCAAAGACAACCATCACTGCTTGGCATGTGTGTGTACTATTCCCGTGCTTAAAATAAAGATGCTTTGAAAGTGCTGAATGAACTATTTCTGGTATTCTTTTTAGCATGAATGACATTGTGGTGATGTCATCAAGCTAATAAGGACCATAATTAGCTCTGCCTGCTCTTGTGCCTACTGGCTGAGATGGAGAAGAAGAAGCAGGACGGAGTGGCGGCAGGACAGCACAGCAGGCGGAGCAGCAGTTCAGCTACGACCTGCATCTGGTGATCGACGAGTGCAATACGTTCTTCTTCGCGGGGCACGACACGTCGGCGGCGCTGGTGCTCACCAGGACGGACCGGCGGTGGGACAGCACAGCAGGCGGAGCAGCAGTTCAGCTATGACCTGCAGCTGGTGATCGACGAGTGCAAGACGTTCTTCTTCGCGGGGCACAAGCACAACACGTCAGCGCTGCTGCTCACCTGGGCGCTTATGCCGATCGCCGGGCGAGGTGAGTTCACCCGAAAACGACGAACCAGCGCTGTCGTTCATGAAACTCGACGCGGAAAAAAACACCGGGAGGAAGAGGGCGTTACCGCGAACTCGATGAGACTGATCTGGGACGTCGCGGCCTCGCGGGGTTCACCGAGAAGACAGGTCCAGGGGAAGGGCACCCACGGCGCCGGCGTCCTCCTGCGAATCTCGTCGGCGGGGAGGATGTGGAGGAGGAGATCGACGTCGGCAGCAGCGGGGTGGAGGTCGTGGGTGATCGGCGGCGCTTCGTCCTCCCCTCGGCAGTTTCCTCCTCAGCACCGACAGCGGCGCTCGTGAAGGTCGTGGGCGATCGGCGCGGCTTCGTCCTCAGCACCGACCGTGAAGGTTTCGTTCTTTCCCTTTTTTCAGCGATCGGTGATTGAAGCCAGTAGAATGGTCACGGGTGGAGGAGATCGCAGGCGCGAGCGTTGAAGCCGCGGCGCTCACGGAGGCGGGGATGTGGCGGAGCACCGGCGGCTTCGGGTGGTTTCGTTCTTCCTTTTTTTTTGGCGATCAGTGATTGAAGCCTGGAGCGACCTGGGCGGAGGAGATCGCGGGCGCGAGAGGGTGCGTTGAAGCCTCGGAACGATCGTGGACGTAGAATTGGGTTGAAGCCAGAAGAAATTATCTTGTAGCTTTTGATTTTGATGGACATAATTTACTGTGTACATTCTACTGGGTGCACAATGGTCAGAGGCTCTCAGCGGAGGATGTTTTACTGGGTGGACGAAGCATAATTTTAGTGTTCCATTATAGTAGAATGTTCCGCTGAGAGCCTCTAACCATTGTGCACCCAGTAGCGGGGCCTCTTACCATTCTACTGGCTTCAATCACCGATCGCTGAAAAAAGGGAAAGAACGAAACCTTCACGGTCGGTGCTGAGGACGAAGCCGCGCCGATCGCCCACGACCTTCACGAGCGCCGCTGTCGGTGCTGAGGAGGAAACTGCCGAGGGGAGGACGAAGCGCCGCCGATCACCCACGACCTCCACCCCGCTGCTGCCGACGTCGATCTCCTCCTCCACATCCTCCCCGCCGACGAGATTCGCAGGAGGACGCCGGCGCCGTGGGTGCCCTTCCCCTGGACCTGTCTTCTCGGTGAACCCCGCGAGGCCGCGACGTCCCAGATCAGTCTCATCGAGTTCGCGGTAACGCCCTCTTCCTCCCGGTGTTTTTTTCCGCGTCGAGTTTCATGAACGACAGCGCTGGTTCGTCGTTTTCGGGTGAACTCACCTCGCCCGGCGATCGGCATAAGCGCCCAGGTGAGCAGCAGCGCTGACGTGTTGTGCTTGTGCCCCGCGAAGAAGAACGTCTTGCACTCGTCGATCACCAGCTGCAGGTCATAGCTGAACTGCTGCTCCGCCTGCTGTGCTGTCCCACCGCCGGTCCGTCCTGGTGAGCACCAGCGCCGCCGACGTGTCGTGCCCCGCGAAGAAGAACGTATTGCACTCGTCGATCACCAGATGCAGGTCGTAGCTGAACTGCTGCTCCGCCTGCTGTGCTGTCCTGCCGCCACTCCGTCCTGCTTCTTCTTCTCCATCTCAGCCAGTAGGCACAAGAGCAGGCAGAGCTAATTATGGTCCTTATTAGCTTGATGACATCACCACAATGTCATTCATGCTAAAAAGAATACCAGAAATAGTTCATTCAGCACTTTCAAAGCATCTTTATTTTAAGCACGGGAATAGTACACACACATGCCAAGCAGTGATGGTTGTCTTTGAGTAAAACCGGCAATGGCTCCAGCCTCCCATCAGCAGAGGCATCACCGTCACCTACATAGTGCGTTTCCCTGAAATCCCATTATCAAAATTGATAACCAATATGCAGAATCCTAAAAAATGAAGCACATAGAGACTGCTACATGTTTGTCATTAATGTGAACTTAGTAATTTGTGCTTGGAATCTCAATATTCAGCTTGAAAGAATATGACATGACATGATTTGTGCGCTGCAGGGACACCATCACTATTATCTGTCTGGCAACAGCTATGTACAAGTGAAGCCTGGTTCATCCAATGGGTCACTGAAACATATACAACAGAGGTATACGCAGCATGCACTCATCTATATCTGAAGATGTACATATATAAACAAATGGATTAGAAAATTTCTTTTCTTTCTTTACCGACCTGCAGTCCTGCAGTCCTGTCATTCAAGGACGCATGGTGAATGACTCAGTAGTTAATTCATTGATGACTGTACTGCTTTTTGGTTTTAATTTGTAGGATGGTGTAGAGTAGTGCCCACGAATCTCAGCAAACGGAAGACTTCAGCATATAGTTGCTTCATCAAGTCACACATCTCGTGGGTTCAGCACATTGTAATCCAACTGCTTTATTTCAGTTTTTTACAAATCCACAAACTTATCTGGCAAAGTAGTAAAATAAAATAATATATGATACTCCTATCATCCCTTCGTGCTATTCTGATGGGAATCCCTTCGTGCTAGAGATTTTAATGAAAATAATAATATTTGTCAGCGCAAGTACAACTTTGCAAAGATCCTATTTGTGGCCAAATATAAGGAAGATAAGATTGTCCCGAAACATGAGGGCGCAGTCAGACCCTTGGTTTTCTGAGTACATGTTACGAATTGGCAATGGAACTGAGGAAACAATTGTAGATGATTATGTTCGACTGCCTGATGAGATTGTGATTGGATATACTGACACTGAGGTGGCGGTCAACAAACTCATTCAAGATATTTTCCCGTCACTTGAAGAACATGCAACATCAGCCACCTATATGAGTTCGCAGGCTATTCTATCGACTAAAAATGAATATGTTGATAAGCTGAATGCAATGATGATTGAAAGGTTTCCAGGTGAGGAAAATGTTTACCATAGCTTTGACACTGTTGTTGATGATCCAAGTAATCACTTCCCTATTGATTTTTTGAACTCAATAACTCCAAACGGCCTCCCCCCGCATGAGCTGAAGCTAAAAATCAACTGTCCTGTGATTCTTCTTCGCAATCTTGATCCGAACAACGGCTTGTGCAATGGCACAAGGCTCATGGTCAGAGCATTGCAAGACAATGCAATTGATGCTGAAATCACTGGTGGACAACATGTAGGGAAGAGAGTTTTTATACCAAGACTACCATTGTCTTCCTCGGATGATATTTCTCTTTCTTTCAAGTTCAAAAGAAAACAATTCCCTGTGAGGTTGAGTTTCACCATGACAATAAATAAATCGCAGGGACAAACCATCCCTAATGTTAGGATCTATCTTTCAGAACCTGTGTTCTCACATGGACAACTTTATGTTGCTTTATCAAGAGGGGTGTCAAGATCAGCAACAAGAGTTTTGGCAAAACTGAAAGTGGACTTGGATCCTACAGGGAAAAGCACAAAGAATATAGTTTACAGAGATGTCCTAAACTGGTGATTAAAGGTGTGTATACTGAAGCCATTTTGTTTTTTTTTTTGCATTCAAAGACATATCTGCTCGTTGTCTAACATGGTATTTATGTGTCTCTGATATGATGTTTGCGTTAAAAACTTTTAGGCTTTCCGTGAGGAATCGGAAGGGAAACCTGGTTCCTGTAGCAGGTCCGACAACATGACTCAAAAGCAATACTGGAACGTGCAATGTAGTTAGTGATTTGATCACATCGATGTATAGCTGCCTGACTGTTCCAAATTAGCTGCACTCTTATGATGGTTCATGGATAGGCAGCCTGGACTTATATTAGTTTATATATTCAATACAGGGTTTTTTATTTGTAAAATTAATAGAATTTCTACACGCAGAAAACCAACGAGGCACATTTTTATTCATTGATTTATTTTACTAGATTTGATTGATGCATGCGTGATCTAATTAATTCATTTTTATTTTATATCTTTATATTTGAGAAATTTTAATTACCATAAAATTTTATCCATGCGTGCATCGTGTGCGTGACCGTGCGTGTGTGTATGCTCCGTCATCTCTGGAAGCCCCAAATTCAGAAACACTTTATGATTCAGTTGAGGACCAACACAACAGCGACATTTTAGTAGAGATACACTCCACAAATAATTAAATAATAACGTAATATTATCTGCCATGCATGCACAGGTATCACAATCATTGAGGATGCAATTCTTGGCTGACATTTGGCGAGTTCTGCAATATTTGATTAAGGAGTTTGGGACAATGTAAAAATGTCTTCTTATATGCAATATTGTTTCCCAAATTGCATATAGACTCAAATACACTTGTGTAAAAGATATACTCTCCAAAATAAATTGGTTGTTTTTCACAGCATTTCCTTTAAAAAACCGTGGCGTTAGCACGGGCATTATACTAGTTAATTATATGGAGTCTCCTTAACCCTCCTCTTTATCTATTCATTAATACAATAAAACAACTTTCAGACTTCAGGTATGTGTTTAAACGCTGTTCAATAGTGACTGCTGAAGATTTTTGTATTTTTACAGTAACCAGGAGAACATTGTTGCTGTTGAGGGCCAGAGCAAGTGATCAGGCTCATCTTCCATGGCTAGCTCCAGACTAAATCGTATTCAACTTCAACTCTTGACCTTCCTTTTGTTATTGCTGTTTATGTTTGAGTTAGGCATTTCAAAATCAATCTGGAAGTTTCCATGTATGAGAAAAAAATAAATTTGCATTTGTAACACCCTAAAAATTTGAAAAGAAGAAAAATAGGAAAAATATGATTTTTGTATATTTTTGTGAGCATGCAAATTTAGAATAGGAATAATTTTTATAAATTTAAAATCAAATATAAGTGTAGAAATATGATTGAGCATTCATGCTGCTGCATTTAAAGTTTTGTATTGAGTGGTTTAAATCAAATTCAAATTTGATTTGAAAATATTTTGAAAATTTGCTTTGATAAATTTGGAAAAAAGAAAAAGAGAAGAGAAATTCATTTCATTCGGAATTCGGCCGTTTCTTCCGCAGCCCAGCGCAAGCGGCCCACATTTTCCTTTCCCGCGCCCCGCTCCCGCGTGGGCCGAGCCCAGGCGCGGCCTGCCGGCCCAACTCGCGCGAGCGCCCGCACCGAGCCGCTGACTAGAGGGACCCACCTGTCAGTGTCTCCTTCCACCTTCCTTTCTTCTTCCTCCGGCTCCGCACCGCCTTCTCTCTTTCTTCTCCGATTCGGTGAATCAAATCCACCGCGAATCTTCGTTCTTTCCATGTATGAGGCCGCCTTCGAGCTATAAAAACGGGACCCCCGCACCCTTCCGCCCTTATTCCAACCTTTTGGAGCTTCTAAAGCCATCTAGCCTCGCCACCGCCGAAGCACCACCTCCACCGTCCGCCCCTCCGAGCCGCACGCGTTCCTCGCTTCATCCTCGCCTACGGTTTTACCCTAGGTGAGTTCGCGTTCGAGTTGTCTACCCGCAGGTGCTCTCCGTTCGCGTTTTCGTGCATCGTAGAGCAAGATGGCGTTTCCCGGCCATGGCGCCACCGCGGAGAGTCGCCGTCGGGCCGGAATCCGGCCGGAGCGCCGCCGGATCTTCCCCGATCCAATCTGGACCGTCCGATTTGAATCCAACGGATGTAAATAGAAGTTACCGGTTCGTTTGTAAAATTGTAAAAGAGACCCTGAGATTTTAGTATATAAAACCCGCGGTCCAAAGCGTAAACCGGAAAATACGTTTTGATTAATTGAAAACGTAATTCATTTCGGAAAAAGAAAAATACGCTTTCTGATATTTACAGTTTTGCCATTCAATTTGTTTTAGTCGTAGAATCTTCGTTTTAACTCCGATTTGGTCCATTCAAATTGCGTTAGATTCATATTTGCGAGCTCTATGTAACTATACAATTGTACAGTAGGTTTGGATTAATTTATTTTCGAGTTTTAATTAAAGTATTTATTTTTCTATAGGAAATCTTTGGAAATTCATAACTTTGTCGTTTTAGCTCCGTTTTTCGTGATCTTCGCGTCTGTGTGATCCTAGCGAGTTGTAGATTCGTTTTAAAGACTTTTTATCTTATTTTCTTACTGTTGGTGTATTGTTCTAATTATAGTCTTGTTTGTCTATGCATGATTGCCTCTGGATGTGTGTTGTTGATATTGGTTGATCGAGTATAGACGGTGAGCAAATCGTTGGGGATCAAGAGCCTTACTACGAGCAAGATCTTCAGGACCAGTTTGAGCAAGGCAAGTATAGCATGGGATTATCCTTATTGTCCTATTCACATAATGCAATTAATATCATTATGCATTTATTCCTTGTTAAGGATGACTTAGTGATTGATCCTACACCTTGGTACCTATTGCGATGCATTGAGTAGTATGGCTAGTGCTTAAACATGGACTGTGATCATGTAAATTGATTAGAGGAATATGCAACAAACATTAAAAGATGATTTTGATTAATGTTTAAAGGGGATTAGAGCATGGGGGTTACTTTTGATGCTCTAATTGCTCTCCATAAGGACTCATCTATAAGCGACAATCCGGGATTTACAGTACAACTATGGGGGCTATATGGCTCTGGCTTTAGTCATATAGAAGGACCTTTTCTAGCTTGTTAGAGGTAACCTTTTTGGCGTAAGAACGGCTTGACGAATCGGGTATAGTGTGGCCTCTGTCCTTATGTGTATGGGCTGCGGGTTATTGTGCCATTTGGAAGGGGGCTCTACATCTGTTTGCCGAGTGAATCTAATGGCCCTAACTTGTTAGACGAACCTTCGAAAGACTTCATAGTGTTTACCCTGCCTGCTCACCTTGGTAGTGTTTTGGGAGTAATTAACCCGGGCATTTGGGTAACACGACTCACAGTGAAAGTGTACAACCTCTGCAGAGTGTAAAACTGTTATAACAGCCGTGCTCACGGTCACGAGTGGCCTTGGACCCTTATGGAATAGTTGATAATTGTTAATGGTTATGTTTTTGTTATTTATTAATCATTTCACATGGATCATATGTTTATTGTTTACATTGAGACATTTTGATGGTATTGATATGCTAAAATCATGCTAATTAAAAGCTACATGCTGATAAACCAATGTTATGCCTTTTTGAGTCTCATGAACCCTATGTTACACTTGTTGAGTGCGAGATGTACTTACGCTTATTTATTTTTCTTACTTGGATAAAAATCCCGGATGGGTAACAGATGGAGGTAATAGTGACTACTACGCCTACTTCCCTGAAGATTACTAGTCTTGCTGTCAACCAGTCAATGTACCTGTGACTGGAGCTACCACGAGAGTTATTTATTTATACTTTCGCTACAGTTGTGTTAAGACTATGTGTTAAATATCATGATGTAATAACATTTGTGATGATACTTCCGTTATAATTTATGAACTTATGTGTGATTGATCTCTAGGCGCACATAAGGGTATGCACTCCATTTGGTCGTTAAATGGGTGTGACAAATTGGTATCAGAGCTCTTGTTGACTGTAGGACGCAAGCCTAGCTAGAAATGGTCGATTTAGTATCATCTTTACACTATTTTTATGCTCACTAACTTGCTCTTGTTATTTGTTAAATTTTTATGCTTCTTATGTCTCATTCTATTACGAAATTTTGCCTCTATTCTAACTTTATCTAAAAATTCTGTAGATGGCCCGTGACCGTAAGACTGCCCGCATCAGCTCTGGAGGATACTACCCACCTCGTGCCCTGCTTGCAACTGAAGAGCCACAAGAGCCAGAACCCCAGGAATAGGAGCAGGCTCCTGAAGCACCAGTCCAAGCACCAGCACCTCCCCAGGAAGAGCCTGAGCCTGAAGAAGATTCAGAAATCATCGAGATTGAAGATGATGAAGAGGAAGCTAATGAAGGAGGACAACCCCCGTCTCCACCACATGAAGCTCCTGGAGATATGCCACCTCCTCCAATGGGGTGGACTGTGAGGATCTACCACAGGAATGGAGGGAATGTTGTCTCTCATCTTCGCCTAGTGGGGATGCTCACTGCTTACTTCGCTGATTGGCATCCAGCTGTGGAGTACGTCTGCTGGGAGTACACTCATCCACTGGAGGATACATACTGGAAGGCAAGGACAAGCATCTTTGCACATAAGCAAGACAAGGGGGCATATCAGCTGGACAGGATGTTCTCTCACGTGGGACATCGAGCTACTATAGAGGATAGCATTGAAGATGCTGCTTTTGAAGCATGTATGGGTCTCCGCTATCTTCGCTTTAACCTTATGAAGCATGACATCCATCGCTTCTTTCCTCGTGCACACCCCGACCTTGGATGGGCTATGACAGATCCAGTGCAGCTAGAGCCACTACCTCGGGTGATGGTGAACCTTGTCTATGATATGATGGACAGGAAGCTGCAGCTAGAAGAGATGGTGAAGGCACAAGGGAAGACTATCAAGAGGTGTCAGGCAACCATTGATGAGCTCCGAGCAAACCAAGGCATGCCCAAGATTTATGAGACATTAGAGCATGAGCCACTTCCTTAGGAAGTAGGAGTCCTTTATGTAATAAGAACGTTCTTAGTAACGTCAGTTGAGTCAGTCGAGTCTGTCGTGTGGTTTGAACCTTGGTGTGCTAGTTGCTTTATTATTATGCTTATGTGTGAGTTGGATCTTTGTTTGAGTGTCGGGACTTGTAGGCATGTCTACAAGTTCCATTCTTAAGAATAATAAGTTTAATAGTCAAGGGAATAACAGTTGGGTTTGGTATTATCACGTTTCTGTTCTTGCTGTTTTCTGGAGCAGTCTTCAATGTTTCTGCTATAGTTTAAAAACGGTTTGTGCAACATTTATGAAATTTTTATGAGAGAAACTAGACCCAAGCATCTTTCAAATGCCACTAGAATTACCTTTTTATCTGATCTGGTTCGAGAGATATAATTTTCACAAGTTAAAGTTTCTGCACAGTCTGTAATCTGGAACAGTTTCTGTTGCGCCTTATTTTTCATAGATTTAACGACAGAATCTGATCTTGAGGTCTGAATAGAAATTGTGGATAATTTCATAAGCTTTCCAACCATATAAAGCACGCCTCTTTTGGATTTCTGTAGCTCGTGATATGATTGAAATACTGAACTGTCAACATTGCTACTCATCCAGAAAACTTTCAGATCTCATTCTTAATCTTATAAGTGGTTGATAACATGGAATTCTTAAAGTTTGCATGTTTATGGGTGGCAGATGGCCGGAAGAGGAAGAGGCAGAGGTCGTGGAAACATTCCCCCAAATCCACCACCACCACCGCCACCAACTATCGAGCAACTGTTAGCAGTACAGACGCAGTTGATGCAATAACTAGTGCAGAATCAGCAAAATCAGCCAGTTGCTGGGGCTCAACCACGTGATAAGCGTGGTGAATTTTTGAAGGGTCGTCCCCCAGTGTTCACACATGCTGCTGATCCTATGGAGGCCGATGATTGGCTTCGTGCTGTGGAGAAACAACTCAATATTGCACAATGTGATGACCGACAGAAGGTGCTGTTCGCTTCTGGGCAACTTCAGGGAGAAGCTCAGGATTGGTGGGAGTCATATGAGTATGGTCGTCCTGCCAATGCTCCTACAGTCACCTGGCAGGAGTTTAGAGAGAACTTCAGGGCTTACCATATACCTGAAGGAATGATAGAGTTAAAGGCGGAGGAATTCAAGAACCTGACCCAAGGGTCAATGACTATAGCTGAGTACCGTGACAAGTTTGCTCAATTGTCACGATATGCTCCACATGAGGTGGCCAATGACAATGATAAGCAGCGCCGCTTCTTGAAGGGATTATATGATGGACTACAGTTGCAGTTGATGTCCAATACCTACCCTAACTTTCAGACGCTTGTGAACCGCGCTACCGTGGTGGATAACAAGCGCAAGGAAATGGATGCAAAGAGGAAGAGGTTACAGGGACAAGCCTCCAATAGCAACACCCGTCCGCGTACTGGCTTTTAGCAGAATAATCAGCAGAGGCCTCCTTCTGGACAGTGGATCGTGGTCAGGCCCCTTTCTGTGGACAGTTCCCGCAACATCCCCCATTCCAGCCACAGAATAGCGACCAACGCCCTCCGCAGCAGAATAGGAATCAAGCACAGCATCAGGGTCCTTCCAACAACACTCCCACGAAGACTAGTGCTCCCAATACTCCCAACAGGTGTTTCCGATGTGGAAAAGAAGGTCACTTGTCCTACAATTGCCCGGAGAAGCCCAACCAGCAGACTCCCCAGAGACAGAGCAGCCACCAGAAGCCCGCACCTAACTCGGGAAGGGTGAATCACTTGTCCCAGGAAACTGCAGTGGAAGAGCCAGAAGTTATGCTTGGTACGTTCGATGTTCACTCTACTCCCGCCACTGTTCTTTTTGATTCTGGAGCATCACATTCTTTCATATCACAATCATTTGTTAGAATACATAGAATCCATTTGTATGCCATGAAGAACCCTATCTTAGTAAACTCACCTGGTGGAAGCATGCCAGCATCTTATCGCTGTCTTCCGATTAGTCTCAACTTAAGGGGGGTAGAGTTTACAGTTAGCCCTATAGTATTGAGAACAGCTGGGATTGATCTTATATTGGGAATGGATTGGATGATGCAACAAAAAGCAGAGATTCAGTGTAAGGATAAATCTGTTGTACTGACAACACCAAAGGGTGATAGAATCAAGGTTGAGGTAAAAGTGCAGAAACAAGAAACCGCTACAGTGAACTAGCTCAATGACGGTGCCAACCTGGAAGATCCAGTTGTGGAGGAGTTTCCAGATGTGTTTCCGGAGGAATTGCCAGGTATGCCACCAGACCGTGACATTGAATTTATTATTGAATTATTACCTGGAACTGCACCTATAGCTAATCGTCCATATAGAATGGGAGTAAATGAATTAGAAGAACTTAAGAAACAAATTAAGGAGTTACAGGATAAGGGTTTTATTCGTCCTAGTTCTTCACCATGGGGAGCACCAGTAATTTTTGTGGATAAGAAAGATGGAACTCAGAGGATGTGTGTAGATTATCGGTCTCTTAATGAGGTTACTATTAAGAACAAGTACCCATCACCTAGAATTGATGACCTGTTTGATCAGTTGAGAGGAGCTTGTGTATTCTCCAAGATTGATCTTCGCTCTGGATATCATCAATTGAAGATTCGTGCCAGGGATATACCTAAGACAGCTTTTACCACATGGTATGGGTTATATGAGTATACAGTGATGTCCTTTGGTTTGACTAATGCTCCTGCATACTTCATGTACTTAATGAATAAGGTGTTCATGGAATATCTGGACAAGTTTGTAGTGGTATTCATTGATGATATTCTAGTATTTTCCAAGACTGAGGAAGAACATGCTGAACATTTGAGGTTGGTCTTGCAAAAGCTCAGAGAACATCAACTATATGCTAAAAGGAGTAAATGTGAGTTTTGGCTGAAGGAAGTTTCTTTTCTGGGTCACATTGTCTCAAATGGAGGAATATCAGTAGATCCTGGCAAGGTGAAAGATGTATTGAACTGGAAACCACCCATCAATGTAAGTGAGATCCGTAGCTTCTTGGGATTGGCTGGTTATTATAGGAGATTTATAGAGGGGTTTTCAAAGCTTGCAAAACCAATGACTGCATTGTTGGAGAAGAATGCCAAGTTTGTGTGGTCCGAGAAGTGTCAGGCTAATTTTAAGGAATTAAAGAAAAGATTGACTACTGCACCCGTCTTAGTTTTGCCAGATCTGAATAAACCATTCTCTATCTATTGTGATGCATCTCGATTGGGTTTGGGATGTGTTCTTATGCAAGAAGGTAGAGTTGTGGCATATGCATCAAGGCAGTTGAGGAAGCATGAGTTAAATTACCCTACTCATGATTTGGAATTAGCTGCAGTAGTTCATGCATTAAAGATATGGAGACATTATTTGATTGGACACAAGAGTGATATATACACTGATCACAAGAGCCTAAGGTATATCACTCAAATGGATCTGAATTTAAGGCAGCGTAGATGGTTGGAGTTGATAAAAGACTATGATCTAGAGGTGCATTATCATCTAGGAAAGGCCAACGTTGTTGCTGATGCTCTTAGTAGAAAAAGTTATGCAAATGAAATACAAGTAATGTCTATGCCAAAAGAATTGTGTGCCGAATGCAAGCATCTGAACTTAGGATTTACTACCAATGCAGTGGAATTAGTATTAGAGCCTACTTTGGAGCAAGAAATCCATAAAGGTCAGCAGAAGGATGAAAAGTTGAGAGAGATAGCTGAAAACATAGCAAAAGGTAAATCTCCAGGATTCCGTAAGGATGATAATGGTACGCTATGGTTTGGAAAAAGGCTGTGTGTGCCTGAAGATAAGGATGTCAGAAGGGCAATTCTGCGTGAAGCTCATGAGTCAGCTTATTCCATACATCCGGGGAGTACCAAGATGTACTTGGATCTGAAAGAGAAATATTGGTGGTATGGTTTAAAGAGAGACGTTGATGAGTATGTTGCTTTGTGTGACACTTGTCAAAGGGTGAAAGCTGAACATCAGAGACCTGCAGGATTGTTACAGCCTATGCAGATACCCGAGTGGAAATGGGAAGAGGTTGGTATGGACTTTATAGTTGGGTTGCCACGGACTCAAAGAGGATATGATTCAATTTGGGTGATAGTGGATCGTCTGACTAAGGTTGCTCATTTTCTGCCTGTGAAGACTACTTATAGCAGTGCGAAGTTGGCAGAGTTGTATATGGAAAGAATAGTAAGTCTACATGGAGTTCCTAAGAAGATTGTGTCTGATCGAGGTACTCAGTTTACATCTCATTATTGGCAAAAGATACATGAATCATTGGGGACCAAACTGAATTTTAGTACAGCTTATCATCCCCAGACAGATGGTCAAACGGAGAGAATTAATCAGATATTGGAAGATATGTTGAGAGCTTGTGCTTTACAATATGGTACCAACTGGGATAAGAGTTTGCCTTATGCAGAGTTCTCTTATAACAATAGTTATCAGAAGAGTCTTCAAATGGCACCGTTTGAGGCTCTGTATGGACGAAAGTGTAGGACCCCGTTGTTCTAGAATCAGACAGGGGAGAGTCAAGTGTTTGGGCCTGATGTATTAAAGGATGCTGAAAAGAAAGTGAGAATGATTAGAGATAATCTAAAAATAGCACAGTCCCGACAGAAAAGCTATGCTGATACTCGCAGAAGGGAGTTGACTTTTGAGGTAGGGGATTATGTTTACTTGAAAGTGTCACCCATGAGGAGTGTGAAGAGGTTCAACATGAAGGGTAAATTGGCACCAAGATATATTGGACCTTTCAAGATTATAGAGAGATGTGGTGAAGTGGCATATCAGTTGGAATTACCCGAAAGTTTGGCAGGTGTACATGATGTGTTCCATGTGTCTCAATTGAAGAAATGTTTACGAGTACCAGAGGAACAGATTCCATTGGAGGAGCTCACTGTTAAGGAGGATCTTACATATGAAGAGTTTTCGATTAAAATTTTGGAGACTGCTGACAGAGTCACAAGAAGTAGGACAATCAAAATGTGTAAAGTACAGTGGAATCGGTATACAGCAGAAGAGGCTACTTGAGAACGAGAAGAGGATCTGAGAAAAATCTACCCGCAACTGTTTGAGTAAGCATCGGTCGAATCTCGGCACGAGATTCATCTTAAGGGGGGTAGAATTGTAACACCCTAAAAATTTGAAAAGAAGAAAAATAGGAAAAATATGATTTTTGTATATTTTTGTGAGCATGCAAATTTAGAATAAGAATAATTTTTATAAATTTAAAATCAAATATAAGTGTAGAAACATGATTGAGCATTCATGCTGCTGCATTTGAAGTTTTGTATTGAGTGGTTTAAATCAAATTCAAATTTGATTTGAAAATCTTTTGAAAATTTGCTTTCAAAAATTTGGAAAAAAGAAAAAGAGAAAAGAAATTCATTTCATTCGGAATTCGGCTCGTTTCTTCCGCAGCCCAGCGCAAGCGGCCCACATTTTCCTTTCCCGCGCCCCGCTCCCGCGTGGGCCGAGCCCAGGCGTGGCCTGCCGGCCCAACTCGCGCGCGCGCCCGCACCGAGCCGCTGACTAGAGGGACCCACCTGTCAGTGTCTCCTTCCACCTTCCTTTCTTCTTCCTTCGGCTCCGCACCGCCTTCTCTCTTTGTTCTCAGATTCGGTGAATCAAATCCACCACGAATCTTCATTCTTTCCATGTATGAGGCCGCCTTCGGGCTATAAAAACGAGACCCCCGCACCCTTCCGCCCTTATTCTAACCTTTTGGAGCTTCCAAAGCCATCTAGCCTCGCCACCACCGAAGCACCACCTCCACCGTCCGTCCCTCCGAGCCGCACGCGTTCCTCGCTTCATCCTCGCCTACGGTTTTACCCTAGGTGAGTTCGCGTTCGAGTTGTCAACCCACAGGTGCTCTCCGTTCGCGTTTTCATGCACCGTAGAGCAAGATGGCGTTTCCCGGCCATGGCGCCGCCGCGGAGAGTTGCCGTCGGACCGGAATCCGGCCGGAGCGCCGCCGGATCTTCCCCGATCCAATCTGGACCGTCCGATTTGAATCCAACGGATGTAAATAGAAGTTACCGGTTCGTTTGTAAAATTGTAAAAGAGACCCTGAGATTTTAGTATATAAAACCCGCGGTCCCAAGAGTAAACCGGAAAATATGTTTTGATTAATTGAAAACGTAATTCGTTTCCGAAAAAGAAAAATACGCTTTCTATATTTATAGTTTTGCCATTCAATTTGTTTTAGTCGTAGAATCTTCGTTTTAACTCTGATTTGGTCCATTCAAATTGCGTTAGATTCATATTTGCGAGCTCTATGTAACTATACAACTGTACAGTAGGTTTGGATTAATTTATTTTCGAGTTTTAATTAAAGTATTTATTTTTCTATAGGAAATCTTTGGAAATTCATAACTTTGTCGTTTTAGCTCCGTTTTTCGTGATCTTCGCGTCTGTGTGACCCTAGCGAGTTGTAGATTCATTTTAAAGACTTTTTATCTTATTTTCTTACTGTTGTTGTATTGTTCTAATTATAGTCTTGTTTGTCTATGCATGATTGCCTCTGGATGTGTGTTGTTGATATTGGTTGATCGAGTATAGACGGTGGGCAAATCGTTGGGGATCAAGAGCCTTACTACGAGCAAGATCTTCAGGACCAGTTTGAGCAAGGCAAGTATAGCATGGGATTATCCTTGTTGTCCTATTCACATAATGCAATTAATATCATTATGCATTTATTCCTTATTAAGGATGACTTAGTGATTGATCCTACACCTTGGTACCTATTGCGATGCATTGAGTAGTATGGCTAGTGCTTAAACATGGACTATGATCATGTAAATTGATTAGAGGAATATGCAACAAACATTAAAAGATGATTTTGATTAATGTTTAAAGGGGATTAGAGCATGGGGGTTACTTTTGATGCTCTAATTGCTCTCCATAAGGACTCATCTATAAGCGACAATCCGGGATTTACAGTACAACTGTGGGGGCTATATGGCTCTGGCTTTAGTCATATAGAAGGACCTTTTCTAGCTTGTTAGAGGTAACCTTTTTGGCGTAAGAACGGCTTGACGAATCGGGTATAGTGCGGCCTCTGTCCTTATGTGTATAGGCTGCGGGTTATTGTGCCACTTGGAAGGGGTGCTCTACATCTGTTTGCCGAGTGAATCTAATGGCTCTAACTTGTTAGACGAACCTTCGAAAGACTTCATAGTGTTTACCCTGCCTGCTCACCTTGGTAGTGTTTTGGGAGTAATTAACCCGGGCATTTGGGTAACACGACTCACAGTGAAAGTGTACAACCTCTGCAGAGTGTAAAACTGTTATAACAGCCGTGCTCACGGTCACGAGTGGCCTTGGACCCTTATGGAATAGTTGATAATTGTTAATGGTTATGTTTTTGTTATTTATTAATCATTTCACATGGATCATATGTTTATTGTTTACATATGTTTATTGTTTACATTGAGACATTTTGATGCTATTGATATGCTAAAATCATGCTAATTAAAAGCTACATGCTAATAAACCAATGTTATGCCTTTTTGAGCCTCATGAACCCTATGTTACACTTGTTGAGTACGAGATGTACTTACTTTTGTTTATTTTTCTTACTTGGATAAAAATCCCGGATGGGTACCAGATGGAGGTAATAGTGACTACTACGCCTACTTCCCTGAAGATTACTAGTCTTGCTGTCAACCAGTCAATGTACCTGTGACTGGAGCTACCACGAGAGTTATTTATTTATACTTCCGCTACATTTGTGTTAAGACTATGTGTTAAATATCGTGATGTAATAACATTTGTGATGATACTTCCGTTATAATTTGTGAACTTATGTGTGATTGATCTCTGGGCGCACATAAGGGTATGCACTCTATTTGGTCGTTAAATGGGTGTGACAGCATTCAATTTGGATTTGTAGGGTTTGTTAGCATTTGTCAACTGATTGTGCTATTCGTGCACACTAGCATGGGTTTGGGAATGGGGGTGCCTGGGAGGCATTCCACTAAACAACCAGATGCGCAGTTGCCAGGAGCTCCACAAGCCGTTCCTCTTCATGTTCAACCTCGAAATGCTGCTGGGGTGGCAAATCCGGAACCTGTCATCTTCGGTTTCATTTTGGTGATGCAACTGATAGTTCTTACTTGAGGTATTCCATTTTTATGATTCATCTTACAAACTTGCATCTATCGAATCCTAAGGCCAACTAATCAATTCTTTTGTAATGTTGCTTATAGAGGTCAGGTTCCTGGGGAGGAGGTTCATACTGCTTACTACCTAACCACGATGTATCCATTTGGCCACTTTGATCAATAAGAGGAGGTGTTAGGCCTTGTTTAGTTCTAAAAAATTTTCAAGATTCTCCGTCACATCGAATGTTTGGACATATGCCAGAGCATTAAATGTAGACGAAAAAAAACTAATTACACAGTTTGGTAGAAAACCACGAGACGAATCTTTTGAGGCTAATTAGTCCATGATTGGACACTAATTGACAAATACAAACAAAAGTGCTATAGTAGCCAAAGCCAAAAATTTTCGCGAACTAAACACACCCTTAGTCCACTTCAGATTATGTCCTGTCATTCTTTGTGTCGTCTGGTACTGGTAGTCCAATTTACTTTTTACGGAAATAAATTATTCTCGTAAGGTAACTTGTCATATAAGTAGCTGGAATGTTGGTCTCTTACATGCCTCTTGCTAAATGGACGGTCCAAATTACAAACTACTGTACAGTCTGTCACTACCGAATTTTAACTTTCTGTTGGGTGTAACACTAGTGCGTTTTGGGATTGTCTCAATAGCTTTAGATGTTTCGCTCAAGCAAATCAATCAGACTTTCGATTTGTTGTTTTTGATTTGGTTATAATTTCAGCTAAACATATGTTTACATGCGTAATCAAATGTTATTTGTAAAAATTGATTTTCCTTTTGTAGCTCTTCACTGAAAGCTTCAGAATCAGCTAACGGAAAACATCTGTGCTAACTAGTAATGGCTCTGGCAGAGTGACAAACACTACTAAAAAATGATTTTTGGAGACATACATTTTTATTTACTGAGGTGGACAAAAAATATTGGTGTTTCCTAAAACACAAAGCGATTTTCGGACGGCATGTTTAAGGAGACACCCCCACAATTCATGGCCCCAAAATCAATTTTTAGAGGCTAACTTTTTAAACGGTCCGTCTCAAGAAAAGTTCATAAACAGCTGCAAACCATAACTTCCTCGAGACCCTTCTCCTTTCTGCTTGCAGCCACCCCACTCTCTCTGTCCTTTCTCCTTGCGCGTGCTCTCTATCTTCTCCAAATGCTCTCGATCTCCCCAAGCCTGAGCTTCGCCAACCTACTCCAACTGCCACCGTCGTCCCCAACCTCCAAATCTCCACCGTTGGAACTTAACTGCCCTTAATCGAGATTGTCCCTGTCCATGGTGGATGCGCCCGATGGAGCTTGAAGCGAGCGTGACACCTAAGAAGGGGGGGGGGTTAAATTAGGCTTTCTAAAAATCTACTTCTAAAACTGTGACCTCTATTTTTCACCTAGTCAAAACCTACGCAATAAATAAAGTATCTATATGTGCAAATATGATTTTTTTTTTCTAGGTGTGTTGTTATCATCTACTGCAGAAGAGTTATGCAATCTAGATTCCAATCCTATCAGCTAGCCTAGCAAGCTAAACTAGAAAAGTAAGCACACAACCTAGGTACACAGATTAAATGTGGAAGCTTAAATAAGATAGAGATGAAAACTCACGTCAATGACTCTGATATTTTTATCAAGGTATCAAGTACCTCATGCTTCCCCCTAGTCCTCATTGGAGCCCCTCACAAGGGCCAAGCTCTTGGCGGGGTAACTCTGTTGATAGCCCCCGAGCCTTCCCCACACGCAAATGGGTCTTCGAGATGGCCTCTCCCGGACTGCTCTCTGTCATCTTTACTATCAAACATCCAGCCAAATCGCCGCATGCCTCATTCCGTTTGGTACATGGTGGCGGCCACACCACAAACGTGGTTGGTGTGGTCTTGCAAGACTACAAGCCCCTCCGTGTATAACAATAGTGCGCGCAAGCACCGAGTGGTAAGAGATATGCAAGCCTCACTAAACACTAGGCCTAAACTAAGAGCAAGCACATAAGCGGTGGTCTAACTAACCTAAACACTTCGCAAAGCACATACCCTAATCATCGAGTGAGTTCACTAAATACTATGTTGGCAAGAGCACTAGAATGGAGCAACAACTCCCTTGGTATGATCTCAGCTTCTACTCACCTCAAATGGCCGGTTGGGATGGTATTTATAGGCCCCAAGTCCAAAACTAGCCATTGTAAAAAAATTGCAGCATTCTGCGCACACACCGGAGATGTCCGGTGGTAGCACTAGATAGCTAGATCCAGTGCACTTTGACAATCCGACCATCTAAATTTGATCATTGCATAGTTTTTCTGTGGGCACTCAAGTTCTGCACCAAAGAGGTCCAGCAGTTCAATTGATGTGTGCACTGGATTTCAGCACCAGATTTGGCACTGGACCTCTTCACCGGATAAGTCCGTTGCTCAATTTTCAGTACGAGACACTTTCGTACTTTGGGCATAACTTTTAGGTTTGAACTCCTATTTTGATGATATTGGACTTTTTGGAAGGCTAAGGAAAGGCTCTACTGCTTTGAACTGATGCTATACCAATTTGAGCAGATCTAAGATCATGAGAAAAGTCCAATTCATCCATCTCTTTGTCTCAACTTCAGTGGCTTCAATTTTGTTTGTGTCTTCGCTTCCAGGCTTCTACTTCCTGATGTCTTAGACTTCTAGCATGTATGGTAGGTCTTCAACATAAGTTCTAATGTCTTGCTTGAGGTATTGATTATCCGAATCACCCCTTTAAGTCTAAGTCTACCTTACATCCATTTGAACTATACCTTGTATGTTAGCAAATGTCGTTAGTCCCACTACTACCAAACATGGATATTGTAACACACGCTTGTAACACATTCATCAATGTGTTCCAAAGAAAGTTCATAGTAACACAAAAGTATGTGTTACAGATGTCGGTTGTAACACAAAACACTTGTTTTTATCAAAATGCGTTACTAACAATGATTACAGTAACACAAAAATTAATGTTAAAATAAAATGTTACTAAAGTTGTACTATGTTGTAACATATAAATGGAACATATAAAATATGTGACAAATATACACCCTAGAGTAATAGAATATAATGATACAACTAAAGTGTTACAAAGAATATATACATCTAGGCCTTCCAATTCATGGACGGCAAGGACTTCGCACTAGATGTTGTCATGCCTCGTAGGCAATCACATCATGGTGTTCATATGATACCCGACCATCAATGAGTAGGCAATTCAAATGGTCGTGTAGATGCCGGAACCCACTTTGAAATTGTTGCTCTTAGCTCAAGATGTTGTAGAGATTGTGAGATAACAAGAGGAACTAGTACGATTGGAAAGAAAAACTAAAAAAAACAAAAACTACATAAAATTGAAAGGTAGAATAGTAGAATTTGGTTTGACATTATTTGGCGAACCCATTACTTACCTTGACCCTATAATTATATATGGTAACCTAGAATTTTATCCTTCTAGTCAATAAGACAACGAGTTAGATTACAACTCAATTTCACGTGATTTTACTTTTTATGCTCAAAATCCGAGTGCAAATATTTGTTAGATCTAAGTCTAATAAAAAAGCTATGCAAAAAGCCTATTCCCCTGTCTCTTTCAGGCTTTGAGAAGAGACTAAAGCAACCCCCTCCAATATTATTGTTGTTTAACGACAGTCCACAACCTTATTTCCTCAAATTTTAAATCAAATATTCTTTGACCACATGCTTTTCTAATCCACCAGATCAAATAATCTAAGTTGGTTATTAAGAAAAAATAGGATAGATACTTATAGGTGATAACCGAATAATACTTAAATCAAATAAGTAATTATCTGACAAGAAGTTATCCCATGATCTATATTTAATTCATTGTGAGCAAAGAGAATGTTCTAAAATGCCCAAAAGGTCCACAAAAGAAGGCATTTTAGTATGGCCTTAGAACAATATTTGACACAATTTAAAAAATGCTTTCACAAAAGAATTTGGCGATATAGAAACCGCTTGAGGCCATACTCAGAATAGTATGAATCATCACCTAGACCATTTACATATAACATATGATCGAATTCACAAAGAGTTCAACAAGAAGAAAAAAACCACCATGTGTGCTCTCTAGCTTGGTGGCCATATGCATCCATCATGCTTCAGCGCACAAACAATGTGATTATGGATGCCACAAAATGTTAGTATCCTGCAATGCCAAAAAAGGAAATATTATAATAATGTTGCCAAACTATATTTGGAAAACAATAATAAAGCAACTAAACTAAGACACTTTATTTCAATATATGTTGTGCTAGACATGGAATGTATCATTTTGCACTAGAACTATAAATTGATAAGATGTGATTATGTAGCCTTTTTTCTTTGTCTACATATGGACATGATATTATTTTTGCCATCCGTTTGGAATGGGGTTTTCAAGGTTGTTGCCTTTGACTCTGGTGGCACTCCAGCGCACTAAGCTGTTGATCTAAAATCCATCATTGTTGAAGGGAACGAGCTGAACAATGAAAATGACAGAGGCATAGACATGATGTTTGCTGCAAATATGACATGTGTAATCTGCATTTACACCAAGCCTCATGCCTTGATCATTTAATTGATGGCTTAACTGGCTCACCTGACCTCCGTCTCTAGCTGCAGAAGATCAAGGAGTGCTACATATATAAACATCAGATAGACTCTATACCAATTTAAGTTTAGATGAGAAATACAATGTGTACTCAGTTATCCTTTGCAACCATTTAGATGGTAACACTTGAACAATTCAATTTCTTTCTACTATAATCTCACGAATGCATTCCTTCTTCCAATGTTATACTTGACTTTTATTTTAAAATTATTTTATGCTTTATTCTTATTTTTCTATTGGTGCTAAATTTTATTTAGATTGTGCTACCATGGTTGGGTATTTGGACTGTAAATTTTGAATGTGATGGGGCAGCTCCAAGGCATAAAGACGTGCAAAGAGACATGGATAGTGATGAGGTATGTTTTTTCGACTTGATTGGTCTCATAGGGGAATATGGTACACATCAACTAACTGACTTATAGTTATAATAGATGGCTCATCATCAGATGTATATACTCACATGTTGGAGAAAATAAGGCAACTAAAGGAGCATTCTATAATGCAAGACAGAGTTATTATAGGACTAAAATATAATCAAAGGCACCATGAGGATCAAGAACCAACAATAGTAGCAATGCCTATTTTAATTTCTAATTAACTCTATATTGAAATGTTACTCAGACTCTATATCCTTTCTAGGGGATTGTGCAGTGGGTGATTATATAGTCATGCTAAGAAGAAATTAGTGTATATTAAAAGGAAGGTATTTGCTTTATTTTTCATGTTTTCACATAATTCAGTCTATCTTACCTTTGTTAATATTGTCTGAAGTTTTTAGAGAGTACAATGTGCTGCACCGAATCCGAAGGATGGATTCCCTAAACAGAGGGATACATTGGTAAAATTTCTTGCTTGTGAAATTAATATTTCTTTATCTACAAAGGTTTTCTATAATAACTCAAGCTATTCCCCTTTCCTCTGTTTTCTGGAACAAACAAACATGTGAGTCTAAATATAGTGACAATGATGATGTATTTTTTGTCTAGTAAGAAGGTTAACAATTTGTTTCTTGGATTCAAGAACAATATACTCTTAATTCATTATATGTCAATATTTTTGACTAGTGATTATGAATGACACGAATTGTTATTGGATCCAGTGGTGACACTAATGACAAGGAATTATTAATCGAAGAAGCAGAAATAATATCCCCATGATGCTTGGTTAATGATTCTAGACAAATAGAGGTACACCTTTTTAGTGAACCAATTAATATGATACATTAGACTTGTAATGTAAATTTATTCATGATGCTTAATATATTGTAATAATGTATAAATTCAATTACCTATCTATTCCTTTTAGTTTGGTTCTTGTCGTAGTTCTGTAGAGGTAGAATAAAAGAGAAACAAAAGGTATCTAAGAACAACATTTTCACATTTGATATAGGAAAACTTTTGCCTTATATATTGTTTCATATCGTTTCATATCCTAACTCATATGTGTAAGGATCATCGTGGAATGCTTGGAGAGACTACAATTGCACAAACAAAGAGGTGGCTCGTGACAAGGCTACATGCCACAAGAGTACAAAACATAAGCAACCTCCTCCAATGAAGGTAGGTCAATATAATATCAGTTGCTCTAACTGCATTGTCTTGATATACAATTGATGTTTATTGTTTACTAAGTGATTATGTCTAGGTTGGGGCCACAGTGCTACTCATGACCACAAAATATCCAAATAAGACTATTCTGGTCTATGCATCTTTTTTGAACACTAATCCAAAAACATGTGTTGGTGGAGTTGAGATAGGAAATCAATTTTACAACGTGAGTATCAATCATCCCATTGCCAAAGATGAGCCATTAGTGAGGTCCATGCCTGGGTATAGTAACACTGGTGATGCCCGTGCCTAAGGAGTACCAATTGCTTGGCCTTCCATATTAGTATGTTCGCACTGCATTTTAACTTGACATCATCAAGCATAGATAGAATAATATGTAATGTTACAACTTACTTTCTCCTTGCAGGTTGAAATGATTAATGGATGGATCAAGGTCATCACCACGTCTTCGGCCACGCTGATGCCAGCCCAAGATCTAGGCGTCAGAGTATTTGGCGCCGAGACATGTAAGCACAGCGTCAATTCTCATGGCACCGAGAAGAGGGTCTAGTTTTTGAAAGCATACCTCCAGGGGAATATTTGTGAAAAACTTTCAAAAAATGGCCAAATAAAAAAAATCGGCCATCTAGCTGCTAGTGGGCTTTTGGCTAGATGGCTTGGTGGCTGCCTGGCAGGTGAGCTGCTGTTGCTGGTGCCTTGATCCAGCCTGCCATTGCCGGCAGCCCGGCACACAATGCTCCGGGAGCAAGACGTAGAGCCGCATTCGGCAGTGATTATGTATTCTGGTGTAGTGCCTGATACTGATTACAGAAATTTTATCTAATACAGATTATAGAAATTTTGTTATTCAGTACTATTACGACTAATACAGATTATAGAAATTTTGTTATTCAGTACTATTACGATGCTACAAGTTTTACGGTATGTGCCAGAAGAGTAGGAGCTACGAGGCAGTGACAGCAGAGAGAGCCAAGAAGAGAATGGCATCCTGAGCTGGTTATGGGTTTTCTTGATCACATAGATGCATTTATTGCTGGATCATGAGCAAGGCATTATGCCTATGCATTTATTGTGGGATTATCCGAGCTGCATCCCGGCCCAAAAATGGCACATGAATCCTTTACCTTTGTTGATTGTTTGGTTTGGACTTTGACGAAATTACCTGCCTAATCCAAGAAAGTTCATTGCTTGAGGTTTGGAGTTATCCACATTAGAATTCCAGTGTCGGTTCAAAGGCAGATCAACAAGCAAGTGAAATGTCCCTTTCAAAGACTTGCCACTCGTAGATATCTGCTTCTGCATTTCGGTTTCCAGTTCTGCTTCTCATACTTCTCTTTCCGATATGTGTCTAAGGGCATGTATCAGTTCGATGATCTGCCAATATCTTTTGCGTTGCAAATTACAATTGTTCATGATCGTACTTTATATTATTGGTTCCCTTTTCCTATTCGGCTAATATTTTTCCCAATGAAAATACCATCATGTAAAGATGTGATTTATTCATTATATTGCTCGTTTGTTTCAGACGGCGGCGTCTTCCATGGAGACTTGTGGATCACTACAAGCACCAGTAGCAGCGCTATGTAGTAGCTAGAGGTTAATAGGGTGTCTCGTTTCAACAATGACTTAGTTCAATATTTTCTAGTTTTTATGGTTTGTGGAATAGGAGACCAAATGGAAGGGCCAGAAGGCGAAGGAGGTGGAGGATACTGGCTTCAAACTTTGGTACACAGGGACAACATCGGGTAGGAATGGTGTAGGCATCTTGATCGATAGGAGCCTTAAGGATGGAGTCGTTGATGTTAGGAGGCAAGGCGACCGGATTATCTTGGTCAAGCTGGTAGTTGGAGATTCGGCTTTAAATATGATCAGTGCCTATGCCCCTCAGGTAGGTCTTAGCGAGGGCACCAAGAGGCAGTTTTGGAAAGATCTTGATAGCATGGTTAGTACCGTGCCTATCGGAGAGAAACTCTTTATAGGAGGAGACCTTAACGGCCATGTTGGTGCGACTAATGTAGGTTTCGAGCGGGTGCACGGAGGGTTCGGGTATGGTAGTAGGAATCAAGAGGGGGAGGATGTTTTGAACTTCGTGTTGGCCTATGACTTGTTGATAGCGAACACCCTCTTTAGGAAGAGGGAATCTCATCTAGTAACCTTTCGTAGTGGACAACACTCGAGCCAGATCGACTTTATCCTTGCAAGGAGGGAGGATAGACGTGCTTGCTTTGATTGTAAGGTGTTACCTGGGGAGTGTGTTGTCCCTCAACATAAGCTTGTGGTGGCGGACTTTCGCTTTCGAGTACGTGTCCACCGGGACAAACGGGCCAAGATTGCGAAAACGAAGTGGTGGAAGCTTAGAGGGGAAGCAGCGCAAACGTTTAAGGAGAGGATGCTAGACGAGGGGCCTTGGGAAGAAGGAGAAGATGCCGACGACATGTGGCTAAAGATGGCAACATGTGTCCGGAAGGTGGCTTCGGAAGTGTTTGGCGTGAGTAGGGGAGGCAAACGGGAAGCGAAAGACACATGGTGGTGGAATGACGAGGTGCAAAGGGCTATTAGGGAGAAGAAGGAGTATTTCAAACGTCTCCACCATGACAAGAGTGCAGCCAACATCGAGAGCTATAAAATAGCGAAGAGGGTTGCAAAGCGAGCTGTGAGTGTAGCAAAAGGTCAGGCGTATGATGGCCTTTATCAGCGGCTAGGCACAAAGGAAGGGGAGAAGGACATTTATAGGATGGCTAGAATCCACGAGAGGAAGACAAGGGACATCAACCAAATAAAATGCATCAAGGATGGGACAGATCGACTTCTGGTGAAGGATGAGGAGATCAAGGACAGATGAAGAGAGTACTTCGACAAGCTGTTTAATGGGGAGAATGAGGGTCCTACCCTTGAGTTGGACGACTCATTTGACGATACCAACAGAAGCTTTGTGAGGAGAATTCAGGAGGCAGAGATCGGAGAGGCTTTGAAGAGGATGAAGGGAGGTAAAGCGATGGACCCTGATGGTATCCCCATTGAGGTGTGGAGATACCTAGGCGCCAAAGCGATAGTATGGTTAACTAAGCTTTTTAACCTTATTTTTCGGTCTAACAAGATACCTGAAGAATAGAGAAGTATATTAGTATCTATCTTCAAGAACAAGGGAGATGTTCAAAGTTGTACTAACTACCGTGGGATTAAGTTGATGAGCCATACGATGAAGCTCTAGGAGAGGGTTATCGAGCATCGCCTAAGGAGAGTGACACATGTGACCCAAAATCAGTTTGGGTTCATGCCTGGTAGGTCGACCATGGAGGCGATTTTCTTATTACAACAATTGATGGAGAGATATAGGGAGCAGAAGAAGGACTTGCACATGGTCTTTATTGACCTCGAGAAGGCATATGACAAAGTACCGAGAAATGTCATGTGGTGGGTCTTGGAAAAGCACAAAGTCCCAACTAAGTACGTTACCCTCATCAAGGATATGTACAGGGATGTGGTGACGTTTGTCCGAACATGTGATGGCGACACCAGTGAATTTCTAATTAAAATAGGACTGCATCAGGGGTCAGCTTTGAGTCCTTATTTATTTGCTTTGGTGATGGATGAGGTCACAAGGGACATACAAGGTGGTATCCCTTGGTGTATGCTCTTTGCTGATGATGTGGTGCTAGTTGACGACAGTAGGGCAGGGGTTAATAGGAAGTTAGAACTATGGAGGCAAATGTTAGAGTCGAAAGGGTTCAGACTTAGTAGGACTAAGACCGAGTACATGAGGTGCGATTTCAGCGCGACTAGGCATGAGGAGGGAGACGTTAGCCTCGATGGGCAAGTGGTGGCCAAGAAGGATACTTTTCGGTATTTAGGGTCGATGCTACAAAAGGACGGAGACATTGATGAAGATGTTAGGCATAGAATTTCAGCCGGCTGGTTGAAATGGGGTAAGCTTCTAGCGTCCTCTGTGACAAAAGGGTGCCTCAGAAGCTGAAAGGTAAGTTCTATAGGACGGCAATTCGTCCGGCGATGTTATACGGTGCTGAGTGTTGGCCTACAAAAAGGCGACATGTCCAGCAATTGAGTGTAGCAGAGATGCGTATGTTGCGTTGGTGTTGTGGGCACACAAGGAGGGATAGAGTCCGGAACGACGATATTCGGGATAGGGTTGGGGTGGCTCCAATTGAGGAGAAATTGATTCAACATCGGTTGAGATGGTTTGGACATGTCCAACGGAGGCCTCCTGAGGCGCCGGTGCGTAGTGGAGTTCTAAAGCGGGCCGATAATGTAAAGAGCGGTAGAGGTCGACCTAAACTAACTTGGGACGAGTCCGTTAAGAGAGATCTTAAAGAGTGGAATATCCCCAAGGATTTAGCTATGGATAGGAGTGCTTGGAGATTGGCAATCAACGTGCCTGAACCATGACCTCTTTTTGTCTTATGCTCTTTTTGTCCCTTTATATGTCTCCCTGTTTTCTCGTCTCTTTTGGATTTCATCTCTAGCCTACCCCAACTTGCTTGGGACAAAAGGCTATGTTGTTGTTGTTATTGTTTATGGTTTGTGGAATAGAATTGGTTGATCCTTGATCGCCTTATTTCTCACACACTAGTGACCAGTCCTAGTGTGAGAAATGAAGTTATCACATCAAATTTTGAGAAATGGACTCATGATACACCACCTCAGCTCATTCTAGAATGGTTTAATTCCTCACCCCAGACATCGTTGCACCATAGTATTGAGCTCGCGTTATTTGTTACGGCAAGCCGGCAGGGTAACACGCAAGAGCACATTTTTTATTCGCTGGGTCTATTTTTTTTAGAACGAGACAAACAACGGACCTCTCGATTTAGTATAACGCGGGACCCGTTCATGTTCTTCCCCCCGCCCGGCTGCTCTGCGTTGCTCCACCCACCCCTCGCCAGACGCTAGCGTCGCTTGAACATCACGGAAACTACCATTTGGTCGATGCCGTGGCCATGCACGACCTGCACAGAGATGTTGGTGGCAAAAAGATGATATCACCGAGACAACTACATTATTTTACATCTACTATTTTCTCTCTAGTTTTTGCTTCTTGTTCTTCGTTGCCGTCTAATTCGTTACGACAGCGAGCACAAGGTCTGGGGTGTCGGGTTTTAAGAGCTCTGGCCGGCGTATCTTGTATATCACACTCCTGACAAGACTCCCCTTGCGATGTGTCTTGTGCATCACGCTCATAGCCGGGGGCACATGTGACGTGTTCATGTCGGAACAAGAGCTCGCTACCAGAGTTGGCCTCTGCGATCGCCCGTCGGACACCCGCTGCAAAGGAGGTCGGTGTGGATAACTGCAACACGTACTTGACGGTCCGGAGGCAGACAGGTTATGCTTGGATGGGCCTGTTGATGAGCTAATGGAGCCGAGTTGAGGAGCGGTGCACATTTAAGCGTTCTTCACAGTCAAAAAAGGTCAATCGGCTAGGCCAATTTACACACCAGCTCGATTGATTTTGGCCAGTCTAAACCATGTCTTAGGAGTCTCAGAAAAATATATTTGGAATGAAGGGAGTATTTACAAATAAATATTTCTGTGCTACAATAGGGGAAAAAATCTATCAAGATTTGTTTTAAATTAGACCAACATTAACTTATGGATATCATAGTCATCATAAAATAAACTTTAGCTTTAAAATTTTTAGAATGGATGAAATATAAATTTATATGTATCTTTCGGATTATCATTTCCCATGAATGTTTATAGGTGTTTTCTCATTGCAATGTATGGGATCATCGTTCCCATGAATGTTTATAATTTTTTCTCATTACAATGTATGATCATGTTTGCTAGTAAATACAAAATAATTTCCCATAGTCAATATATACGTTATCGGTGAAACTGGTCATGAGCTCACAGTTACCATATAATATGTACAGCTTCCTAAACGTCATCTTCATATAGTTGAAATTAAGGAAGTCATCGGGCAATATAGGAAGACCACCAGTTAGGGTTCGGTGATTGGGATGCTAGGTTGGTTGTGTTCTTGAGGCTTAGAAAAGAGATTCTAGGGGTGCTCGCTTATTCAGCAAAATCACAAATCATGGCCTTGAGCCCTTGAGGGCCTTATTTGCTACCAATATGTTGTAGAATTTGCACGAGTTACTGGTACTTGATTGTTGTGAGTATAAGATTTTTTAGCAAATTTTGCTTAGGGACACTGCTGAAACGTGAAATTTGTGTTAGACATTGCCAACTTGGTAAGTGGTCTAGTACCATTATGAAAACTAAGTTATTTGTCACAGGGCACTGCATCCATTAAAATATTCATTTATGTGGTTTGGTAGAGAAAAAAGAGCGTGAATAGATAATATTGCCCCTATATACAGTCGTCTTTCACCTCATGACACCACTCTTCTCTCTCCATTTTTCTCTGCTGTGTGCCCTGCCCACCTTTGGCTATCGCCCAGTTCGGCCATTCACTGCCGCCGCCACACACGCCTAGCAAGGGCGCGCGCTCAGCTACTGGCACCACAGTCGGCTCCTGGCCCGAACCTGCCTTGCCTTGCCCACTGCTAGCCAAGGAAGCCCCATGGTCAGAGTTCCCCATGGCCATGTCAACGGCGACAGGGAGAGGATAACTAGGCGGCCATTGCGGTGGCAGCGACAGCCTCCCATCTCGTGGACCCTAGATTCAACGTCATCTTGGTGTCCTGCCCCAGTGCACCACCGTCATGCTAGCTCGGCTGTGCGTGGCATGGTCACCTACTTGTGGCCACGGTCTGTTCCACACAGGTCTCTCCAGATGCCACCGCCGAGATTTCTGCGCCACCCCGACTAAGACCGATGCCGCACCGGGACTCTGCTACTCCAATAATTCAACACGGTGCCTCGAGATCAGTGTGACATTGACCGGGTGTTGACATTTCTTAGCATCACTGCTAGAGATGTAATCCCCAACAATGACACTAGAAATGCTTATGGTATTTTAACGTGACTTAGAAAGATATGAAATTCTGCGAGCACAGAGATATACCATTGTAGCACTTCACCTGGGAGTATTCTAGATATCGTTATTTATATTTTTACCACAGGGAAGGATTGGCAAAGGATATTGACAACTTACACTTATGATGAATCAATGAACTAAACACTTACTCTAAACAGGGGTAAACCAAGAGATAGAATAATATATAAATAATAAATGTAATACTCAGAGTACTCCATAAGGTAGCAATAGCAAGTCTAAGTAGATACCAGAGAGATTAATTCCTAAGTCATTCTAGTCACAAGTCAAAGCATACATTGATGTGCATATATACTTAGCAATAACAAAAGATTAACTTCATATCTATGCATAAGGGACATTACTAAGGAATAGCAAGAACATAGCTTGACTACTTCCATCGCAACTAGGTCCTACTTGGCCTACAAATAGGAGGTGGACTACAAAGGACTCAACGAGGCTATCACCCTCGCGATCTACCACATGATCCGGAATGTGGGGTGTATCCGCAGGTAAACAACATATAAGCACCACGCTTTCACAATGCCGACCACTCACCCTATTCGAACATAAGAGTGAGCGCTTTGCGATCCTATGCATAAACATAATGATAACTCTACCTATACCAAGCATATAATCAAAGTAAACTAAGAACATGATAACTAAGAAAATGATAAATACAAAGAAAAATATCATAGCAAATGTATGAATAACAAAGGATACAAGGCTATACCAAGCCAAACTCTTGACAAGATCGGGAATCCAAGCAGGATGCTTGACTCTCTAGATCTAACTTAGCTAGCTATGCCTATAAATATTGTGTAAGGAGCTCTGAGTTTGAAGTCTCTTCTTCTTAATCAAATCAATGCCTCTGGAGGAGATATGGGGGTCTTTTTATAGGGGGCACCAGGCATCCTACGAGCCCATGAATCCGTGGCAACACTTCATCTCGTCCTTTGATACGAACCGATCTTCATCCACGGCGTAGATTGATCCTAGGAGGCAGTGGAGAACCGACATACGAAGCGAAAGCGATAGGTGGGTCGGGGAGGCTAGTCGGCCTACAGGTAGGGCCGATCGGGCCCACCCCTTGCTCATTCGGGTTGAATTGCGGCTGTTTGTCTTGGACGGTGGATTGGGGGTCCTTTAAGTCAGTTTCGTCGCGGATGATCGTGATTTGCTATGACGAATAGGTCCACTTTACCTATTTCCTGAATAAATCCTCCTAAAAATACAGATTCACCAAAACTTGTAGAATTTGTCAGTTTAAACCCATAGACCCATGTTGTTGATCATATTCATTTATACAAGTTATATTGACGGTTTATGATGAGTGTTAACTACCGTCAACAAACTCCCCCAAGCTTAACCTTTGATTGTCCCTAAACAAAGCTCAACTCAGCAAAGGATCAGTGTTGACAATGGTTATCTACCATAATAAATGGTTAAAATAAATATATAAAGGGCTAATAAATGATCACCAACATAGGTTTAGGGTGTCAACTAACGAAATTCCACGAGTTTTGGTGAATCTATATTTTGCAGGGGGTTATCAGAATAATTCAGGAATTGATATCTTCCACGAGAAGGAACCCACGTCAATCAGTCTAATCTCCACGTCACGAATACGCAAGAGGCTTCTAGAGGACACCAGAGAACTCCACGAGGAGGGCCACCACGAGGCGCCACCAGGTGGGGCCGACCGGCCTCAACCCTAGGCCGACCGGCCCCTAGCCGCCGCCCCTCGGCTCCTTCCTTTGCAAGCTACTTCAACCGCCTCCAAGGATGCATCCTAACCCCACGTGAAGGTTGGTTTGATCCAAGGGCTACGGTTCTATGCTCTGGGCTATATAAACGAGGCCCTAGACCCCCCTCCAAAGGGGGAATTCATTGAATCCATCATCATAATCACCTTTAAGAGAAAAGCTAGGGTTTGGGGAAGAGAGGTGTCCCTCGAATGGATGTCCTCTCAACTCCCAAGTTAGAATAGATCTAGTCTTCTAGATAGTAGAGATATGGAGAGCGAGGGAGGAGTTTGAAGGAGGTGCTGGCTTGTCGGTGCCTCTTCAACAACTTGTACTTCGACAGGATCGAGCTCTACGTGGGCTTGCTCCTGAGATGGCTCAGGCTCTGGCAATCAACTTCTGAGTCAAGTAAGATTCATGTTTATATTATTCTTCTGGTTTGCGAGTCTCTTTTGAGCGCTTTAATCTAGTCGACTAGGTTAGAGTATAATTCGTAGTGTAAGCGTGGCGCTTAGACTAGGGTTACTCGTAGATGCACCCTATATTCCGGATCGGTGGTAGATCACGAAGGTGGCAACTTCGTTGAGTCCTATGTAGTCCACCTCCTGTCTGTAGGCCTAGCAGGATATATAATTACGTGGTAGATTTGTACTCTGTTTGCGGTCTTCCATAGTAATTCCCTAGTTGAATAGTAGAAGATGTGGACTGCCCAAGTTAGAAGTAGAAACCCTGATCGAGTTATCCTCTCTATACTCCTACTATCGACCCCATACTAGATTGATCCTCTCTTACATTTTAGTCTTATTTTCACTTTAGTTGTTCCCACCTTATTTATATTTCCAACTCATTCACCTTTTCTGGTTAAGTTAGAACACGTAGTTGACTTACATGTTTCCCTGTGGATACGATATTTAAAACCCTCCGGGTGAAAGCTACAACGGTATCCGTGCGCTTGCGGATCTTTTCTGTTCGCGTTAATAAATACCAACAAGCTTTCTGGCGCCGTTGTCGGAGAAACGGTTGCTGAATTGACTACGAACCTAGCCTAACCTTTTTCAAAAACAAAAATAAATAAATATATATATATACATAAAAGAAAAAAATCTCTTTTCTTATCTTTACCCTTTTGTTTTATATTTTCTAAAAAAGAAAAAAAATCTTTTCTCATACCTTCTTTCTTTTTATCCTTCACCTCATCCCTTCTATTCTTTTTCCTTTCATCTTTTGTTAGCATGGATAATAACACTCCTATCTATCAATATGCTAACCCTATGGGCACAGACCTTAGACCATCAGAACATTCCGAGCCCATCATAGCATCTGGTTTTGAGATAAGCCCGGATTTCATAGAATTTGTTCAGAAAAAACCCTTCATGAGGGAAATTGAGGAAAACCCATATTCGCACCTACGAGAGTTTAAGCGGATCTGTGACCTCATTTGCATAAAGGGCATGTCTGATGAGACCATCCAATGGAAGCTATTTCCATTCTATTTAACGGGAAAAGCTAAACATTGGTATAAACTCAATGTAGAACGTGCGCAAGGAGATTGGAAGACACTATGCAATGAATTTCTATCAAAATTCTTTCCCATCTCCAAAGTGAATGACCTACGGAAAGAGGTTCTCACTTTTAGACAACTAGAAGAAGAATCTCTTGCCGAATCATGGGATCACTTTATTGACCTTACCCTCATTGGCCTGGACCTTGCTATTCCAGACCCAATACTTTTTCAACATTTTTATGAAGGTCTTAGCAAGGATTATAGGGAATTTCTTGATTTATCCTCTGGAGGAGCTTTTCTTCATTTGCTTACAAGTGAAGCAAGGGTCATGCTTGAAAAAATTACTAGTCAAGCCACTCGCTAGACTAAAATTCATTTTAAGCCCCCCAAGATAAAGGAGTTCTCTCCTAAACAAAAAGAGGAAGTTTTGATAGCTAAGTCACAACCACTTCAATCCCGAGGTTCAGCTGTCAATCCTAAGACATCAATACCCCAACGTAATGATGATAGCTTAGACTTCTTGTTTTGTAAAATGCTGGTAGATCAATATAAAAATAGAATGACATCTAGAAAAAAGTGTTCTCAACTACCTTTCCCCATAGAGCACATTGGAAGAAATGCAAGGATGGCATGTCTAGCGATGCCATAGAAGGAGAGCCAAGCAATTTTAGAAATTATTCAATCTTATCCCCTTCTATGCCCACATTAGATGACTTACCTCAACCCATTTTTCAATCCATCCTTGACCCCGATGATCCCTCGTATGCTCTCCCTCCTAAGTCTCATGATGATCCTAGAAATCCATTAAGACAACCAAACTATAGGACTCATAATGACCACATGGATGACGAAGAGATGCTACGACATTGGCAGGAATGTGTAGACTGGATGGACAAGGAAGAAGCCTTAATAGAATCTAATCTTGGCTCAAATGGTGAGTTTTTAACTCCCTTTGACTTTGAGGATGATACTTAAACATCTATGGAGGAAGCCCTAGACGAGGCCAATTCAAGAGTCACCAATCCAAGTGAAATTCTAAACATTCATATTGAAGACAAAGATGACATCAATGAGCATGGAATCTATTCCATAACCACCTTATTAAATCCATGTTCATATGTGACATATCCCAATTCAATTGGTCTCTTCAACCTCCCCACATTCGAGATCTCCAACCCCCTCACTCTTTCTGTTTATAAAAATTTCAAAAGGGTGGTTGTAGATGCATATGTTTATCATAAATATTGCAGATCTCGTTGTGCTCTTAAGGTTGGTGTTGGAGGGGAACCCACTTCACCAAAACACATTTTGAAGGTTTCCCAAGGACAAGCTTAGTGTCCTAAAACAAGCACTTTTTAGATCCTAACACGAGTATTCACCTTTCTACTATGCTGCCCTTGTGAAACAAGCATAGAGATATAATTGTAAAAATATTCCTTTTGGTACTCTTGTCACTAACCTTTCTAAGTCTGGAGCAAAAAGATCAAAGGAATAACAAACACAAGGGAAACACAGCTCACACATCATGAAGAGATCCATGGAACAAGAAGATGAGTGCCACGAAACAAGATCTATAATCAAAGCACTCACTCCATGGAAGAAGGTGAACAAATCTCCACCAAGCCCCTTCAAGACAAAGACCATCATGGAGAAATTCTCAAGACAATGAGGGGAGCACAAAGACCAACAAGAATATCAAGATCAGGAGAACAAAAAGATGGTGAAGACAAGCCATTCATAAGCAGAACCAGCTGGGCAAGAGAAGCTTCCACAGGGTGGTTCAGTACCATCACTCTTCAATGACAAAAGTAATATCTTGAGGTACATAATCACTATTCAAAAAGCTTTTCTCGATCCTGGTATGCACATAAATAAAGAACCAAACATGTTTAAGTTACAACTTCGCTTGATCCAACCTGATCAACATAACATGTTCAGTTCTTTAATCTTTGTTCTTAGCTTCACTCTATTGATCTCACTGTCTTAACCAAATGAGCTAAAAATATTGCATATTCACACTCATGCTCATCTTCTGATCTTATCACCCATAACTTAAACTTTATCTTGTTCACCATGCCTAAGGTTAGAGAAGAACGAATAAAACTTTTGGTTCTGTTGGTGTTTTTCCACCAACAGAGCCCATGCACTTGATCTCTACCTTGTCTTTATGAGCAGGACACACTTTGAACAAAACATGAATGAGTTTGCCAACTCTCCCAAATTCTACAAAGTGAAGGTCCTAGATCTATAAGAACATGCACACTGAGCAAGATGCTATCAACTTCCACAATTAATGCTTCATTTCAAACGGCTGCTGGATGAACGAAGAACATGGGTAACACCATATCAAGAGGTGCAGTAATCAAGGTCTCCACCTCTGAGACCAGATGATTCACCTGAGGAATGAACATGGTGAGAAGTCCTGTTCAGAGGACTTAAAACAATGAACCCTCGTCGGGAGGTAAAAATCGGTAGTTATCCATATTTATCTTTTCTGCATAATCATTTTCATTTAGCATATTTAATTTTCTGCATTAGCATGGCATTATAATATATATATATATATTATTTGCTACATCATAAATTCTAAAGCCCCATGTGGATAATTTTGTGGTGTGTAAAAAACCCATAGGAATATTCACCGTGGTGGCATAAAAATAAAAATAAATATGCATGCATTCATCCTATTGCATTTTCTTATGCATCATAGAAAATATAAAAATATAAAAATATTGAGAAAGAAATCCCACTAAAACTCTGCCTAGAAGAAAAGCTTTGGACAACTGAGGCTTAAGTGGCTAAACCACTAACGCTTAACATGTTCTACAAGTTTTGTTGTCTATTTGAGTTTCACAGGATTTGAAGGAGCAAAAAGAGCTGACAAGCAAGTGGATGCTCTATCCATTGTTGGAGCACTGACTCATCAGTCATCAACATCAATCAATTTCTGACAGAAGACGTACATCTCTACTGCCAGTCTGCTACATTACAAGATCGAACGACTACGTCAACATTTAGCTTGGGGAAGGCACCCCCATGTATTCCAGGTAAGTATCCTTAACCCTTAAAGTTTTCTTTCTATAAATAAATTCAAAAAAAATAGTGAGCACATGAAGGTTCGCACTTACATAATTATGGTCAGGAGACATACTTTTTAATATTTATAGATTTTTATTGTGTCTACTTTATCTAGTCGAGTATTTGTTTTATATTGTGCTATTTTGTAATAATGTGTGTTAGTTAGAGTATGTCAAGTTTGCTTGAATTAGTTTGTGAATAGAGAGCACTCAGAATAATCTCTGTTATGGAAATGATGAATAGTTGCTCTGCCGTAATTTCTTTCAAGTGTCTAGTTTCCAAACACGAATTCTCCCGAGTTTTGGGTAGAACTGTCTTGATCTAAAGATAAACTCTGAGCCTGAAATTTGTGGGTTGCAAATGCTGGATCTAAATCTAGGTAGTTGAGGAGTATGATATGAGAAAGTCTGAGCTGCTATTTATCTTGCTCCTACTGATGCTAGAGTTCTGGAGAATTTTATCTTTTGAAATCTTAAAATACCATGATGAGTACTTGTATGACAAAGCTTAAAACTCCTACCACAGCCACACATAGGATAGAAAACTTCATTCATACTTTTTACTATTTGTACTTGCATTGAGCATTGTCAAGCTCTGTTGACCCTTAGAGGCTTGTCATACTTTTAAAATCAAGATCACGTACACTCCACTCAAATATGCTGCTTCTACTCTGAAAGTACACAACAACATGCCTTTAGATCCACCAAATATATTTTTCTCCTACACTGGGAGAGAACACCACTCACATGTCTTATAGGATTTTTGTCACCTATCCATACATTTCATAAGCCCTAGTTATTAGTGCTCCAGGTTATTATTATCTCTCAATCTTTCATTATAGACAAGAATGTTCTGGGCTTATATATTTATAAAAAAAAAGAAGAAAGAGAAATATATAGAGAGTAAAACATGGACAAGTGTCCTACCAAAACAATGGGTACTTAGATGCCCGCCTCTCTAAAAAAATATAGCCCAAAATATCTCTTAGTCTAAGTTCTTCAATTATTCAAAGAGAGATCAAAATCCCTTTCAAAGGAGCAAAAGTAGAATTAGATCCAGTATCACCTTCATCATAAATAAACCACTCCTTGATCTATACACATGCACTTCTTGATTTGATCATATGCCTCATTTCTCTGGATCCACTGTTTGACTTTACAAAATATGCTTGGCAAGTATGTACACGCTATCTCCATACCTATAAGCTCCAGATAAAGCATTAGATGTAGGATAAGAGAAGGCAAATCTCACTTTGCCTTGGAGAGGATCCAGAAATACCACATATATTGAGAGATTTGAGAGTCATACAAAAAGATACTCTGAGTTTTATTTTAAAAATCTTGCAAAACTCCAGAATAATAGTTGAATGAAGAGCTTGAGACATAGTGCTTGATTTGATTGTTCTACTTTTCGACTGCTCAAGACCCAAGTGAAGGCTAATAAACTCCATAGTTAAAGGTAATATGGGTAAGTCTGAAGGTTAGAGTGATTAGACCTAATCCGGAGGAAAATTCTTGTTTAAACGCATATGTTCTTTTGAGGCGTGAAAGCATTGTAGCAACTCCTAATTCATTATGAATATTTGCTAAGGGACTAGCAAAAGGTAGGCTTGGGGGAGTTGTTGACGATGGTTATCTACCATAATAAAGGGTTAAAATAAATATATAAAGGGCTAAGAAATGATCACCAACATAGGTTTAGGGTGTCAACTAACGAAATTCCATGAGTTTTGGTGAATCTATATTTTGCAGGGGGGTTATCAGAATAATTTAGGAATTGATATCTTCCACGAGAAGGAACCCACATCAATCGGCCTAATCTACACGTCACGAATACGCAAGAGGCTTCTAGAGGACACCAGAGGACTCCACGAGGAGGGCCACCACGAGGCGCCACCAGGTGGGGCCGACCGGCCTCAACCCTAGGCCGACCGGCCCCTGGCCGCCGCCCCTCGGCTCCTTCCTTTGCAAGCTACTTCAACCGCCTCCAAGGATACATCCTAACCCCACGTGAAGGTCGGTTTGATCCAAGGGCCACGGTTCCATGCTCTGGGCTATATAAACGAGGCCCCAGACCCCCCCTCTAAAGGGGGAATTCATTCAATCCATCATCATAATCTCCTTTAAGAGAAAAGCTAGGGTTTGGGGAAGAGAGGTGTCCCTCGAATGGATGTCCTCTCAACTCCCAAGTTAGAATAGATCTAGTCTTCTAGATAGTAGAGAGATGGAGAGCGAGGGAGGAGTTCGGAGGAGGTGCTGGCCTGTCAGTGCCTCTTCAACAACTTGTACTTCGGCAGGATCGAGCTCTATGTGGGCTTGCTCCTGAGATGACTCAGGTTTTGGCAATCAACTTCTGAGTCAAGTAAGATTCATGTTTATATTATTCTTCTCGTTTGCGAGTCTCTTTTGAGTGCTTTAATCTAGTCGACTAGGTTAGAGTATAATTCGTAGTGTAAGCGCGGCGCTTAGACTAGGGTTATTCGTAGATGCACCCTATATTTCGGATCGGTGGTAGATCACGAAGGTGACAACTTCGTTGAGTCCTCTGTAGTCCACCTCCCGTCTGTAGGCCTAGCAGGATATATAATTACGTGGTAGATTCGTACTCTGTTTGCGGTCTTCCATCGTAATTCCCTAGTTGAATAGTAGAAGATGTGGACTGCCCAAGTTAGAAGTAGAAACCCTGATCGAGTTATCCTCTCTATACTCCTACTATCGACCCCATACTAGATTGATCCTCTCTTACGTTTTAGTCTTGTTTTCACTTTAGTTGTTCCCACCTTATTTATATTTCTAACATTCACCTTTTCTGGTTAAGTTAGAACATGTAGTTGACTTACACGTTTCCCTGTGCATAAGATATTTAAAACCCTCCGGGTGAAAGCTACAACGGTATCCGTGCGCTTGCGGATCTTTTCTGTTCACGTTAATAAATACCAACAATTAGGAGTTTTCCCATCAATGTTTTCACTCCTCAAAATTACACATGCACTGAATCAAAAATTCTCCTCAGGATTAGAATAAACTGATCTGACTTTCAAACTTACCCATATTACCTTCAACTTCAATGGGGCTTCTTAGCCTTCACTTGGGTCTTAAGCAATTGAAAGACAGAACGATTAAGTCAAGCACTATGTCTCAAATTCTTTGTTCCTCCCTTGTTTCGGAGTTTTTATAAGTTTTCAAAATAAAACTCAAAGATTCCATTGTATGACACTCTCAAGTCTCAATATATGTGGTAGTTGTGGATCCTCACCAAGACAACAAAAATGATGTTGTGTCTTTTCTCTTCCTAGAACTGAGGCTTATGTGGAGCTCATAGGTGTGGAGATATCGTGTACATACTTGTCATACATATATTGTAAAGTCAAACCATGGATCAAAAGAGAAAAATGTCATACAATCAAATAAAGATGTGTATGTGCGTGGATATATGTAGTGGATGTGGTGGAAACCTAATTCTACTTTGCTCCTTGAAAATCTCTCTCTTGAAACTTGGAAGCACATATTTTTATGAGAGTAGGGGCTATCTTTATTCTCATTTTTTTCAAGTGGGCATCTTTGTACCCATTGTGTTTCAATATCTGGAACATCTTTGTATCTATTTTTTTTTCTTTTTTCTAACTTTTGCATAGCCCCATATCTCTTTTCTGCAACAAAATTTTTGAGAGATAGCAATAAGAACTTGGAGCATTTATTTGGAGGATGAAAAACCAATCAGGCATGTTTTTGCTTACTTCCAGTGTAGGAGTAAAATATTTTTAAGTGGATTTAAATGGAATGGCATGTTTTTGCGCCTACCCTAGTGTAGTTGTGCATATTTGGATGGTGTGTACGTGATCTTGATTTTAAGAGCATGACAATGTCTCATAAGAGTCACAAAGCTTGACAAAACTCAATAAAAAACATGCAACATATATGTGAAATTTTTTCTAGCCTATATAATAATTATGGCTCTGGTAGGAATTCAAGCTTTTTCATACAGGAACTTATCATATATAATTTTGTGTTTGTCAAAAAGTAAATCTCCAGAATTCAAGTGTTACTTGGAACAGGATAAACAATAGCTCAGATCTTGTCATATTATATCCGTTAACTACCTAGACTTAGATCAAGCATATGCTACCCACGAGTTTCAAGTTCAAAGTAAATCTTTGTTTTAAAATAATTTTATCCAAAACTCAAAAGAATTTAAGATTAAAAATAAGGTACTTGAAAGAAATTATAACAAAACAACTATTCATCATTTCTATTTTTAGAGATTATTTTTAGAGTCTCTTTTATTTATTCAGCTTCTTAAAAAGAAATTAAAGCAAATCATAAACAGACTCCCTTTTTTATTTTGTTTTCATTATTATTACAATAGGCATAACTATTTATTTTGCTTTTAGTTTTGCATCTTTTTAAAAAATATGACAAACACTACTAGAAATATCTATTTCTACGATGAAAATCTTAATGACGAATTCGAAGCTATCATAGAAGATCGCTTTTTATGATGAATATTTTCGTTTCGTCACATATTAGTGGTAACGATCCTTCAACCCTCACTATCTATGACGAAATCAGGCATTGTCACATAAAAATATCATAGAACAGCACAGGGTTCGATAGAAAAAAAACCTCGCGTGACTATTCCTGCTTATCTGTGACGATTCTCTTTAGAACTGTTGGGTACCATAATTAGGGCTACCCAAATTAGAATAAAAATCCACCTGGCCTCCCAAACCAAACATTAATTTGTCTCATCTAAGGCAAAAATCAACTAAGGAGACCTATGGACTAACTTTCCCCTTGCTGGGCCTCCAGCGAGCCGCATGAGCGTACAAACTCATCTCTTCACTTCATCTGAGGCCTCATACAAGGGGTCTCAAAACATCTCTGACTCGCTTGAGACCCCAGTGCTGGGCCATGGGCACAAGCCAACCCGCAGCATCATCACCGTCTCATCCGAGCCCCAGAGATGACATCATTTGTCTCCGCCTCGTCCGAGATCGGCCTCTGATGCTGCTCCCCCATTGGCGCACCCGAGACCCCTGTGACGTCATTCACGTTCTTGCGCCTATCAACCGGACAAGTTAGGAATGATAGGGGTCAAATCACGACGCCGTCGCCCATAACAGCATGGGGAAGAGCTGCGGGTCACTCAGAGCAAGATCACGCCATGATTCACACCTCCGAGGCCTCGGCCCTCTACGCCAGTGTAAGGTCCAAATGGCTAGAGGGGGGTGAATAGCCTATTTAAAAATCTACAAGCTTCACTAAACAAACACGTTAGTATAAAAGATGGCTAAGATAATTCTAGCACTAGCTCAACTACACTATGCAAGCCACCTACACAATTCTAGTGAAGCAAGGCTATGATCTCTAATACACACCAACAAGACTAAGTCACTAAGCTACTTACTCCTATGTGATAAAAGCTACACTAAGCAAACTACACTAGGACTAGTACAAGAAAGTAAAGAGCAAGTAACTTGATTCTTATACCAACGATGTAGAGAAGTAATGCACTCGAAGAATCAATCACAATGATCAACCACAAGAGAAATCCTTGGCAAAGAGATGACACAAGATTTTTACCGAGGTTCACTTGCTTCCCGGCAAGCTACTCCTCGTTGTGGCAATACACCCACTTGTCGGTTCGCGAGCTAATCGACTATCAAGAGTCGAGCCCTCAGCGGGCGCCACACAACCGCACACAAGATGGGGATCCTCCAAGCCACGAGCTCCACTAGAGTATCCAATTTGTGAACTCCTACGGGGAAGGATCAAGAACCCCTTACAACACTTGGTGAGGGCTCCAACAATCTTCAATTGTGAGCTCAATCACCTCCGCTGCTCCAAGCCGTCTACTGTGTCGGGAAACACGGAAGAGTAACAAGAAATCCGCAGCAACTTGAAGATCAAGTGCATCTAGAATGCAACTCTCAAGCAATGCACTTGAATCTCACTCAATCTCACTCAAGATGTGCAACTATGAAAAGAGATGAGTGGAGGGGTTGTTCTCTAGCTCAAAGGATGTCTCTAGGTCTCAAAATGTTCAAGAGTTTCCCTCAAACCCCGGCCAACTTCTATTTATAGCGAAGGGGTATGCAGCTAGCCGTTACTGGACGACACAGTTCAAAACGAGCTGACCGGACGCACCGGTCAGGGTGTCCGGTCACTACAGGACAAGCGTGAACAGTGTGCGTTAGAAGTTACTGTTGCCGTGACCGGACGCGCTCTAGCATTTGACCGGACACACAGCACCTGGCGTCCGGTCGGAGTCCAGTAAGCTCCCACCGCGACCGGACACGTCCGATCGCACGTGACCGGATGCGCCGCGCGTCCGATCGGCTCTACGACCAGCTCTGCCCCTATGGGTGCCTGACCGGACGCTCCGGTTCCGTGAGGGACCGGACACGCCGGCTGGAAACCCTAGCACCCGCGCGTCTGACTGCTACGAGAGCTGACCGGACGCGTCCGGTCAAACCGTGACCGCGTCCGGTGCAGCGTCCGGTCGCCACAGTGACCACCGTTCGCCTCCATTTCTTTTCCGACTTCCGGCGCAGTAGAAAATAGGCATTTCACTTCCCCAAAAAGCGTCGAATCCTGCCTCGCAAGCTCGGTGGGAGGGAGAGAGGAACCCAAACCCCTCTCTACCGCTTAAACTCCACCGCCTTCACAAATGTGCTAACACCACCAAGTGTACAACACCATGTGCATGTGTGTTAGCATTTCACAAAACATTTTCAAGGCGTTATGTTAGCTCTCTACTAGATCCTAATGCATATGCTCAAGACATTGATCTAGTGACACTTGATTCCCGAGCTAACTGTGATTGCCCCTCTTGATAGTCGGCTATGTATCCTAAACCCGGTCAATCACTTCTCTACTCATCTTAGACCGGCAAAAGGAAAACCCTATGGTTATACCTTTGCCTTGCGCTCTTAGATCCTTCTCTTCCACTTGATCATCATGTCCATCATATTATGTGCATCTCCACCATGATCATCATTTTATGTCCATGCACCATTTCTTTGTGATCTTGTGGCCACCACTCCTTGCCACGTACACCTTCATCACATATGTTGCTTATGCCTAACTCAAAACACTTAACACATGGCATTAGCAACTTGGTGTCATTAATTACCAAAACCAAACTTGGGCTTTTAGCCAGTCACATCGCAGGACAGGCACGTCGCCACAGGGATAATCAGGACTCTACGCATTTGTTGGTAATTGTTAACGCACATAGAAAATTCCACAAGCGCACGGATATCGTTATAGATTTTACCCGGAAGTATTCTAGAGTATCATATTTATCCATAGAGAAACAGTGCTTAAAGAAGCTAACAATTCACCATCATGCATCTACAAACTTAATATACCAACTAAACTAAAGCAGGGGTAAATGATAAATGATAGGAGTTATGCATAATGACACACACATAGGAGAATTCCATGATAAAAGAGTAGCATAGCTAAATTGAGAGGATAGCGGGAGAGTTCAAGGTTCCTAAATACTTCTCTATTACTGTGGTTCTATGATAACTGAAATATAGGTAGATATAGTAATCACACAATAACACTTTGGAGCAACAATACCTTCCCGACTCTCGAAAAGACTGGGAACGGGTAGTCGGGGGAAGGCTGCCAAAAAGCCCTACGAACACCAATCCGAATGTGGTGTGGATTACAAAGGCCTGGTCAGAGCTGTCACCTCTGGGGCTACCACAACTATCTGTGGGACTAGGCGCAATCTCAGGTAACCTATAGTCTAGACACCATGTCTACACCAGCGATTACTACTCTAGTCACACGTGATAACTAGCGCACTCAATACGAGCGGAGATCCCATACAAAAGTATAACAACTATACTAACCACACATATGAAGGCATAAAAGTAAATAGAGAAGATAAATATATTGAAGCAGACCTCCGAAGAATTCTCTAGAACCTGAGTGTAGCCCGACTCTCCCTAACTCTCAACTAGAACTAATCTACTACATTGGAGGGTCTAGCCCTAATTCTCTGGTGTTGTGCCTTGATCTAAATGAGAGATGGCCTCCTAGAGGGGGTAGGGGGCGTCTTTATATAGGCTGAGATGGAGTAGAGGCCAAGTAACTGCCACATCATCAATTCGTGTGACCTCCCTCGACCACCGTTGGATAAACCGACTTCAATTGGACGTAGATGGGACCCTAGGAGGCGTAGGAGGAACATTCTAGAAGCTCGGGGTGAGGCGGCGCAGCCAAGGGCCGGCCGGTATAGGGGTGGGGCTGGCTGGCCCCACCTATCAGCCAATCGGGGTCTGCTTCGGTCTGGTGTCTTCTCGTGTCCTCTGGAGCCTTCTAGTGTATGCGTGGTCACGGATTGATATCTTTTTATTCCGAACTCCAAATATAGCAAGTAATATATCCATTTCGATCGTCCCGACGAGCCCTTCGCAATGGTGCACTCCAATTCATCATTTGAGATACTTTTATTCTATGAAAAATTGTGTATCCTACAAGACAAATGAGAGCACCAAAACTCGTGGAACATGTTAGAATCAAACCCTATAACTATGCTTTGCAATAGTTAATGATTATATTTGGAGTTTAATGACCGTCAACAGTGTTGTATCTGCATCACCACAGAGCCATGTATGTCAGGATACGTCGCTACAACATCAAAGGACAGGTGCCACTCCTCCAACAGCGGCACGCCTCCAACTACAGGGCAAGAGTGGGGGCCTCAGATCTTCCTTCCTAGGAAAGATATCACGTAGCACATGCATGTAACCCGGTGTTCCCCTTGCGTCTATAAAAGGGGATGGCAGGGACCTTTCTCAGGGAGACAGAAGGCAAATCCATAGGCCGTTCGACTCATCAGAGGCGAATACACACACACTCCACTCACATCTTGAAACCTGGGAGCACTTCGGTGCAAGATAATACAAAACTCCCCTCCCCCACTGGACGTAGGGCATTCTTCAGCTCGAGCCAGTATAAATCGCTTGTGTTCTTCTCGCACACCATCCGAATCCCCGACGCGCAGACACATATTAATCATTGGTGCTAGAACCACCATTTCTTACACCGACAGTTGGCACGCCAGGTAGGGGAGCATTTACGCATCACAACTAACTAATCCTGCAGGGTCTAGGATGGCTACATTATCCCGCCTTCGCCCAATGATCATGTCCTCGGCGGCCGGAGGCAACGTCAACTTCACTCTAGGCTCCCACATCTGGATTGGGAGTCTCGAGTTCATCATCACCGGGGGAGGCCACGACCTCGACCTCATCCCACCGATCGACAAGCCTGCTAGCTTCCCCGAGCCTGCGGTCGACCTACGACGCCGTTTGGACGAGTTGAAGAACACGTGGCCCAATGAGTTTAGCCTGCCTGGTCTACCACGAGCTGCTCAGCCCTGCCATGACAAAAAGGTTCGCATGCCATTGACTAAAGTCTACCATCTCAGCCCCAAGGCAGGTGAGGTGCCGAAGGACCTGCTACAACAGCTCAGCCACGCCATCGCCGACACCCTAGCATCAACAGAGACGAGCTCCAACTCTGACTTTGACTCTGACTATGACAATGACTACAACGACGACTACCAAGGCAGCACCGGCTTCGCTAAGCTTCAAAAGATGCAACGCTTTTTGCGCATTAGCAACTATCTCCTCAACAATGAGCCATGCAACGATGACTTCATCGATTGCTTCGACGGCTACGAGCTCTCATGGCCATGAAGGGGACAACCGGATCCCAACGCAGAATTCGGTTTGCCGAGCCTGCCCCCTGTTATCTTTATTGTTAATACTGCCTCTGAATCGCTCTTAAAATTCTCTATGAGCTATTTTTTTACTCCCTTGCAATATCGTATGTATAAGTGCATCACGTACATGCATCATACATGCCTCATACATACGTCATGCTACATCATCTGCACACGGTCCGAATCCAGGCCCGGAGTTCATAGGCTGGCCCTGCGAAAGGGTTTCGACAGCCGCCCCGGCCCAACAAAGTGAGGGATGGTGTGTGGGGAGTGGCACAATAGAGGCCAACACCCGGGTGCCTCGAGCACTATATAGGACTCCTCGAACCATGTTCGAGCCTTGATAGACATCGATTTAAGGGTTTTTCACCAGAGAAAGGCAACGAGCCGCCGGGGTCATGCCGAAACGACCCTGGTTACCCTAAATTGGTCGTCGAGGGTATGAGGTTGGTCGCTAGATACCTACATCAGATCCTTAGCGAACGGGATCTGGGGCCTCACTCGAAATGAAATATCTGCTAGCAACTCAAACGAACACCACAAAAAACGGCCCTATTCGAGAGGGATAACGTGCCGCTATCCAACCCCTCCTTCTTTGCGAAAAAGATGCTAGAGGGGAATGCATTGGGCTTTCTAACCGGATCAGGGCCACGAGTCTTGATTTTTGGAGGTCCATATTCATGTGCATGGCCTACCGAGGCCTGCCAGGCTCAAAGTGTGGGGACGAATTATCCAGAGCCTAGAAGTCACCCAAGGGAAAAAAAAGTCTGGCCGGCGGATGTCCCATCCACATGCTGGTCTCAAGGGTCACCGACCCCACCTTGGGCCGCGGGGCGACAGGGGTCGTGTCGATGCTAAAACCCTAACAGCGCCTCGGGACAAGAACCTCCCCCTAGAGGACCCCGCCATGCTTGCCACCAGCGATGCTCTGGCGGCTTTCCTCACTAACCAAATGGATATTGCAAACGAACAACAAACCAACTGATCAACGAAGGAATTTAAACCGTAACTTCAACATAGTTCACCATGAAAACAAAATAAATGATGCCATGTGTCACAAGCTGATAAACATAATAAAATAAAAAGCCCTAAGGGGCAACGTCGCAGGGGAGCTCTGCGAGGATCTGCTGGGCGAGGACGAGGGCGGCCACCGCCTCCTTGGCCGAGCCGTAGCGCTCCACTAGATCCTCGTGGTGGCGCAGCGGCTCCTCCACGAGGGAGCCCTCAACTCCGGTAAGGTCCGCCCCCACCGACAGCTCCACCATAGCTAGGGAAACCCCGGTGCTACGACGGACACCGCTCTCGATGGCGGCGATATCACGGCGGCGCGCATCCCAGAGCCGGTCCTCCCTAGGACCTGGGACGACCCCCCAAGTAGTCCAAGAAGGCGTCTACCGCAGTGCGGAGACCCTCTAGCTCCACGATCACCTCTGACACATGAGATTCCATCCACGATTAGAAAAGAGATGTAAAAGAAGGAAGGAAGAAAACATAAGGGAAGAGACTTACTGACGCCACGGTGGTCGACGTCCTCTAGCTGACAGAGGAGGACATTCGCTCTCCCCTCAACGTCGGTTGCCACCACGCGAACAAGCTCCTGCTCCTCCATCTGCTCCACCATCGGCCCCGACGAGCCGGCCTGAGCCCTGGGGAGGGCCCGACAGGAGGGGCGAGGATGGTGGAGGCTCCCCATTGAGATGCTGCGAATACGTAGCTAGCGGCCGATCCCAGTAAAGGCCCGGTCGCCCGTCCGGCGATGCTGCGCCGTCGGGGGGCCGTCCACCTCCTCGGACCTTTGCGGGGAGTTGCCGTGCTCCATTGGGATTGTGCTAGGTGATAAGGAAAGTGGAAAATGGTGATGGGGGTTGAAAGAACGAGCGCCGAGTTAGGTATAAATAAGACCCGAATGACCGTTCAGCTGCACAGCTACATAGGATGATCAATGCGATCTCAAAGCTCGAGCCGACATTCCCACTTCTCGCTAAAACCGAGTAACGGAACCGTCCCCTCCACTTCCCTCAGTTAAATCCTCTAAGTTCCCACTCACCGCAACGCACTCATTTACCCCCCCAATCCGCAGACTCTCAGGTTGACCATGGGCCGCACGAGAGAAAAGCGTTCTCCAAATTAGGTTTGGCTTGTCTGAAATATTTTGATGATTGTGTGAATTGTGTCACTTGACTTGAACTTTTCACCCAACATCTGGGAGTAGGCCTTCATTCGCGAGGGGCTACTGTTGGGAATATTAACTCTATCCAAAAACTCAAGCCCAAACTTTGGGATGTGAAAAATATAAAAGTATCCTGATGAAATCCACTTGCAGGAAAAAGTATAGCGAAGGATGTATTTTGACTTCGTCGCATAGGATTTGACTTCGTCAAAAAGAATGAAGGTGATTGAAAGTAAAAGTATAGCGAAGGATGTATTTTTGATTTCGTCGCATAGGATTCGACTTTGCCAAAAGAATGAAGGAGAAAGAGATCGAGAGCAAAGGCGAAGATAAAATTTTGGCTTCATCGTCAAGAACATCAACTTCGCTTTTTGACTTCATTGGTAAGAAATCGACTTCGCTGAACAGCCAAGTAAATGAGGAACAAGAAACAACTAAATCTAAAAGAGCAAGTTCACTGAAGGAGACAAGATTGAACGTGAAAAAGAAGACCGAATCAGGAAGAAATGACTACTTTGCCCTTGCATAAAAGAAGGGTTGTAAATGTTTTAGTCAGGGGTAAAATGGTCATTTTATGTAAAATACGAAGACTAGGGCCCTATAAATACCCCCTCTGACATGTATAGTACGATCATGGAATGAATACAACTTTGCACATAAATTTGTCTTATCTGAAATGTTTTGATGATTGTGTGAATTGTGTCACTTGACTTGAACTTTTCACCCAACAGGACCACTAGCTGACCCTAAGCGAACATGGCTCGGGCTTCCACCTAGACTTGCCCGTTAAACTGCTCACCAGAAGTGCTACTGCTCGCCCACCGAGGATAACATGGCATATTCCACCCCTCCTCTCGGTGAAAGAGATGTGTGAGGGATGTGAAAAAAGACGAGGAGCCCTTGACCATCCTCTTTCCATGAGCAGAGGCTCGGGGGCTACCCTTGCACTAAGGCCGAGGCCTCGGATTCACACCTTGCATAAAATCAAGACCTTGAAAGCATATCATATCCTTCCAAGGCCTCGGGGGCTACACCCGACGGGTGCACTCACGCGCACCCCCCAGAAAAAAGTAGTACAAAGGCAAGCCGAGGCCCCGGTAACAACCTGGCTAAAGCCCAGCAACAACCTAGCTAAAGCCCGGCAAAGAGCAAACCCGACGTACATCCTCTGGAGGAGTATCCCCACTCCTCCACAGCTTCAGGGGCAACTGTCGGGTATCATAATTCGGGGTACCCAAATTAGGATGAAAATCCACCCGGCCTCCCAAACTAAACATTAATCTATCCCGTCTAAGGGAAAATCAACTAAGGAGACCCACAGACTAACTCTCCCCTTGCTGGGCCTCCAGCGAGCCGCGTGAGCGTACCAGCCCATCTCTCCACTTCATCCGAGGCCTCATACAAGGGGTCTCGGAACATCTCCGACTCGCCCGAGACCCTAGCGCTGGGCCACGGGCACAAGCCGACCCGCAGCAGCATCACCGTCTAGTTCGAGCCCCAGAGATGACATCATCTATCTCCGCCTCGCCCAAGACCGGCCTCTGATGCTGCTCCCCCATTGGCGCGCCCAAGACCCCCTGTGATGTCACCCACGTTCTTGTGCCGACCAACCGGATAAGCCAGGAATGACAAGGGTCAAATCACGATGCCGTCGCCCATAACAGCATGGGGAAGAGCTGCTAGTCACTATGCCGCCCATACTGGTACTATACGCACCATCTAGGCCTACACGGCGTATGAAACGCTGCTCTAGGCCACTATTCCCTCGAACGGAGTAAGATCATGCCATGATTCACACCTCCGAGGCCTCGGCCCTCTACGCCAGTCAAACTATAGGACAGGCACATCGCCACAGAGATAATCATGACTCTACGCGTTGTAGCTGCGTCATCCACATAGCCACGTATGTTAGGACACGTCACTACAGCATCAAAGGACAGGGGCCACTCCTCCAACAGCGGCACGCCTCCAACTACAGGGCAAGAGTGGGGGCCTCGGATCTTCCTTTCTAGGAAAGATATCACGTAGCACATGCATGTAACCCAGCGTTTCCCTTGTGTCTATAAAAGGGGAGGGCAGGGACCTTTTTCAGGGAGATGGAAGGCAAATCCATAGGCTGTTTGACTCATCAGAGGCGAATACACACACTCCCCTCACATCTTGAGACCTGGGAGCTCCTCCCTCTCTCACCCGCTTGTAACCCCTACTACAAGCACTTCGGTGCAAGATAATACAAGACTCCCCTCCCCCACTAGACGTAGGGCATTCTTCAGTCTGAACCAGTATAAATCGCTTGTGTTCCTCTCGCACACCATCCAGATCCCCGATGCATAGACACATATTACTCGTTGGTGCTAGAACCGTCATTTCTTACACTGACAAGAACTGATGGCCAGAGCTTGGTCATTGAACTAATTACACTTCTATGGCGAAGTTTTCGATCTTTAACGAATGACACTTCGTCATAAATCTCCATATGGTCCTTTCTTCATCCGATGTGTACTTGTGGGACCTGTAGTTACTCATATGTGACGCTTGCAATTCGTCGCAAAGTCTCTGCTCGGTCCATTCTCCATCCGACGTGTACCTGTGGACCCTTCTCCATCCAATGTATACCTGTGGGACCTGCAATTCATCATAAAAGTCTCTGCTCGGTCCTTTCTCTATCCGACGTGTACCTGTGGGACCCTTTTCCATCCAACCTGTGGGACCTGATGGTTTATGTGTCACATGTACCTATGGGACCTTTCTCCATCACCATCTGACCTGTGGGACCCGGTGGCTTATGTGTCACGTGTACCTGTGGGACCTTTCTCCAGCTCCATTCGACCTGTAGGACCCAGCGACTTATGTGTCACTTGTACCTTGTGTGTCGCTAGGGTTTAATTTCTAAAAATTAAAAAAAGGTCTGATACCTAGGAGTCAAACTCGGGATCTGGACCAAGGAATGGAACATCTTTACCATTCCCTGAATGCCCACTGTTTCCACATTCTTCACATGTCATGCAAGAGTTATGAATTTGCATGACATCTTGTTTCTCATTGGCTCGGTCTTCGAGCCTCTTCATCAGCAGATAGCATATCTACCTCCTTGACTATATGCATACCTCTATCTCTCTTGCAGGGTTGAAGACGTTCTTCAGGCCTCCTTGATTGGAGGTCATCTTCTCAACAAGAGCTGCTGCTTGCGGGATTGTGAGTGATAAGAATGCTCCTCCAGCAGCAGCAGCAGCCATATTCTCACGAGTGCCATTAGTCAACCTGTGCTAGAAAGTTTGTATGAGTAGCTAATTCTCTATCCCATGATGAGGACATTCTGATATGTAATCTTAAAAATGTTCCCATACCTCAGGGACAGATTCATCATATTGCTGCTGAAAGCTTGAGATTCTCCCACATAGAGCGTTGGTTTTGCCCAGGGGAAGAACTTTGATAGAAAGGCATTAGAGCAATTTTCCCATGTGTTGTTTTTGTCTTTATTAGCGTAGAACCATTGCTTCACCTTTCCTAAAAATGAGAATAGGAAGAGGTGAAGAAATATGGCATCCCTAGTGACCCCTTTAATGATAAATCTCTAGGAAGTGTTGGACATGAACACTCGCATCTTCATGTGCCTTTCCACAAAACTGGTTGTCTTGCACCAAGCTGGCTTGAGTTCAAGTGCATTATCTCCAATGTCAACCGTCGATCCAGTGCAGATGTTAGCCGCATTTGGAGCAAAGAATTCACGGAGAGTCTTGTCAGTCATAGTCTCAAGAACTAGTGTTGAGCAGCCTTCTGGCTAGTTGTCTTCTGCTTCTGAAGCAAGAACTTTCTTAGATTCTTGAGCTTTGATCCTTCTAAATAGTGCTTCTGGATTTTCAACATAATTATTTGGCAGTTCAAAACCAGTCATACATTACCCTGCATAAGATACGAAAATAGACAAAACAAGGGTAAGACTACTAGAGTAGAGATGAATGGTTTTTATCACATCTATAAGTAAAAGTTTATCAATACCTTTTTGATTGCCAAGCTACCTTCCCCGCAAAGGCGCCAAAAACGTTGGTTGACATTTCTAAGCATCACTGCTAGAGATGTAATCCCCAGCAATGACACTAGAAATGCTTATGGTATTTTAATGTGACAAGAAAGATATAAAATTCTACAAGTGCACAGATATACCATTGTAGCACTTCACCCAGAAGTATTTCAGATATCGTTATTTATATTTTTACAATAGGGAAGGATTGGCAAAGGATATTGATACTTATGATGAATCAATGAACCAAACACTTACTCTAACAGGGATAAACTAAGAGATAGAATAATATATAAATGATAAATGCAACACTCAGAGTACTCCATAAGGTAGCAATAGCAAGTCTAAGTAGATACAAGAGAGATCAATTCCTAAGTCATTCTAGCCACAAGTCAAAGCATACATTGATGTGCATATATACTTAGCAATAGCAAAAGATTAACTCCATATCTATGCATAAGGGACATTACTAAGAATAGCAAGAACATAGCTTGACTACTTCCGCCGAAACTAGGTCCTAGTTGGCCTACAAATAGGAGGTGGACTACAAGGGATTTAACGAGGCTGTCAACCTCGCGATCTACCACATGATCCGGAATATGGGGTGCGTCCACAAGTAAACAACATATAAGCATCATGCTTACGTAATGCCGACCACTCACCCCGTTCGAACATAAGAGTCAGCGCTTTGCGATCCTATGCACAAACATAATGATAACTCTAACTATACCAAGCATATAATCAAAGTAAACTAAGAACATGATAAATATGAAGAACAATATCAGAGCAAATGTATGAATAATAAAGAAAAATACAAGGATATATCAAGCCAAACTCTTGATAAGATCGGGAATCCAAGTGCTCTAGATCTAACTTAGCTAGCTATGCCTATGAATATTTGTGTAAGGAGGTGGTGGAGAACTAACATACGAAGCAGGAGCCGACAGGTGGGCCAGGGAGGCCAGCCGGCCTACAGGTGGGGCCGGCCAGCCTCACCCCTTGCTCGTTCAGGTTGAATTGCGGCGGTTTGTCTTGGACGGTGGATTGGGAGTCCTTTAAGTCAGTTTCGTCGGGATGATCGTGATTTGCTCTGACGAATAGGTCCACTTTACCTATTTCCTGAATAAATCCTCCTAAAAACACAGATTGACCAAAACTTATAGAATTTATCAGTTTAAACCTCTAGACCTATGTTGGTGATCATATTCATTCATTTATACAAGTTATATTGACAGTTTATGATGAGTGTTAACTACCGTCAACACCAAGCGGCTCCGAGTGGAGGCGGCGCGGGGAGACGTAGAGTATCTGGTCGGCAGGGAAGAGCGGGGATGCTTGGCTGCACCAGTGCCGTGGGGTGGTGGAGAGGCATGGTGCAAGGTCCGAGAGAAGAGCTGCGACATCCAGTGTTAGGGAGAAAGCGAGCGATGGCGACAGAGGTGGAAGGAGAGAGCAGTGGAGGTTGAAAACGAGGGCAAATTTGAAGTCTTATGGTAAATAACCGCAATTTCATATTGGTACACAGCAAATTTCGACGTCGTCAGTGTCAATGATAAATACCATGTTCGAGCGGTGTCCCACCATAAAATTTGCCAAGATTTTTTTCTCTAGAGATGTTGAATTAATATTTTTTTGTGATTTTACACGGTACAACGCAAACACTCATGGTACATTGCCGTGTACATTCCGTGGAGGGGTGCAACAAGGGGTGGTCCTAGACATCTGCCACATATATGTGGTGAGCTACCGAGGGCGTCAGCCCTTAAGTGGGTGAATGTAACACCCCAGCTCATTAGTAGCCTATAGTAGTTGTGAAGTTGGTCCATATGACCCAAGTGGCACATGTGTGGTTGTTGTTGGTGGGTTTAGTACCACCTTGAAAGTTTAGGAGCGTGATGGCCATCTTATAAGCTTTGTTCTTCTAAACGTAGTACCTCCGGGTTAACACGTTAACACGAAGCGAGGATAAAGTGTAATCGAGGTGATACGTGTATGCAAGCCCGTTCCACGTGCGGAACTGGTCCTAAGTAGTTTTGGATTGGATGTCGGGGTGTTACATAACCACTAGGCTACAGGCCATTTCTCGTTGAATTAATTTTTTTTGTTCTTGTGTAAGAACAAATCATATAGAAATGCAGTCGCAAGTTGTTGGCATAGCCTGTGAAGAAGGTGCACTTTAGATGGCTACGATATTAGCCTCCTCCGTTTTTCTTTATTTTAATTAGTGCCTTGCTGTGAAACCTCTCGGTGGAATACAAGGAGATAAGCGGATGTTTTGCGCAGGTAGCACGCAGTTGGTTCCCATCAGCTCACTATACTCGATCCAATGATTACTTCCTACGGTGAACAACTAGAAGAAGAAACCATTGTCGCAATGTAGAGGGAGCCTGCCAGATATGATGCTGCGTATACTTGTTATATCACGATGGTGTATGAGCTTAATCCTTTCCCTTTCTGTTCGGTTCAATTTTGTTATATACTACTTACTAGAGGACGATGTTGTAGCTACACACTACAAAAAGCTAAACATTTCAATCTTTTGGCGGAACAGGGTTTCCAGCGGTAATCATCCAGTCCAGCAAGTCGGACCCGTGCACTGTGCAACCACCAGGGAGCGCCAACACGATTTCTCCCTATATGGTGAAGGCACTTGGCTGAAGTATCGGTGCATCCTAGGTGATCGGCGCGCTGCTAGCGGCCACCCTATTCGGACACAATGTGATGCTTGAGTGCACCACGCCACCAACACACAGCCGGTCTCATTTGAAACAAGAGAGGAACTGAGAGAATGGCTATGGACTTTGCTGCCCTCGCGACGTCGTTCTTCTCCGTTGGTACGCCTACTATTCTCTTATTATTTGTTTCAAATAGAAGACGGTGTGCATGGTACATAGTTAGCAAGTTTAATTCCTGTGTTCTATGTTCATCTTCTTTCACGCGCGTGAGAGAGAGAGCTCGCCGGCGATCTTCATCCCGGCGATCTTCTGACGTGGTGATCGTGCGATCTGAGTGGGCACTGATGAGAGGCCCACAAGACTCGGGTAACAAGCAGGCGAGTGGTGATGGTGGAAAGAGTGGCGATGGCATCAACATCCATCGCGTGATCCGGGAGATCGGTGGTTCGAGGAACTATCTGATGCTCATATGGTCGAAGTTGAACTACTCCGACTGGTCGCTGCTGAAGCTCCAGGGGAGGGAGGGGGCTTTGGGACTCTGTCAACAAGGACGGTGAAACTGTGTCCATGCGGTGAGCGTGAACGACTGATGAAGTAGTTCGAGACGATCTCTTTCAAGGAGGACGAGTCTATCGACGACTTCTCCGTGCGTCTGAGCGGACTCGTCGCTAGCCTAGCGACCCTCGGCGAGGTAATCGATGATTCGAAGGTTCTCAAGAAGTTCTTGCGTGTTGCGCCTCCCTAGTTGGCCAGTTCAAGCAGCTCATGATGGCCATCGAGACGTTGCTGGACTTGACCACCCTCACCCTTGAGGTAGTCACCGGGTGGCTTCGAGCCGTCGAGGATCGAGGCGAGCCGCCACCATCGCTGATGTTGCAGCATCAGGGCAAGCTATACCTTGACAATCTAGGATCTCAATCACGCACTGCATGTGGCTGGATCGAATGAAAGAAAGCAATGAACACGAAGAACAGATGGGCAACCGCCACGATGGCACTAGGGTGACAGCGCCCCTTTTCACTTTTGATGGTTTACAACACACTGAGCCTAACCGGATTTACAATCCATTACTCGACACCTCAATGACCAGCTACTTATACCGTAGCTAATGCACACTATTACAAAAGCAACAACTGCTTAAAACACACACTGAACATGACTAAAAACACACTATGCAGATAACTGCAGTGTCGTGGGCGCGGTCACCGCTAGCCTCCCGCTGCACCTTGATTCAAACTGAGTCCTGGCGCCTTGCTTGACCAACTGCTCCATGCCACGTCGCTGCTCCAGGTGTTCCCAATCAGTGTGACCAGGATTACACCAACATACCTGACGGAGGAGGCGGAGGAGTGGGAGCTACGTGCCCGGAACAAGCACGGGGTCGGTGCAAGGCGGTGACAGCACGAGCCGTGGCTCAGCGCGCCGAAAACGCGAACGCGGGCATGGAGGACATGGCCGTGGGCGTGGTACAGACGGCGGCTCATCTTCATCTATCGGGCCGGGGTACTTCGGCAAGCGTGGGACACAGGAGAAATTCCCAATCACCGCCGCCACCCACGCCATCGCCGCATCTGGTGTCAACACTACCTCCACTAGGAGCCAGGGCTAGACCTCAGTCCCCTACACATACCGTCACGGGCGGCCTCCCCACCGCTAAGGGGTGCAGCTCATGGCGTGGCTTGCGGCCCGAAATTCGGGGATCGATGCTCTGCTTCTGCAGAGCCCCGTCGCGGGCCGGTGTCGCTCTGGGAAGAGAAGGTGTTCGTTCAGTTGGGAGCTGTGCAGGAGCACGACACGAGCACATGGGTACTAGACACTGGGGCCACGAACCACATTCACATGTCAGGACCCGGGCAGCCATCGTCGAGCTCGACAAGGCAGTCTGGGGGACGGTGAGGTTCGGCCACGATTCTGTTGCACGCATCGAAGGCTGCGGCACCATCCTGCTGCAAGAAAGGTGAGCACAGGTCATTTGTCAGCGTGTACTACATACCCCAGCTCACGGCGAACATCGTGAGCCTTGTAAAATTGGGGGTAACATGATGCCTTCTTAGGCTCACAGCTTCGTGTTAAATAGGCTAGGAACAGTCCCTAGCGTGGCGATACAAACTTGAGTTACAAGCAATAGATGGAACAACAGATAACAACCTTGATCTACTTCCTATACAAGAAATAGATACCGCAACAACCTTCCTAAGCTTTCAGTACAACCGATACAACAAACCTGAACCTTATCTGTTAACCCCCCCCCCCCCCCCCGTCAATCACAACTCCGCTGTGAGATTGAGATTGTTTCTGAACTATTGTAACTTTTGTGTTGCAAGCAGCTTAGTGAAGCCAACAGCAATTTGATCTCAGAACTAATGAATCGAATATCAAGCTATTTAGCAGCCACTTGTTCCCTAACAAAGTGATAGTCGATTTCAATATGCTTGGTCCTGGCATGGAAAACTAGGTTAGCTCACAAGTAAGTGACCCCCTATGTTGTCACACCAAAGAGAGGCCGCCACAGGATGAGGAACTCCTAACTCATCAAGCAATTTGCGCACCCACATAACCTCTGCTGTAGCATTTGCCATGGACTTATATTCTGCTTCTGGGCTAGACCTGGAGACAAGCTTGCTTCCTTGCACTCCAAGAGATCAAATTAGCACCAAGACAAATAGCAAAGCCACCGGTAGACCGCCTGTCATCAGGGCATCCTGCCCAATCAGCGTCGAAAAAGGCACTTACCAGCATGGTTTTGGACTTACCAATCCGCAGTCCAATCCCATCGTGCCTTTCAAATATCTTAAGATATGCTTGACAGCCTCCCAATGAGCTGTGGTAGGAGAATTAAGAACTGACAAACTTTGTTGACTAAGAAAGAAATAACAGGACGAGTCAACACTAAATATTGCAAAGCTCCCACTATACTCCTGTATCTTGTGGAATCTTCAGGACCTAAAGACTGTCCACCACTTGTAATTGATAGCTTTTGATACTGACGGGGGTGTACTTACTAACTTGCAACAACTCATATTGATTGTATGCAGTAGATCATTGGCATACCTTTCTTGTGTGAGAAGGAGTTCCCCATGTGCTTTCTTCACTTCAATGCCGAGGAAGTAGTGTAATTCACCCAAGATCTTTGATGGCAAACTCCTTCTCAAGATCACGAAGAAGTGCTGTTACTGCTTCTTGTGAAGAGCTAGCAATAATTATATCAACATACACCAACATATAGATAGTATATCTCCCAGACTTACAGAAACATAAAGATGTATCAACTTTAGACGGAATGAAACCAAGTAACTATAACTTCTGACTCTACCGTGCATACCAAGCATGTGGAGCTTGTTTGAGACCATATATAGCCTTATCAAGTTTGCACAGATAATGAGGTACCCTTCTTATCTGCATACCCTGGAGGTTGGTGCATAAAAACATCCTCCTCAAGTATACCGTGCAAAAAGGCACTCTGAACATCTAATTGATGAAGATACCAGCACTGTGATATTGCAAGAGACAAAACAAGACGAATCGTAGCAGCCTTAACTATTGGGCTAAAGATGTCTTCATAATCAATTCCATGTCTCTGTTTAAAACCTTTAGCAACCTAATGCGCCTTGTATCTATCAATGGTACCATCAGACTTCCTCTTAATTTAACTTTATAAACCCATTTGCAATCTATAACACTCTGCCCTTGACACAGAGTAATAAGATGTCAAGTTTTATTTTTCATTAATGACAAATATTCAACATCCATAGCAGTCTTCCAATGATGATTAGAGAGCGCATCATGTAGATTTGAAGGTTCTTCTGTGACCGTGCCATCTATATAGGTTTTCGGTTTACGAATATCATGTTGCAAATGAGTCTGAGGCTGTCCTAGTGGCGATGTAGAAGATCCCAAACCCAGGTGCTGGTGGCGGTGCTGGCGTAGAAGTTCCCCCATCTCAGTGTTCCAAGGAGGATCCTCCTGTGGCTGTAACCCCAGCATCGGAACACCCCCACGCGAGGACAAGGGGGCACTAGGTGGCAGCCGAGGAGAGGCAAAGGGTGGAGCCGTGGTAGGTGCAGACAGACATGACATGTGATCCGAAGACAATTTGCCTGAGGGAAACTGTCATCCCGCCACTGCATCATCCTGGAAAGTAGCGCTTGCTCCTGGAATGGAAACAGGAGCTAAAAAATTAGGATCACCACCATTTACCGGATTTTTGCCATGAGCCACACTAGAAGAATCTCCTGTAGACAAATCCTCTTCCATAGACATGTTAGTGGTAGTGTTAGCACATGAATAATCATAATTTGTTGCATCCCCATGACTGAGAGAAGGAAGAAGATGATTAGGAAGAAGAGAAATTTCAGAACGAAGGTGGGCACTAGCATTAGAGTGGAGATGTGCAAAAGGATAAATAGTCTCATCAAACACAACATCTCTGGAAATATAAACTCGTCCTGCAGCAACATCAAGGCACTTGAATCCTTTATGCATGTTACTATAACCAAGAAACACACATTGTTTCGACTTAAATTGAAGTTTTTGAGTATTATAGGGGCGCAAGTTAGGTCAGTAGGCACAACCAAACGTACAAAGAACGGTGTAGTCAGGTTGTTGATGAAACAAAAGCTCTCAAGGGGACTTTGGATGGAAATGACTTTGATAGGCATGCGATTGATATAAGCAAGATAAGTGGCAGTAAGGAAGCCTCATCCCAAAATTTGAGAGGCATAGAAGCTTGAACCAACAAATCTAAACCTGTCTCAACTATATGGCGACACTTGCACTCGACAGAGCCATTTTGTTGATGCGCATAAGGACAAGATACATGATGAGCAATGCCAACACGCTGAAAAAAGGCATTAAGTTTTTTATACTCCCCTCCCCAATCAGTTTGCATAGCGAGGATTTTCTTATCAAAGAGACGTTCTACCATGTTTTGAAACTCATGGAAACGTTAAAAAACTTCAGATTTATGTTTCAGCAGATAAACCCAAGTAAATTTACAAAATCATCAATAAAACTGACATAGAAATTGTTTTTGCAAACAGACATGGGAGCTAGCCCCCAAACATCAGAAAAGATTAACTCTAGAGGACTATAGGATACACTTGATGACTTGGGGTATGGCAATTGGTGACTCTTACCTTATTGGCAAGCGTCACAAACAGTCCCTTTATTGGACTCTGGAACAAACGCTCGACAATGCTTATGAAGGATCTGCTCAACTACCGATGACAAAAGATGGCCAAGTCCTGCAAGCCACCGAGACTCCAAGACCTTGACGGAGGAGTAGGCGGCTTTATTTGGGGAAGAGCTGGACGCCAAGGGGTATAGACCGCCTTCGCATTTGCCTTGATGTAGGATCTTCCTCGTTGCTTGGTCCTTTATAAGAAAACAATCAGGATGGAATTCAAGAAAGACATGATTATCAACAGTAAGACGATGAATAGAGGCCAAGTTTTTGTTAGCTTGTGGCACATGCAAAACTTTATCGAGAACAAGATTACGATCATGGGTATGAACAAAACTACGTCCAACATGGCTAATTTTCATACCAAAACCACTAGCCATGTGAACTTGCTCATTGCCGTGGTACTTCTCCCTCACCGTGGGCTTTACCAACTCACCGGTGATGTGGTCACCATAAGTTTCATCATTCATCATGCCTTGACCTTGCTTTCACTGTTGGCTACGTAAGAAGATTCATCATTCATGGAGGAGCCCCATGCGGATCACCTTGTAGCAGTGAAGCGCATCCTGAGATACATTGCTGGGACAAGGGATATGGGGCTGTTCTATGCAAAAGGAAGAAACCTACATTGATGGGACAAGGGATATGGGGCTGTTCTATGCAAAAGGAAGAAACCAGCAGCCTGCATTACTGGGTTTCAGTGATAGTGATCTAGCAGGCGATCTGGACAGTAGGAAGAGCACTACTGGGATTCTTTTTTCCTGGGAGGTAGTGAAATCAGCTAGCAGTCTGCTAAATATAAGGTTGTGGCCTTGTCAAGTTGTGATGCTGAATATACTGCTGCTGCAACAGCAGCCTGTCAAGGAGTATGGCTGGCTCGGTTGTTGTCTGAAATTCGTCAGTCCACTGTCAGCAGGCCAGTGTTGAGGGTGGACAACAAGTATGCGATCTCTTTGATAAAGAATCCGGTACATCATGACAGGAGCAAGCATATAGATACACTGTTCCATTTGATCCGTGATTAGGCAAGCAATGGCCAGATTGAGGAGAGATTTATTAGAACTGATGAAAGGTGTGTGTGACAGTTGTTCAAAAATCGCCATGGAATAACACAATCCATGACGGTTTTAGAACATCATAGATCAGCCCGAGGCCCACTTAGCCCAGCCCGAGCCCAGTATTTGTGACAAAAAATAACCGTCATTGATTGAATAGCATATCGATCATACAGTGACGTGGATGCTGACATGGATGCTAACATCACAACCAGTTAACGCATGTTTAGCACATTATTAGTGCAACAATATTTATCACAAGATACACCAATCATACAAAGGCATTTATTTATTCATATACTAATGGTTTGATGTATACAATGGATTCAACATATAAAAACTCATAAGCTAAAAATACAATATACATGATAGCAAAAATAGTAGTACTTCATCCTTCAATCAACTGAGTGCCATTTATTTATCCTGCATAAAAATATAGGATGCTTAAATGTTACACATTTCAGACATATACACTTGTTAAACGAATAAAAGTATTCAAAATTTGATAGATAAAATTCATCAGGCACTAGAGATTTTATTGTACAATAGCACTTGTGATTAATTTTAAAACTACGATGAGCTAATTCATACCCAATTAAAAGTTGTGTACTGTGCAGGGGCTGCTACAGTCATACCATGATTTTGAATCACAATACCTAGTTATCGACATGATGCGACCAACTAGGCAGCTGCCTTTCACAAAAGTAGATAAGCAATAGAATTACAGAAATGTGAGAACAAAAATAGCCTCCCCTTGACCACTTCAAAACTTAATTTATTATTACATTTCATTATTGTATAGACACGCAGAAATAAGGAATGGTGAAAAAAAAATCACCGGTAAGCCAATATAACGTGGTGGGTTTTCTACATGTTTGTTCATTACAGAAGGTCAATGTACAATGAGTTACAATAAGTAGCGGCAACTCACATGACATATTTGTGCAGCAACTTACATGATATATTTGTGTTGCAACTCACATGATATATTTGAGCAGCAACTCACATGACTTCTGCAACAATAATTTCGAGAAGACAACACATTATTGGACTACTGCAGCTAATGAAATTCTATCAAACTCACACAAGCATACTTTAATAACATGCTGAATCAAATATTACATAAGATTTCCATTTTCTATTGCAGCAACTAACTAAGTTTTCTTGGACATGTCTGCGATGCAGGAAGCTTCGTTGCCCTGACAGAGCGGATCCTCTGGATCAGTTCATTTTACATTGGCATGATTTTATCTTGTATTGGCATTACCTGCATTCCTCAGTCATCAGTTGTTGAGGTCACCACTGCTTGTGTATTTGGCGTTAAAGAGTACAACACGTTCTATTTCATGTGTTTTGCAGCTGCCATGTCAGCCTTTCTTCAGTCCCTTCTAGTAATATGCGCCATGCTAATCCGCGGCAGCGAGAAAAATATTAATGAACTCTCGGCAGTGAGCAGCCAGTGGTGTCGCCGTCTAGTATTTGCATCGACCATCTTCATGCTCTTGACATCATTGTGCGTCTTCTGGATCATGAACAGCGTAGTGTTTCTTAAGGTGGAGATGTTCCACTGCCTTGGAGGCAGGAGGTATGCGATCGTCACCCTTGACGCCATAGCTGGGATTGCTGTCTTGGTCTTCTCTTTGGTGAGCTCTTTCGTATCCTTGTATGGGCCATAGCCAGTCTGTTTGCACAGTGGTCCTGATGACAGTGGTTATTTTGTCTGGAATCATGCTACACCTGCTTTCCTAGTCCTGCCTGCGTGCAGAGAAAATAAATGTAGTCTTTGATCGGTGACATGGTCACAGTTTGAAACAATGCAAGCTTTTTAATCTATCTATGTTATCATCTTTAAGCTTTATCTGTCTGCTTGCTTCTGTTGCTTCGTTTATTTTGCCTATCCCTGGTTGGTGCATATTGATGTATCTTAATATTCCTTTATATCTGGTTTGGCATTTGGTATACCAAGCCTCAGTGCCCTTTACTCATATGTGTATCAATGAATTCCCAACGTTGTAATAGAATTCTGGTTTGGAATATTAGAGGTTTAAGCTCATAAGAGAAATGGGATGCTGTCAGGGCAAAGATTACAGAGAGTGCTTGTCAAATTTTATGTATGTAAGAAACTAAGAGAGAAAATTTTGATCCTTTTTATGTGTTGTCCAAGGCAGATGGATAATTTCTTCTTCTCCCCCTCAGTGGATGCTTCGCGTGGCCTCTTAACTGTTTGGAATAGTAGTCTTTTTTCTGCAGATCTTGTTCACTCAAATAGCTATGCCATCAGCATCAAATTTACAAGCATCTTGGATAATAACAGTTTTCATCTTACCAATGTTGATGGCCCGGCTGCTTCTTCTGAAAAGTTTGCTTTTGTCACTTGGCTGTAGAACTTTGACACCTCTGATTTTGATGACTGGATCCTAGAGGTGATTTTAATCTGTATAGATCATTGCAGGATAGAAACAAACCAGGAGGTAATTTGGGGGAGATGGAAATATTTAATAATGATCTTATTTTGGATCTGGACCTTGCTGAAGTGCCTTTTAGTGGCAAGTGAAGGGAATCAGTATGGAAAATTCCAGAGAACACACACACTTCCGGTGCCTTTGATACATATATATATATATATAACACATACACCGACACAGACAATGGGCTATAAGCCCATGGGCCTATCTATAGAAATACACAGCCCAACACTCCCCCTCAAGATGGGTGATAGATATCTATCATCCCCATCTTGTTATATGCTAACTCACACTGTTTTAATCCTAAACCTTTGGTTAGGCAATCTGCCACTTGTTCATTTGAAGTCACATGACCCAAAACTATAACACCATCGTCTATCTTCTCCTTGATAAAGAAGCGATCAATCTCAATATGTTTGGTCCTGTCATGCTGAACTGGATTATTGGCGATATCGATAGCCGATTTGTTATCACATTGTAGCATAGAAGGGCCTTTCCTCAACACCTTCAATTCAGATAAAAGGTTTCTTACCCATAAGATCTCACACAACCCTTGTGACATGGCTCTATACTCAGCTTCAGCAGTAGAACGAGATACAATTGGTTGTTTCTTACTTCGCCATGACACTAAATTTCCTCCAACAAACACACAATAGCCTGATGTTGATCTCCTATCATCAAGACTGCTTGCCCAATCAGCATCACAATATCCCTCAACATTAAGATGACCATGGCTTTTGAACATAAGTCCCTTTCCAGGACTACCTTTTAAATATTTTAAGATCCGGTTAACTGCATCCAAGTGTCCACTTCTAGGGTCATGCATATACTTGCTCACAACACTCACAGCATATGAGATGTCAGGTCTTGTATGACATAAGTAGATGAGTCTACCGACCAGTCTCTGATAGCTCTCCTTGTTCACTGGATCACCTGATTCAGCACACAACTTGTGATTTGGATCAATAGGTGTTGATGCAGGTCGACACCCAAGCATTCCAGTCTCACTGAGCAAGTCTAGGACATATTTTCTTTGTGACAGAACTATACCTTTTGGAGATCGAGCAATTTCAATACCAAGAAAGTATCTAAGTTGACCAAGATCTTTAACCTCAAATTGCTTACTTAGGTTCTTCTTCAAGCATTCAATCTCTACTTCATCATCACCTATGATAATGATATCATCCACATACACAGCCAACACTGTGATCTTACGCCCTGAGTGTCTGTAGAACAAGGTGTGATCTCCATTGCACTGTTTGTATCCCATATCACATAGTGCCCACCTAAATCTATCAAACCATGCTCTAGGAGACTGCTTGAGACCATATAAAGACTTTTTCAATTTGCACACCATCCCACTTGCTTCAGGTTTGGACCAACCAGGTGGAATCTTCATATACACCTCCTCTTGGAGATCTCCATGAAGGAAAGCATTTTTAACATACAACTGATGTAGGGGCCACCCAAAATTAGTTGCACAAGAAATTAGTATTCTTACTGTGCTCATCTTCGCCACGGGTGCAAACGTCTCATCATAATCGATACCATATGTCTGGCTATAACCTCGTGCAACTAATCTAGCTTTGTACCTTTCCACCTTACCCTCAGGAGTTTGTTTCACAGTGAAGACCCACTTGCAAGTAACAGCCCTTTTTCCTGCAGGCAGTTTGACAAGATCCCATGTTTTGTTCTTCTCAAGAGCACTCAACTCCTCCAACATGGCTTCATGCCATTTGGGATCGTTTTTTGCTTCTCGCCAATCTTTGGGAATTTTCACGGATTGTAGTGAGGCTACAAATGCTCTATATGTAGGAGATAAAGAGGCATATGAAACATAGTTACTTATATCATGCTCAAATCCATACCTTTGTGGAGGCATTCCTGCACTAGTTCGTGTACCTTTCCGTAGTGCAATGGGCAAGTCATCTGATGATGGCTCAGTTTCAACTTCTGATGATGAAGACACATCAATTATCTCTTGGTTACTCTCATGCACTGGAGCTGATGGAGCCACCTCAGTTTCCTCAATTGAGGACCTAAACTTTCTTCTTGTATACACCTTCGAGACATCCTTATTTTGGAACAAATCAAGTTGAGAATTCTCTTCTCGAAGCGGGACTGACTCATCATTTGTTGTTCCCATTCTCTTTGATTGAGACAATGAACCACTTATCACTCCTTCTATACTCGACACTTTTTCAACTGAATTATTTTCCACGTCATTGTTCTCCCCCTCACGAATAGCTTCTTTAGTTCCCACAAGATGAGGCTCAAACATAAAACTTAGTTTAGTCTTCTCACCATAATATGGCATTGACTCCCTGAATGTCACATCCATGCTTACAAACAAGTGTCTCTCATTGGGACTCCAACATTTGTAACCCTTCTGTCCAGAGGAATAACCCACAAAGATGCACTTTATTGCACGTGGATCCAATTTATTCACCGAAGATCTATGATCTCTAACAAAACATGTGCATCCAAAAACCTTAGGAGGAACCACAAATTTGTTCTCACCTAACAATATTTCGCATGGAGTCTTCATCCCAAGTATCCTCGATGGAGTGCGATTAATGAGATATGTAGCAGTCAAAACAGCTTCACTCCACAAAAATTTAGGAACATTCATTGTAAACATTAGTGAACGAGCAACCTCCAAAATATAACGATTCTTCCTTTCAGCTGCCCCATTTTGTGGAGGAGTATCTGGGCATGAGGTTTGATGTATTATACCATGAGCCGACAAGAATGCACTAAATTCCTTATTCACATACTCAGCTCCATTGTCTGTCCTTATTATTTGGACATGTGTATTGAATTGATTTTTTACAAGGGCACAAAAATCTTGGAAGCATCTTAGCCCTTCATTTTTATGTTTCATGAGATATACCCATGTCATCCGAGAGAAGCAGTCAATAAAAGTAACAAAGTACTTCATTCCGCTAACAGAAACCACGGGACATGTCCAAACATCTGAATGTACTAGCATGAAAGGGGAGGCACTTCTAATGCCCTTACTCAAATAAGATGTCCTTGTGTGTTTTGCAAACTCACAGGCATCATAAAATAGTTTGTTCTTATCCACCCCACACATTACATTAGGAAAGGCTTTGCTTATTTTGTTGAAAGAAAGATGCCCGAGTCTACAATGTAATAACATCACATTAGCTTCCTTCTCTCCTATCGTTGCAGCCAGCACAGTACATAATGCTTTAGTTGTGCCCTCACGATCCATATACCACAATCCACTATGCCTGGTTGCAGTCCCAAGATTCCTCCCTGTCCTCCTTTCCTGAATTAAACAATTTTCTCGGTCAAGTATAACTCGACAGTCCAATTGATCAACTAACGCACTCAAAGATACTAGATTGACGGGAAAAGCTGGCACATGCAAAACTGATGACAATTTAATAGATGGAGTGCACTGAATTGTTCCCACACCTTTAACAAATTGTGATGTACCATCAGCAGTTTGTATAGTTTCTTTATGTGTGGGGGATATTGCATATATGATTCAAACTCACATGATGCACCTGTAACATGCTTTGATGCCCCTGAATCTAAAATCCAATTTAACTGTGATATGCGTGTAGGCATTGATGCATGAGCATAATTACCTTCATCTATGTAGGCAAAGTTGACGAAGTCACCAACATAATTAACTTGATCTTTATCTCTTGAGCTCTCAACTTTATCTTTCCATTGTCTGGGTTCTTCAGCTTTCACAGATGAAGCTGCAATTTTTTCTTTCCATTGTTTGGGTTCTTCAGCTTTCACTGATGAAGCTGCTGCTCTAGAAAGCTCTTCTTCTATGCCCACTACGTTGGCCCTATAGCCACCTCTTCCGCCATAGCCTCTACCACCCCTAAGAGCACCTATGGTACCTCTTCCTCTTCCATTACTGGGCCTGAGTGGCTTAGGACAATCACGACTCAAGTGTCCAGTCTCACCACAATTGAAACACTTTCTATTTTCTTTCATTTCTGTTGCTGCAAAAATTGGACGAGGTAAAGATGCAGGAGATGATGATGTAGCAGTCTCCCTCATCACCTTAAGTCTATACTCCTCTTGTAAAATAGCAGCTATGGCCTCATCTAGTCTAGGAAGAGTGGGCTGATAAAATATAGCAGAATGCCTTGCCTCAAACTCTAAGTTTAGCCCCCTTAAGAAATGAATGACTCTCTTTTGTTCTATCCACTTCTTCACCCATGCCACACACTCTGAGTGTGGCAACTCGATAGGTTTATAATGATCTGCATCAGCCCACAAACTCTTCAACTCAGCAACATATTCCATCACCGACCGCTCCCCCTGTTTGAGATCATGGAGTCTGTCTTCTATTTCAACCATGAGCATCACATTTCCAGCACCTGAATACATCTTTTCCAAAGTTTTCCATATCTCTTTTGCACTCACAATTGTATCTACTGTGTTTGCAATGGCCGGAGTCATAGAACTCAACATCCATGCTGCTACCAGAGAGTTGGTAGCATCCCACGTGCTCCATTCAGGACTTGACTTATCTGATGGCTCATATGATTCCCCATTGACAAAGCCTTCAAGTTTTTTTGCTTTCAACAACCGAAGTGCCCTTCTAGACCAAGCCAAGTAATTTTTTATGCCCTCTAATTTGACATCATTTGGCATCAACTCTATCTTTTGGACAGGTTCAGCATGAACAACAATTTCTCTGTGTGAAGATGAGATCTCATCCTTCTTTGCAGTAAGTAGTTCTACCAATTTTCCAAGCACTTGCTCAATTCCTTGATTTTCCCCCATCATGTATGAGCTACAACAGTAACTAGTAAGATGCCTTTGTTATCAAAAAACCACCGAGCAGCACAAAAACTTCTAGCTCAACTAAATCCCCAGGGTATATAGCATATATGCTCTGTGCAGCAGGCACCCTTTCTCCAACAGCCACACAAGTGCCACACTATAGCCAACAGCCACACAAGATCCACACCAACAGAGATGACACACGCACCTGCTTCCTTCTTCCACTGGATGCTTTCCCCTTCTCTTCCTTCTTCACCCCAGAGCAAAGGCACCAGTAGCAGGAGGTACCACAGCAGCAGGTCCACCAACAGGAGCAGCACGGGTGCACTCCTCAGCCAGCCAATCGAGCCTGCAGTCCCCAAAGGAGCTCAATCCTCACCTCAGGCGCCTGGACACCTCTAGATCCAGTCCGTCACTCCAGTCACTGAGCTCTCCTCTGCTCAAGCCTGCAACTCTAAGGACTCAAGCTCCATGCCACCAAGCTGTGCGCTCCCAACCAGATTAAGTGCTGCCAGTATCAACGAGTGCTCGCTGCTATAATCTCCATCGCCTCTCTCTCTCTCTCTCTCCCTAACCAGGCTCCGACACCATGAAGGGAATCAGTATGGAAAATTCCAGAGATCACACACACTTCCAGTGCCTTTGATACATATATATATATATATATATATATATATATATATATATATATATATATATATATATATATATATATATATATATATATATATAGAACTACTACCCTATAGCTGGCTACAGAATAACTTATTCTGTAGCCACTTGGAGTTACGATAATTGTTATGCTAATTTACGAGATTATAGTAACTCATTACTATGTGATTTACTATAACATTATGGTAAATATCCTCATGTGTTATAGTAATTCAACTATCGTAAATATATACTGACATTGTTGTAAATTAGTATATAAAATTATCGTAAATAGAGGTGGCTACAAAATAACTTATTTTGTAGCTAGCTATAGAGTATACTCTCCCTATATATATATATATATATATATATATATATATATATATATATATATATATATATATATATATATAGACAATGGGCTATAAGCCCATGGGCCTATCTATAGAAATACACAGCCCCACAGCAAGAGATTTACCTGGAGCAACATGCAGTTGGACCCTCTTTTAGTGATTGGGTTTTCACCTCCTCCACTTGGGCTCTGTCTTTTCCACCTACTTCAGTGCAGCCTCTTTCAACACCAGTTTCAGATCACATCCCCTTTGTAATTAATATTGGCACCAAAATTCCCAAGGCATCAGATTTGAAAATTACTGGATTGAGCATAGGGATTTCTTACAGATAGTTGATCTCCATTGGAATAGGACTCCATATTATGCTGATGCTGCTAAAACCCTATCCCAGAAGTTTAAACAAGTTAGAGCTGGATTGAGAAATTGGAGTAAGAAACTTTCTTCCACTGTAAACTCTTGCACAACAGCAATTGGGTGCTCCTTCTTCTAGATGGTCTGGAGGACCAAAGGTCCCTCTCTCCCCTGGATAACACTCTTAGATCCCTCGAATCCAGTGAAGAAAAATACCTTCAGCGTAGGAGAGAGAGAGATTGTTTTCATTTCGATTTTACGGCCTGGCAGAAATGTGTGTCCCTATCTAGTGATATCGTTCCGGCTGTGTTCAGCTTCTCATGGTGATAGAAAAGGGGATTGCGTGGTCAAAAGTCAAATAGCAAATCTTATGGAAATCAAGAGGACATATTAGAAATAGAGGAACACATTCAAGTAGGTCGAGTTCGGTGATGAAAACACTAACTTTTTCAAGGCCCTTGCTACCCATAATCATAGAAGAAATTTCATAGTTAGTTTAAGCACCACAGATAATGTGCTCTTAATAAATCATGATCAGAAAGCTGGACTCCCGCTAGAAGCTTTTAGAAACAGACTGGGCATCAATAATTTTTCCAGCATTTGTTTCAACCTTGATTCCCTGCTGCAACAAACTTAGTTAGAAGGTCTTGATGTTGATTTCAGTCCAGAGGAGCTCTCCCAAGTTGTCAAATGCTTTCCCAATAATCATGCACCAGGGCCTGATGGTTTTAATGGTTTGTTTTTTAAGAAATGTTGGAACATTGTTAAGTCTGATTTCTTCAAATTGCTGTCTGATTTCTGCTCTTGCTCTTTGGACCTTAGTAGTACTAATTCTTCTCTTGTGGCTATGATCCCCAAAAAAGATAATCCAGCAACTATTGATGACTTCAGACCCATTTCTCTGCTGAACTACTCTATGAAGTGCATCACCAAACTCATCTTCCAGATTACAGCCTTTCATGCCACAATTGGTACATTCCAATCAATATGGTTTTCTTAAAGGAAGAACCATACAAGACTGTCTTGCCTGCGCATTCCAGTTTCTTCATATCTGTCATTGTTCCAAGAAACAAATAGTGGTTCTGAAGTTAGATTTTGAGAAAGCCTTTGACAAAATTGAGCACAACTTTATTTTGAACATTCTCAAACATAAAGGCTTCCCAGTTAAATGGATCTCTTGGGTTAAATCCATTCTTTCATCTGCACCTTCCTCAGTCCTCCTGAATGGTATTCCAGGGAAACCTTTCAAGTGTAAAAGAGGAGTCAGGCAGGGAGATCCTTTATCCCCAAGTTTGTTTGTTCTAGCAGTTGCCTTCCTACAAACTATTGTGAGCAAGGCCCGACAACTTGGAGTGGTGAAACATCCTCTTAATGATGATTTTGGAGGAGGCTTCCCTATTGTTCAATATGCAGATGACACACTCATTGTTCTTCCAGCTAATGCCAGAATCCTTTTCTTTCAATTTTAAAGGGTTGTTGAGAACTTTTTCAGTTTCCTCTGGTCTCAATGTAAACTTCCAGGCCCATTAACACAAGTGAGGAGCACACCTTGTATCTTGCAAACACCTTTGGTTGCTATGTTGGCTCAATGCCCTTCACTTATCCTGGGCTCCCCTTAGGTACTGCAAGGCCAACAATTCAGGATTATTTCAACCCTCTCATTAAAAGATTTGAAAGCAGACTTTCTGGCATCAGCAGGCTTCTCTCCTATCAAGGAAGGCTAATTCTTGTCAATTCAGTGTTCTCAGCTCTTCCAACTTTTTATATGTGCAGTTTACAGCTCCAGTGGTAAAACAAATAGATAGATATAGAAAACATTATTTATGGAGTGGGGGAGACATTAATAGAAAAGGCTCTTGCTTAGCAGGCGATTTACTGAAATTAATAGATGTTTTTAGAGATATTACAAAGTGTAACCCAAGACAACTCAGTAATGTTGTGGCAATATTATGCCCTGAGCAATAGTTTTCCTCACCTTTTCTCCTTCACAAGGAAGCCTAAATGTTCGATTCAATTTTTTTTCTTGACAAGGAGATCAGTTCTATCTTTTTTCTACCACTATCAAGTGAAGCCTCAACCCAGCTAGAGAGCTTCCAGGCTTTGATTCAGGAAAGGAACTTGAACTCTAATAATGAAGATGAATGGCATTACATGTGTGGATCCGATCTTTACAGCTCTAAGAAGGCTTATACACACCTGATTGGGACACGAAAGTCCTCTCCTCTTTTCAGCTGGCTTTGTGTCGACGCAGAAATCTGATCACCACGCAGGACACACAACAAGCTTGGAAGATTTGCTTAACTCCAATGTAGGACAAGTTGGTTTTGGATTCATAGGCATGCCAATCTTTGACCTGTAATTGACAAGGCAAAAGATCATCAGTAATTTAAGGTGGAACATGTTGGCTGTTGTCTAGACAGTTCCAAGCTCGGCTAAAGAGCCAATGGGTAAGGCTATCGGCTACAGAGCCGATATCCAACAGCAAATAAGCATCATTGGCTAAAGTAGAGGATATTCATGTACAAACATTGTGCGTCAAATGACCGATGAGTATAAAACAGGATATATAATGAAAGCGCAGGCTATCGGCTATAAAGCCGATGCAACGTAGTTAATTAAATATAGCATGTAAACAATCTTCTATTTTATATAAACAAATCTACAAACTAACCAGATCTAATCTACTATCACCACCAAACAGATCAGACTGATGTAGCGTTGGCAAAGATAACAAATTAAAGTGACTAAGCTAATAGATCTATTCATATCTAAACATAATCTTGAAAACATGCTATAATCTGTGAAGGCATAAGCCATCATGAAAGCATAATGAACGAACAAACCTGTTTCCTTAATAAATGAATCCACAAACTAACAAAGTCTAAACTAACGTTACTATCAACCAGGTCGAAACGATACAGCGTTGATAGTAGGCGATAGATCAAAGATGATTAGCCGATAGATCTATTCATAATGAACCAAGACTTTGTATGTGCACTATTGTTGACTAGGATTAAGATACACCGGCCGAGATAAAGCAAAAATATGACGCCAATATATAAATTAACATGATAAACAGTAAGACAACAGATTTAACATGATAATAGCCGAGTATCACAATGGGTAAATTGGTGATATTACTAAATTTAGTAAAATGCTAAATGTAGCAAGATCGATAACCGGTAATTCAACTAAAAACAGCAAGAGATCATAAGATACAGTAATCTTCAATAGAATCGATAATCGGTGATTTGATATCAAATTAAGCAAGAGATCAAAAGATGTGCAGCCTTACTAAATTGGATACAAATCGTGACTGAGCAAGAGATCAAACAATGCAGCCTTACAAGATAAGATATAAGTCATGACGGTACTTACAAGCAAACCAGAGATCCAAAACCGATGCAGCCCTGTTCATTGAAGAACTTGCCGAGATCTACTTTACTCCTACTCCTAATGCAATGGCAGGAAAGACGAGAATTTTGGCCCCGTTCAGCTGTGCTGATAAGCCGGCTGAAAAACACTGTTGACTGATTTGTTGTAAGAGAAAAATATTGTTCCGGCTGAAAAAACAAGCTGAAAAGTACGGATTATAAACCGGATGAATAGGGCCATTGTGTATTGATTGGTTCATGTCCGGTTACAATAGCCGGAGTTCACATTTATACCCTAGGCTTAACGCAAGTCCTAGTCAAATAAGACTTACAATTTTTTACAATAAAAGAAAATAACCTAATTTAGATAAATTGGACTCCATGATTTTCCTTCTCTGGCATAGTCTAGCCCCATCTTATTTATAGGCCTATTATATAATTCTACCAGTGCTCCTAGATATTTTAGGACGAACCACCTGAGGGCATTATGGTCCAACCCGATTTCTGTCGATCGGACGGCCACGCTTCCTGCACAGATTTGTTTCGCCTCGATGCAACCGTTGTGATTCCGCCACGTGCCGCCCCGTTCCTCCTTGAAACCTCCGCTCGAGTTTTGAGGCCAAACCCGCGAAACCATCACCCGGTGGTTTTGAGGCTCAACCCACCAAACTGCCGTGAGTAGCGTACTCCATACTTGTCCCCCGCCACTCGACACGTGTCACCACATTCTCGACCGGCCAACCGCCAAGTCTTCCAGAGCCCCGCTCGACTCACTCGACCGCTGTCTTGACTTAGTCAACACGGTCACTTCCATATACACTTGCGCTTGTCGATGTCCTCAGATCTCAGCCACTGCGGCTAGTCACCCGGCCTCCTGATTGCTCGGTCCAAGCCTCACGTCCGTCCTTCACCGCTTCCAGTCCATTGGGACGGCATGTCCCTACTTGACCTTCACCTCGCCGTCAACCACCGCCTCTGAGCTCCACACATGCGCACCACAAGCCGAGAGACATGTTACACAACCCAACTCACATCATGGTTAGTTCACAAACTCAACCCAAGACGCGAATCACATTGACAATAACTCATCACAAATCCAAACTAAGAGGACATATATCAGCCTTGCATATGTGAACGTCGGCAGAAGGTGGCTACCAGCTTCACAATAGGCCAGGATCCGTTTGATATGCACAAGGATGGTAGCTTGGCGTGTTGGCAACAATTTCCTCCCCTGAACGGCTGACGATAAGGACGGCAGCTAGAACGTATGATACAGTTCGGCTTCCGCGGATGGCCATCGGTGTACACGTGGTGTGGAGCTATCGACGAACGGCGAGGCGTGATGCAGAACAGAACGATGATGTTCATAACCTCCGTTGCCAGTGTCTACATATTCTGCGGTTGAGAAGATGATAGCACCTCACAGGCAAGCTTGGCGGTGTGACGTGATTTCTTGAGACGTTGGTGCGAGTCGAAACAATCACGAACTGAACGAAATTGTTCTGTGTGCCAGTTCTTGTCTTCTGTCATTAGGAAAAAAAGGGAACGTGCTTGGTCCAAAGCAGCAAAAAGGATAAAGATGGAAGGAGATCAGATGAGAAAGAGAAAATTCTTGGTGAAAAGAAAAATCAGGGGAAGGTGTCGTTTCTCGCTCCTATAATAGCAACGCGTAAGATGCAAGCCCTGGGCGTAATTAACCGATGACCGAAGACCGAACCGAACTGACCGAGACCGAGACCGAACTAACCGAGACCGAAATTTTCGGTCATTACTTTGGTCCCCAGTCCCAACTAACCGAACTTTGTACGGTTAGTTCAGGTATAGGTCTCGGTTAATCGAACTGACCGAAAAAACCGAACTTTGTACTACACATTTGAACTTTATTGATTTCTTGTCATGATGCGTAGTATTGTTACAATATTGAAAATTTGAACTTTGTTGTCATCTATATATTGTGTATTTGTGTTGTCATTTTTTCTTACAAATGGAAAAACATGCTACATTTTTGCCTATATATTGTGTATTTGTGTTGTCATTGTTGTCGGTCCGGTTAGTTCGATTATGACCGAGACCGAATCGAACTAACTGAGACCGAATTTGCTTGGTCCTGGCTTTTTCAACTGACCGATCGGTCTCGGATTTCTGATGACCGAACATTTAAAGTAACCGAAGAACCGATAGGTTCGGTTCGGTCTGACCGAACGCGTGAAGATGCATAAGGTAAACGTGTGTGTGCGTGCGTGTTATTCGTAGGATTATAGCTGCTCGATCTTTAAACTGAGACGGAACATGACGAAGGAAGTTCTTATAAGTCCTTATTTCAGAACCACGCAAACGTTCGTCAATGAACACAAATAACGTTTCTCCTCATGCCCTTCAGGATTGATGTGGATGATGAAGTGGCAGTGGGTGCTAATATAGAATAATCCTTATTTGTTTCTCATCCATCGCAGTAATAACCTCCTGGCCCGCCGAAGGCAACGTCATAGCCTGGTCGGGTCATGTCGTTACCGAAGTTCTTGACGTCGTAGCACTTGGGCGACGTGACGATGGTGTTCACCGGGTCGTCAAGCTGGTCACCACCGTTGTTGTTCACTGCCATGTAGAAGGCGATGGTTGCTGCGTTGTTGGTGCCGGACGAGGCGTACATGCCACTGCCCATCTGGGTCATGGTGTGCCGCCCACCAGGCCGGGTGTTGAGGACGCGCCCGCCCATCTCGTTGTGCAAGCTCTCGAAAAATCCCATCGGGAACGTGCCGTCTTGGATGTGCCCGAGTTCGTCGCCGTTTATTGATACTCGCCACACTGGTTCTCCAGGATACTGTGTGAATGAGTAGATCAGTAGAGATATAATGAATGATGATTGGTACGTGTGTGTATATATATATACAATATAGGATCAAAATGTCACATCAGGCATCCCAATTAGCAGCAGAACAAGGACTAAAGGAAACTGATGTTACCTACCCGGAATATGCCAACTCTGATGTAGTACGTCTGACCCCCAACCTGGGAGTCACTTGTAGGGAAACGGGTAGGCTACGCTAGCTAATCTACCGCGTACATCCAAGAAACTTGCGAGTAGGAGATCATAGATCGTTACCACTAGACGCGCAGCGCAGCGGAAGAAGTCGCGTGTCGGTGTGGATGAAGTAGTCGATCACGTCCCACGAACCGAGCTCCTCGTCCTTGATCCCAGCAGCCGATCAGCGCAGCAGTCGCAGCAGCGCCTCTACGGAGTCCACACGTACGGGGATGGAACGCCGGGCGTCGGTGTGCTAGCACCGTGCGCACGGCAAGGGCGGCGGCCGAGAAGGGAGGGTGCGACTAGGAGGGGAGGCGCGGCAACTCATCATAGGCGCCCCTAGCCCCTCCCACATATATATAGGGCGTACAAATGGGCTTCTATCTCATAGGCTCATTAGTAACCCTAATCCCTTTTTGGATCAATATCCTCTTGGGCCTTTAATCCGTATTGTGATGATGGGCTCTCGGGCATATCACCAACAATCTCCCACTTGCACTAGAGACAATCATCTATGCAAGTTTTCCAACATTTCAAGCCCCTTAAGTGTGTGACCCGTTAGGTTCATGTGTAGATGGTCGTGAGTGGAAACCATTTCCGAATCACTAGTCAATAGCGGCACCTAGCAGGGTATAGTGACTCACAAATACACATAAAGATCATATCGGCCGAACCTTAGATATACTCATACACTGATCCTTTTGCCACACGATACCAGTCAAGCTCAAGGCGAGATGCGTGCCACCCTTGTGATAGCTCGACCATTCTCTCGATCTAATAGTGGATTCTATTCATGACTAACCTTTAGTCATTATGATTAACTCTTTAATCACTTTGGCATGGCCATGCACTTTCTAATCCATCTATCTCGAGGGGCCCAGAGATATCTCTCCTGTTATCTAGGAGGGGCAAATTCCATCTTGATCCGCACACATCCCATTCCATGTTTCATGATACACCTGTAAGCTACTTTTATAACTACCCATTTACGGAGTAGCGTTTAGCAGCCCCAAGATGCACCACTACACACAGTGAGAAACAATGGCAATCTCAGGTCTAAGGATCCAGTAGGTATAACACTCAAGAACAACTGATGGCACATTCAAAATAACAATCCCAGTATTGTCTTGGAGTGGGTCAATCCAACACCATGTTCACTAACATGTGTCCACATCATTAATCTGATATCTCCATATCTATGATCCGTGAAACATGATCATCAATTAATGCATGTGCTAGTCTCTACGTCGTTATTGTCCCACATAACGTCATAAACTAGGGATAATTTAGAACAACATCATTACAAACAAAGAGTTTCACGATCAAGTCACGTACTTGATAATCAATATAAATGATAATCATCCATGGAACAAATAACAATTATTTATTATTACATAAACATACTCATGACATAACACTCTCCCACGCACAATAGAATCACTTATGTAAGTATCTAATACCCATAGACCACATGTGCGCCTCATGCTTTGGTTGTGGGAGAGGCTTTGTCAATGGATCAGCAACGTTTGAATCCGTGTGCACCTTGCAAATCTTCACATCACCTCTCTCAACAAAGTGACGGATGAGGTGATACTTCCGTAGTATATGTTTGGACTTCTTGTGTGATCTAGGCTCCTTTGCAAGCGCAATGGTACCATTATTATCACAATAGAGGTCCACTGGACTGGACGCACTAGGAACAACACCCAACTCAGAAACAAATTTTCTGATCCAAACTGCTTCTTTTGCAGCTTCGGAAGCTGCAATATACTCGGCCTCTGTCGTCGAATCAGCCACCGTATCTTGCTTGGAACTCTTCCAGCTCACTGCCCCACCATTGAGGCAGAAAACAAATCCGGATTGCGATGCGGAGTCATCTTTATCTGTTTGAAAACTAGCATCGGTGTAACCCTTTACAACGAGCTCATCTTCGCCTCCAAATATTAGGAACATATCCTTAGTTCTTCTCAAGTTCTTAAGGATACCCTTTACAACTGTCCAGTGATCTTCACCGAAGTTTGATTGGTACCTGCTCGTAACACTTAGAGCAAAAGAGACATCTGGGCGCGTACAAAGCATAGCATACATGATGGATCCTATGGCTGAAGCATAAGGAATCGCACTCATCCTCTTTCGCTCATCAGGTGTCGTAGCACACTGACTCTTGCTTAGAGTAACGCCATGTGACATTGGCAAGAAACCTTTCTTGGAATCTTGCATATTGAACCGATTCAATATCTTGTCAATGTACGTGTCTTGGCTTAATCCAATTAGCCTTTTTGATCTATCTCTATAGATCTTTATCCCCAGAACGTAAGCCGCCTCTCCTAAATCCTTCATCGAAAAACTCTTTTTCAATGAGGTTTTAACGGCTTCAAGCATTGGAATATCATTTCCGATCAGCAATATGTCATCTACATATAGGACCAGAAACACAAGTGCGCTCCCACTAGCCTTTTTGTAAATACAAGGCTCTTCTTCATTCTTGATGAAGCCAAACCCTTTGACTACTTCATCAAAACGAATATTCCAACTCCGAGATGCTTGCTTCAATCCATAAATAGACCTCTGAAGCTTACATATTTTCCCAGCATTTTTAGGATCAACAAAACCTTCAGGCTGTGTCATATACACATCCTCGCTTAGATGTCCATTAAGGAAAGCAGTTTTGACATCCATTTGCCATATTTCATAGTCATAATACGCAGCAATTGCTAGGAGAATCCGAACAGACTTTAGCATTGCGACGGGCGAGAAAGTTTCCTCATAGTCAACACCTTGAATTTGTTGGAAACCTTTCGCCACCAATCGTGCCTTATAGATGTGAACATTTCCATCCATATCTAACTTTTTCTTAAAAATCCACTTACAATCGACAGGTCTCACACCGTCAATTGGATCAACCAAGTTCCAAACTTGATTGTCATGCATGGATTTTAATTCGGATTCCATGGCCTCAAGCCATTTGTCGGAGTCGGGTCCCATTATTGCTTCCGTGTAGGTCATGGGCTCATCATTTTCCATCAATAATACGTGGCGCTCCTCCGTGATAAGGAGGTTGAGCTTGTCAGTTGCGCGACGTGCCCTTATAGACCTTCGTGGGGCTGGTGCCTCAACTACAGGTTGTGCAACATCTTGCACTTCCCGTGGCTCTTCAGTGGGTGCTGAAACAGTTTCGGGTGTTTCCTGAATTTCTTCAAGCTGCACCTTGCTCCCACTAAATCCTTTTGAGAGAAACTCCTTTTCTAAGAAAACACCATTGCGAGCGACAAACACTTTGCCTTCCGCTTTATTAAAAAAATAGTATCCTTTGGTTTCCTTAGGATACCCCACAAAGAAGCATTTGTCTGACTTTGGAGTGAGCTTATCTGACATCAAACGTTTGACATAAGCCTCACATCCCCAAACTTTGAGAAAAGATAATCCGGGACGTTTCCCAGTCCATATCTCATATGGTGTCTTCTCAACAGACTTACTTGGAACCCTATTCAGTGTGAACGCAGCAGTTTCAAGAGCATAACCCCAAAATGACAATGGAAGATCGGCTTGGCTCATCATCGACCTAACCATTCGGTTCCTCCGTTCGGATACCCCATTCCATTGAGGTGTTCCAGGCGGAGTTAGCTGCGGAACGATTCCACATTGCTTCAAATGATCACCAAATTCAAGGCTCAAATATTCACCTCCACGATCCGATCGCAGAAACTTAATTGTCTTGCCTAATTGATTTTGTACTTCACTCTGAAATTCTTTGAACTTATCAAACGATTCAGACTTGTGCCTCATCAAGTAAATATAACCATATCTACTAAAGTCATCAGTAAAAGTAATGAAGTACTGAAAACCACCTCTGGCTATTGAGCTCATTGGTCCACATACATCGGTATGTACAAGTCCCAACAAGTCACTTGCCCTCTCACTATGACCAGTGAAAGGCGCTTTGGTCATCTTCCCAAGTAAACAAGACTCGCACGTGTCAAATGATTCAAAATCAAATGAGCTCAACAAACCATCTTTATGGAGTTGTTCAATGCGCTTCTCATTTATATGACCTAAGCGACAATGCCAAATAAATGTGGGATTCAAATCATTTGGTCTAAGCCTCTTAGTATTAATGTTACAGACAGATTTATCCTCAAGATCAAGAACATATAATCCATTCACCAATGGACAATGAGCATAGAAAATACCATTGCAAAAAATAGAACAACGTTTGTTCTCTATTACAATCTTAAAACCATCAACTTCTTCCAAACATGAAGAAGAAATAATGTTCTTGCTCAAAGCAGGAATGCAATAACAATTATTTAATTCCAAAACTAATCCGGAGGGTAGAGACAAGTGGTAGGTGCCGACCGCCAACACCGCAACCTTTGCGCCATTGCCGACACGAACGTCCAACTCGCCTCGTGCAAACCTTCTAGTCTCACTTAGACCCTGCAACGATTTGCAAGTGTGAATCATCGATCCAGTATCAAATACCCATGATTCACTAGAAGATAATGCAATATTAATTTCTATAACATTTATACCTGAAGTGGAAGTCTCACTTCCCTTCTTCTTCTTCTTCTTTTCTTCTAAGTACTTCTTGCAGTTCCTTGACCAATGTCCCTTTTCATGACAGTGGAAGCATTCATCCTCAGAAGTGGGGCCAGGTTTGGCTTTAGGTGCTGGCTTTTGCTTAGAGCCCGAGGACTCACCGCTAGGAACCTTTTCCTTGCCTTTACCCTTGGGAGGCGTCCAACGCTTCCTCTTTTTGTTCCCATTCTGAACCATCATCACATGATTGGGATTCTTCTTAATGCTCTCCTCTGCTGTTTTTAGCATCCCATGCAATTCACTCAATGTTTTCTCCAAGCCATTCATCTGAAAGTTCATGATAAAAGGCTCGTAGCTCGCCGGGAGCGACTGGAGAATGACATCAGTAGCCAGGTCATGGTGAAGTTCAGAACCAAGTCTGTCCAAAGTCTCAATGTAACCAATCATTTTGATCACATGAGGACTGACCGGACTACCTTCTGGCAGCTTGCACGCAAACAAGGACTTCGAGATGTTGAACCTCTCAGTCCTGGCTTGGTTCTGAAACATCCCACGTAGCCCCTCGATCATAGTGTGAGCATCTGTATGCTCATACTGCTTTTGTAGATCAGAGGACATAGTGGCGAGCATCAGACAGCTGACGTCAAGTGAGTCATTGCAGTGTTTCTCATAAACTCTGCGTTCAGCAGCAGTGGAACCATCAGGGAGATCATCAGGATATGGTTGCTCAAGAACATACTCCTTTTTCTCTTGCCTGAGAACAATTCTCAGGTTGCGGTACCAATCAATAAAGTTTGTTCCATTCAACTTTTCTTTCTCAAGAACAGATCGCAAATTGAAAGTGGAATTGTTACTGGCAGACATGATCTACAACATTAAAATAAAGCAAGATTTTAGCACTATGTTTATGTAAAGACTTTCATTAACTAATTTAACAAAAGACAACCTACTATATCAAAGTCATCTTCCCTCTAATGACATATAGTGGTTCAAGATCCATAATCACTAAAATCCTAGTGAGCTTTGGCATCACGGCTAGAAAAAATAGTGACACAGGTAAGCAACAGATTGCTAATCATATCTCTATACGACTCTTGTTTGTCGGGTGGCATCCAATGCCCCGGCCCCAACACTATGCCTTAAAGCCCAAAACTATTTTGATAGCTTTGCTGAGTTAACCAATACTGTGCTTGTAAATGTCCGACATCCACCCTATACAAAAATGATAGCTGAGGGTACTCTACTTTGGTAAACCTACCACACAGCGATCAAAAAATTATAGGTGCAGCTATTGGTAAAAGGCATGAAAAACTCAACTTTTCTGAGGAGAGCTATTCTACCATGACAAAACATCCACCATATGTAAAGCATGAAAGAATAGTATGACAGGAAAGTAAACATCACAGGCATATAATCATATTATATTGTGAATAGTATGGCCTCTTTCATCACAATGGGCTCCATCGCCATGGCTCCAATGTGACCTCCATTGCCATCCGTCCTGTCTTGTGGTGATCAACATCGCCATCATGCTCGAAGCCTCCATGGATAGATACTAAACTATTACATCTAATAGCTAGTGAAATAATTACATGAGGATTCAAACATCACAAGTCGACACGCAGGTCGTTATACAATAATGGTGCAACCTCAACCCGGTTGTGTTAACTTGCGACACGCAGGCCGCACAAATTATCACATACATCATCACATGACATTGAGGCCATACCATTCACATCATACCCTGCAAAAACAAGTTAGGCGTACGACGTGTTCTACCAAAGTAGCGCTTAGGAAGCCGCTATAACCGGAAAGCAACGGCGGTCGGTCGAGGGGGGAGCCGCCCCCCGCGGGTCTCAGGGCAGCGCCCTGAAAACCTCACAGAATTACATAGATCGCATATATGGAATCCCTATGAAAATCTCATCGGAGTGATCGCATCACCTCAAATCCGAGCCATTCATAATGCCTCAATTTTCACTAGGTCAATCACATTGACCGTGCAACTTTTGCACTTGAGAAGACTGCATCTACACATGACCTCGATCTGTTGGTTCAATCTACTGACTATGCACACAGTTAGTCCCTTGTGGTGATTCCAGCCGGTAGGGACATGTCGTATGCACAACAGAGAATGAACACAAACTAATCTTTTTGGTCACATGCCGCAATCAACTTGCTCCAATTTTAACCCCTTATGACCAATTGATCCAATCAAACCGTGCAAGAGTAATAGATCCAATCTACTACAACAACATATCACATATATGCTAATGATCCAGACCAAAAACTACGCAAGATGGCTCCGATACCACTGTAGGGAAACGGGTAGGCTACGCTAGCTAATCTACCGCGTACATCCAAGAAACTTGCGAGTAGGAGATCATAGATCGTTACCACTAGACGCGCAGCGCAGCGGAAGAAGTCGCGTGTTGGTGTGGATGAAGTAGTCGATCACGTCCCACGAACCGAGCTCCACGTCCTTGATCCCAGCAGCCGATCAGCGCAGCAGTCGCAGCAGCGCCTCTACGGAGTCCACACGTACGGGGATGGAACGCCGGGCGTCGGTGTGCTAGCACCGTGCGCACGGCAAGGGCGGCGGCCGAGAAGGGAGGGTGCGACTAGGAGGGGAGGCGCGGCAACTCATCATAGGTGTCCCTAGCCCCTCCCACATATATATAGGGCGTACAAATGGGCTTCTATCTCATAGGCTCATTAGTAACCCTAATCCCTTTTTGGATCAATATCCTCTTGGGCCTTTAATCCGTATTGTGATGATGGGCTCTCGGGCATATCACCAACATCACTGTCCCTGAATTTAGTTCCAAGTGCATATTTGGAGCTTGTCTGGACAAATCCTCCGCAATCATGATTCAGGCAGTTTGACTTCACGCCACCGTCATTCTGTGGAAATGACAAAATGCACTGTTACTATAACTCTCAAACTTATTATATATAATTCATTCCAATTTCCAGTTCCTCCCCCCCCCCCCCAGTTTGTACTCATTGAAGAACAAGTGTCAGATAAGCATCACTTAGTCGACTCGTTTTAGTTGTTGTGATTTGCGAGTAAGAGCATCTCTAAGAGTTTCCAAAACCCAGTCCCAAATCTTAATTTTTTAGCAAGATTTTTTTAAAAAAAAACATAGCTCTCCAACAACTCACTATCCCAATTCCCAATGTTTTCGCACTTCAGAAAATCGATCCAATCACAAAGAAATATACGCGCGCGTCTATCAATCGGGCAATCTAGAGGTAGAAGGATGTGAACAAGAAAAAAAAGTATGGGTAAGGTTCCCTATGCAAATGCACGAGAGGAAAAAAATATAAAAGCGGTTGTTAGAACTTAGAAAAGTATAAATGCACAAGTAAGGGTAGGGTTCCCCAATTTCTTCTGGCTCAAAAGTTTAAGCTGCTGATAAAGATGATCTGAATTTTACTTCAACAATAGGCCAGCCGCATATACAGTGGAAACCTAACAAGAAACTTACTGTATAATATACAAAAAATCTTGAATTGTCGTCACCCAAGACCGAAGGCCAAACCTGCAACGCAATTGTACAGTCATAAACACAGTGTAAGATAGATGGATAGACAGATAGATAGATGTTGTCCTTCCTGTCTTTCGTTGGTGTTTATACTAAACAGAGTAATCTCAATTGTTGACTAGATCACTGGACAAACTTTTAAAAAAAAATGGATTGAACTTGGGCGAAAGGAGAGGTCCACATACAGCCATTCCAACTGCTATTTGGTAAGTGATATCAGGTGGGTCTTGGCCTCTGATAGGGTGATAGCTCCTGTCCACTGTACCAGCAATTAGGAGGTAACTCATGGAGAACTCGTTTGGCTCCACACGTGTTCGCCAAATTGGTATTGCTGCATAGGCTCCATGATATGGCCCGGCTACACTATATGCAGCAGCAATCTGCAAAGCCAAAGCGTGTGCAAAACGTATTAGACAATAAAGCGGGCTTATTTGGCATTGTCTTAATAGTTAGGCAGAACATTGAGACGATATTCTTGAAAAAACAGAGCATATATATGGGAGAACAATATCGAGGACGCTTACTTCTTCTTTTCCATTTGCTTCATCTTTGATGGTCTCACCTGTCGCTGTAGGTCGTCCAAACAATCTGAATGAGCGGTTAGAGTGACTGGCAAACTCACTATTAACATTGGCAGGCATCCTCCGAATTGGGACAGTTCCATCAGGACAACTGCCATTTCTTCGCCATGTCTGCTCAGGGACTCTGTAATTTCTTTCGGCAAGTCTGTCCAGCAATTTGGGATGTTCTCCCTTCAGTTTCATCTGAAAAGCAATAAAGAGAGAATGGTAACAACTAACAATGTACTACATTTGTTTTTAATTCATACAAAAGAGAAAAAAGGGCTAGTGTAGTAGTCTTGTTGAAAATGGGGGTGATCCTTCTCCAATCTCCATCCAAACAGGGTGAAATGCTATGATCTATACGACCGGGGACCTTTCTATCACATTCACTCATGCGACCATGATTTTTTTTCCTTGTGTTCTGCCACGTTTACATTTGCTTGTATACGACTAGATGAAAAAGTTCAGTTTTTTTTCATTTGATGTGAAGTGATTCTTGAACAATCCTTCACGAATGACTAGTTTCCAGCACATGTTCTTTAAATCGAAGATGATGTGCTACAGGTATTATGTTGAGGATAGCAAACCGTATTTTTGTGATCCTTCTGCAGTTGCTCCTTGAGGCTGGGAAATTGTCTGTGCATGTCAACGCAATCAATGATATCGCCGCACTCGCTCTGTTCATCAAGGAGATATTCGGACATGTTCAATGCTGAAAGAAAAAGGAAGCAGAAGCATATGAAGAAGAATTTTCCACCCGAATGGGCGCAAATGGATTTTTACTATACCTTAATGGATATTCTGATGTCTTTAGGATCGACAAGGAGCCCGTGAACAGCAGTTATCACTGCCATCAGGGTGATCATTCGAAGCAAAGCAAGGAAGAGCTCCATTTTCTACAGGAGAAATTCAGCACAAATGAAGAACGCTTCTGGTGAACTATGGGCCGGTTTAGATCCGAAATTTTTGGCAAAATGGCACTGTAGCGCTTTTCGTTGTTATTTGGCAAATATTGTCCAATCATCGTCTCGTCCATTTCGTCTAAACTGTGTAATTAGTTTTATTTTTTATCTATATTTAATGCTTCATGCATGTGTCAAAGATTCGATGTGACGGGAAATCTGAAAAATTTTGCAAATTTTTCTGGGAACTAAACAGGGCCTATGAGGATTGCAGGGTCTCTATAAATAAGGGACTATACATAAGAGATTTCGATATCATGCGGGTAGAAAATCAATAATTATAGGCTGGCCTGCGTGTGAAATAAATACTAGTAGCAAACAGAAAAAAAAATACCTGTAATTATTTATGAATAGAATATTTTGAGATTTTTACTTATTAATTACCACAGCTACCTTAGCATTCATGCAGGGCCAGATTCAATGTATTCAGATTTTCCTAGATAGCGGAATGTTTAGATACTATTAATTACAAAAGAAGTGAGGAACCGTCAAAATTATCTTCATTACACCATATTATATATGGTCCTTTGATTGAACTAGCTTAAGCGGAATAACTCTTATAGTCCTCGATATGCATCTTATGCAAAGCCCAAAGATCAACAGCTGTATTGCTTGCACAAATCGGTAATCATCATCTAGATACATCAGAGGAAAAGTTCTAAACTTATATTACAAGTCTTGATTACGTTACAAGTTTCACCCTAGAACTACGCAAACTAAGCTCCTGCCTAGCCACTAGAGTAGCCAGTAGGACTGACAATACTAGAAAGATTTGTTTTGGCGAGGATTCTGAACTTTTAAGCCGATTAGATTTTGAGAAAAGAGGAGACTTTAGGCTCAATTAAGTTTTAACACAGAGATTTCAACAACTACAATTTATCACCAGAGAATATACTTTTGACCAGATTATTCATGGCTCAAGTTTGGTAGGGAGACTGCCCTACTTTACTCTATGGTGGGGTCCAAACACTACTGATTTGCTTTATTTATGTAGATAAATTAGCTTTATTTATGTAGACAAATTACTCCCTTTGTCCTAAAATATAATATAGAGCATTTGACTTACTCTAAGTCAACCTATTATAAGTTTGATCAAGCTTTTCGAAAAAGAAAAAGTAATGTTTATGATATTGGATGAGCATCTTAAAACACATTATCAAATTCATTTTTGTAGTTTGCCTCTTTGGTGCCAATAATATTTTTCTTTACAAACTTTTTCGAAGTTAGGGTGATTAGACTACGACAAATTTAGATCCATTATATTTTAGGTTGGAGCTACATGCCACGGGTTATGGTACCAAATGTAATAGAGTGACTAGTTCCAACGATTCCAAAAAGAAAACCTGGAAGATATCTTTGATTATGAGGGTGGTTGTTTCTAATTCTATGTGAAGTCAAATTATCTTAAATTTAACAAAATTCATTAAAAAATATTAACATATATTACATCAAATTAGTAAACTAAGTAAATGTGTCGCAAATGGATGTAATGAGCTAATTTAGTATTATAATTATTATAGTAATGTTTTCTATAAACTTGATCAAACTTAACAAATTTAATTTAGAAAAAAAAACTACAAATAAATGTCTACTCACTCCGTCCTACAAAAAAATATCGTTCTCGCTTCCAAGAAGTCAAAATATGTTTAATTTTGACCAAATGTATATGAGAATATTAATATTTATAGTATATAATTTGTATCATTAGATAGATCATTGAATATTTTTATAATATATTTATTTGGAAATACAAAATGTTGCTAATATTTTGTATAGCTAAATTTTAAAGTTTGACCAACACGAGTCGTGTTGCAAGTATATTTTAGAAATGAGTACTACCGGTGCTCCGATCGGACATCCTGTTGCAAGTTGGAACCCAGCGCTTGCCTAAGAGACAACATGTCTGCGTAGTCCCTTCATTTTTTGGCTCTTGTTGCTGCTTTGTGACGTGCCAGTCTTGAGCTGTACACCAATTCTTTTCTTCCTTTGTTTGACTATCTATGAAAACAACATGAGTTTGAATAAGTGTGTTTTGTAATTATTATTTAAAAAATACAAATACTTAAAGATTTATGGTTTATTTTGACTATAGAAAGTTTTAGATATATGATTTGAAAAGTAAGGATTTGAGTTTTTGGAATAGAAATATGAAGTTTGAATATGTGGATTCAAAGTTAGGGATATTTGCATATTGGGTTTGACAGTTTTGAAATTCAATTACGATGTTTTGAATATGTGAATTTAAAGTTAGTGACGTAGAAAATTTTTTATATGTGAATCCAAAGTTTTTCATATTCAGTGATAATATTTTGTATACTTTTAAATTTTTTTTAATCATAGTACAGACACAACACATATGTATACATGCACACCCACTCTTATGAATGCATGCATAACCTCCGAAAGAGTGTCTCCACTGTATGCATGCACACTCACCCTTATAAATGCAGGCATGACCTCCAAAAGAGAGTGTCACGTTGCCTACCAGTGGCGGAGCCAGCTGAACGAATGAGGTAGGGCGGACTGGCAGTCCGGGCGGCGGCTGATCAGCGGCTCGACTCTCGAGCGTAGTGGCACTGCGGTAGGACGGTCGGTGGTGGTTCGAACCGGCACGGCCGCACGGGCGTGGAGGACTGGAGCAGCGCGGGTGCGCGGGGCGAAGCGGCAGCCGAAGGCGCGGAGCGCATAGGCAAACTGTGAGCTGCAGAGGCGTCGTCGAACCGAGCCAAGCGAGCGTGATGCGGCGATGGGATGGGAGCGCGGCGCCACTGCTGGTCTGCTGCTTGCCCTAAGGCCTCTGGGATGTGCAATGGGTGGGCCTCCATGCATTGGGCCTTGTTGGCCAGACGGCCCAGCAGCATGGACGCCCTCTGCTTCGCTGATTCGCTCAACTCCCGGTCGCCGTCGTCCTCTGCTTCGCTCGGAGTCGGAGCCTCAGACCTATGCTGCTGCCGGAGATGGGGTCCTAGCTGTGGTGCTCACCGAAGGGGAGGTAGGGCGGCCGCCCAACCTCGCCATATAGGTGGCTTCACCTCTGCCTACCACTGAAAGAACAATATCATTATTTAAAATAAATTCAGAAAAATGTGAATATGCACGTCAAGTCGAGAATTTGAATCTAGGTGGACAAATTGCACCACAAGTAACCCGACCTGCTGAGCTACATTCAGTTTGCACAATGTTTTGTGTACGTAACTTGAAAAATATTAGTTTTAGTTCTATGTTGCAGATACTTCGGAACTACCAAATTTTTTAAAATATATAACTTAAAGTTTGAGGTTATAAAGCTTTTGATATTTGATTGGGAAGTTCTTCAAAATGTATAGTGCAAAAGTTTAGGAAATGAGTATAACATTTTGAATATGTTGTTTCTTCAAATTTGCACACAACAAAATAAATGCTTCAAGCTGTCATCCACGTATGATCCTAGAAGCAGGATTGGAGGGTGGACCAGCTAAGGCTGATTAAGGCACGGCAGCTCTGGCAGAATGGAGGCGGCATGCAGCACTGCCGCTGTGGCGCGTTGCTAACTCTGCATGCCGATTGCCGCGGGCGATCCAGTCGCTAGATATACAGCTATACCAAAGATATAGGTATTTGTGTTGTGCCAATACTTAACGTAGCGAGATACAACTATGTTAAAGGTATATTTGTATTGTATACCACTACTTGAAGTAGCAGTTTTTAGCAGATATCATTAGACAGATTTTGCGTAGTAGTATTTCATTTGCTCTAGTTCCAATATATTGGGTTTTTTGGCACATATTAGTGTGCAAAGCTATTCGGTAACATTAAACACTGCCGAAACTATTGGAGCTCAAATTTGCGCCATTGTTTCCTGCTAAAAAGTTTAAATGGGAGCCAAACAGTCACCAAATTTTCAGTATGGGAGACAAACAAACAGTTACCACCTTGCGGCATGCATGCCAACTGTACCATATTGTGCAGTGTAAAGATTGCAGAGATTCGGCATGCTGTACATTGAGTATTACAGCTGCAAATGATTGTATTCTGCAACATACTATAAATAAATTGGTCACCGTTAAGGCTTTGCCCAACGATTGTTATCATTTCACAGGTGCACAAAGGAGGAAGGAAGAAAGGATGGCTCAAGCGTCGAGCTCTTTCTCCGTTGTTCTGTTGTTCCTCGCTCTAGTATTTGTGGTAAGATTTTTCATTTTAATGTTCTAGTTTTTGTGTGCTTCAAGTTTTCGAAAAGTTTTCAGTTTTGCACCACTTTTTTTTTACTTTCCTCGTTTGGAATTTCAGAAACCGTAACGTGGTATCCAACAAACTGTTTTTCTTTCCTGAATATGAATAATGAATCTATGATTCCACTATGTACGTGTGTGGTTACCACAAAAAATTGTTGATTTTTCAGGTTGAGGTTTCTGCTGGAAGCGCAAATGGAGAGCTTTACAAACCTGTAAGTCTGTAGCATTACTCTGTTTTTGTGTATGCTATGAAAGAGCACCATTTTATCTGCTTCGAGTATTTGAATGTCGCATCATTTTACTGATTTGGCGTGTGAATTTGTAATGCAGGCTGGTGCAGAAGGCTCTGTCCCCATAGAACGTAATGAATCTTCTGTGCTCTCTACATACCCTCAGTTTTGCACCGCCTTGAATTTTATTTTTCTTAGAAAGAAGTTTCAGAGATCAGATTACAAAATCAATTTCTCTAATGGGGCGTAATGGTAGTAATCCTTCTCAGTTAATATTTATTATCTCCTGCATGCATGTACAGAATGTCCAGACAAATGTGACTACCGGTGCTCGGCCACATCATACAAGAAGCCATGCCTTTTCTTCTGCAACTATTGCTGCCAGAAGTGTCTGTGTGTCCCATCTGGTACATATGGCAATAAGGAAGAGTGCCCGTGCTACGACAACCTCAAGACCAAGGAAGGCGGCCCCAAATGCCCGTAAAATTGAAAAAGTGGCCCGGATCATTCAAAAAACAAATACATAAAATGAAACCTTGTACCATCTTTCTAATATACAATACAATGGCTTCCCTATCTTAGAATTTGTTACATGGCAGAAAACATCTGTAAAGCATCAGAGCTTAAGAGGAGTTCGCTTGAAATTGTTACTCCAACAGAACCTCATTCCATCCCCATTAATTGGTGGCCACAAAAAAGCATCCTAACTCCCCCAAATAGAGGGAGAGATGCAACTCTCCCAAGAGGTCGCCGGCATCAAAACTACCGGACTTTTCTTCCCATGTGCATGCGGATCTTGCCTCTCCGGCGAGCTACTCCTGCTCTTGGCGTCCTTCGGCAAGAAGTCATTGTCCGGGATGGGGCTGCGCTGACGGGAATAATAAAGCTGAGGAAGGGAGGGGCGGGACAGCGATAGACAGGGAAGGGTCTAGCAAGGGATGGCCGGCAATGGAGGTGCTCGAGCTCATGTCGATCCCATCTGCTCGAGCTCACGGCGGTGGAGGTGCTCGGGCCGAGTTTAAATGGTACGTATATTTTCTAACTATCCAATCCAATCAACCGAGGAGCGTCATATAGTGATTTGGTTATCTGGGTATTTTCTCGAATATTGAATATGGATTTGGATAGGTTTTTTCAGATATTGAATATGGATTCAGATAGGTTTTTCTGACACGATACGAGGGTGGTATCCATCAAATATTGGATATCCGATCAGATTATTTGGATAGCTAATTCAGACATTAGTTAGGTCAGATATTAGTATCGGATAGTTATATTGTATATCCATTGGGAGTAGATTGCAAATCTAAGATAAATTTTAGCTCAAAAAAGGTAAATGAAGTAGATTTGATTATCTTTTCTAAAGTGCGTGCGTGCATGTGTGCGTATGTGCGTGTGTACAAAGTCTAACCTAAGTATAAATTCAACCTCACTAAAATATTTTAATGCTCTCAAAGTAAACAAAGAAAATACAAATGGGTTGTTAATACACTTTTTTGCAAAAGTTTGAAAATTGAAAATAATTTGAGCCATTTAGCTAAAATTTAGACATGTAATTTATAACTTTTTGATATTTGACTAAAGTGTCTTACAGATTGAGAACATGTAATGCATATTGTTATTGCCTTTACTCACTATAATCGAACAAACATCGGTAACACTTCACTCCACTCGCTCCCACACCCAGTCCATTAAGGGTGGGCAAAATACCCGATACCTAATTCCTGAACCTGAATTACCTAAACCCGGACCCGAAGTACCCGAACCCGAATTACTCGATCAAAATTTTGGATAGTGATCGTAAAAACCCGAAATTAGTTTGGTTAATTCGGGTAATGTTTTCTGGTACCCGAACTACCCGAATTACCCGAAATATCTTAAATATTTGCTCTTCTATTCCTAACATGAAGACATGAGGTAGTTCAATGCCATATAAATATATTATTTGGCATGAATTAATATAGATTTATACTAACTTGATAAGTGATTTGTTGGTAATTGATATGAAGACATGATGCAATTTAAAAGACTATTGTTTATTGCTTTAAAATGGTACTTGAATTCTTCCAAAATGGTTGGTTTTGTCAATTTCGGATATATCGGGTAAAACCCGAACCCGATTATTGGGTACCCGAAACTTCGGGTAATGCTTTTTCAGGGTAAAAATCGGATAGCAATTTTTAGTACCCGAATTACCCGACCCGAAATTTTCGGATAACCCGAATGCCCAGCCTTACAGTCCATCGCTTCCTCCGTCCTTCCTTCCGCGCTCGTGCCCCGCGCCTACCCCGACGCGGGGCCATGGCTACCTCCCTGGCCGGCAGTGGCACGCTCTCCTACTTTGGCGTCCTCCTCCCCTACCCTAGCGGCCTCCTCCCCCACCCCAGCGGCACCTCCCCCACCCCGGTGGCGCCCTTCCCCCCACCCCGGCATTCTCACCCACGAAGAGCGCCCAACGCATGCGTATCCAGTGGCCCTCTCCCCACCTCGGCGAGATCCATAGAGAACGAGCGAGATCCATGGAGGTGGCACAATGGTGTTGCAGGGGAGTGGGCGGCTCTGCCCCACTCCAGCGCGGCGCCCTCCCCACACCCAACGATGCCCTCTCTCACCCTGGCGATCAAGCTCCCCCCAACCCGGCGGCTGGAATCGACCGGTCAGCCTTCCCCTCCCCTATGTTGCATATGTATGTTTCAAGTGTTTCAGACGTTTCAGATGTATATTACATTTGTTTCATATGGATGTTGCAAAAGTAGATTGGAGGATGTTGCACATGTTGCATATGTTGCAATTATTTCAGAGGCATGTTGCAAGCGTACGTTTTGAGTGTTTCAGGTGTTTCAAAGTATGTTTCATCTGTATTTTCCGAACGCATGTTGCAAGTTATCTGCATGTTGCATATGTTTCGCACATACGTTGCATGTGCTTTATTGGATGTTTGTGTATGGTTGCGATGGTTTTCAAGTGTTTTTCAGAAGCATGTTTCAAGTGTTTCAACTGCCTTCAGACATATGTTGCAACTGTTGTATTTGGATGTTTTAAAACTAGATCAGGTGTTGCATCTCTCTTCCCCATCTTCTGCTGCATCGTCTCTTCCGGCGCCGGCAGGGCATCCATACGATGCCGCGGCCGGGTCCTTCTAAATCGGAGGCACTACGCGCCCTTCCCCTCTTGTCGCTCGGGCGGTATGGGCCCCACGTGGAGCGCAAAACAGAGTGTTCACGTAGGCATTCGGACGTCCGAGCGCTAGTACTTCTGAAGAAATATTCATGTGTAATATTGTCCGGATTCAACTTGTCCCGTATTCCATATTTGTATGTGACTATCCAACATCGACTTCAAAGGAAAAATACAAAACAAATATGGTGTAACTAGTATCCATCCGATTATATAGACCTACACCCAAGTAGGTGGTGCCAAGTTGCAGACTAGGTACTCCCTTGATTTTAAATTATAAAGAGTAACTCCACCTGCCGCCCTCAAAACAATGCACTTATTTTTCATGTCATGTTTTTTTAATCTACACCAGTAAAAGCTCTCTATCTTAAATATAGTTACACATGGGACCCACTGGTCATCTCGCTCATCGCGACGAGGATGGGACCCGCCCATATCTCGCCCATCCATCATGCCAGGGGAAGAAGAGGCTGCACGGAGACCTAGACGGATCTTGCCCGTCGCGATGGTGAAGGGAGAGGAGGCGCAAGAGCAGAGACTGCATATCGGGGACCCAACCAGATCTCGTCGCCTATCGTGACATGACCTCGAGAGGAGAGGCTGCACGGTCAAGGTCACACGAGGAGACGCCACCTCGTCAAGACCTCACCATTGCCCGAGAGGAGAGGTCGTATAGCCAGATCTAGCGGGAAAGGGGTGCCACAGCAAGTGAGAAACAACCCCCACAACTAGTATGAGCCGGATGGAATAGGAGTAGGGTAAGATTTGATGACTCCCTAATTTGAGGGCTTGAGTAGACTAGCAGAGCTATATTTTTTTACCCGTACCGTCACATTTGAGTTTAGGAGGCTGGATAGGGTGCCTACTAGATATTGTGGCTTTTATAGATACATAGGTTTTCACTCAGATACGTAGTAGAAACAATGTATTAAACCAACAAAACATCAAGAATATATTTTACTGATGAAACCTAGAGTATATTTTATTGATGAGACCTATGTGCTAGGGTGTACGGAACAGAGGTTGCAGCAATTGTTATTAACTTTTCTTTGGCGTACGTGTCAGCAAAAAAAAACGGACTGTACATGCCCTGAGCTACCCCTTAAGACGAAATGGAACAGCATTTGTTAAGTTCTGCAAAAAGTTGGAATAAATAATTTAAAGGATCTGTCATACAAAACTTTTTAAAAGATAACAGAAGAGTACAAGGATGAGGGCAAATGATATGAATCTCCACAACCAGATTACACTAACATCTTATTCCACAAGAAATTGCAGCTGTGGCTTCAAATTCCAAAATCCACGCCGTTGGGCATGCTTTTGCTTTCTTTTGAGAATTTCACAACATGGAAGAACATAACAGGCAGCTGAAACTCATACAAAGAACCAACTTTGAAATCATCATTGTATTGTATCAGTATAAAGCTGCAGGCAAATCTCAACGCTGCAATCAAGCTTCATTCATGTGATTCACCAGCCTGGTGATACTGGTAGTCGCCTTCCTCATATGCCTCACCTTCCTCAGGGCCTTCTGGTTCAGCATTGTTTGGCTGCATCTGATAGTTGGCTTCCATTTTACCATATGAGTCAACACGATAATACTCGTGCTCATGCCGCTTTGAGTGTTCAGTTTCATGCCCACGTCCATCTTGACCATAACCATATGTGTCATGCCCTTTGTGTTGCTCATACTGACCAGAGCCATAATCCTGCCGGTAACTAGACAGATTTTTGTCATGCTTTGTTCCACCATTGCCATAGTCTGCATCCCTCTCATGCATGTGACCACGGTCGCGTTCATGACTGGTGCACTCATAATCTCTTTCACCATGGTCCCTGCCTCTCTCACGATGGCGATCATGAGAGCGAGCGTGGTCCCTTTCTCTATCATAGTCCCGACCACGATCCCTGTCCCTGTCACGACGATCACGGTCACGGTCACGGCCATGGTCTCTTTCGCGGTCCTTTCCTCTCTCCCTGTCCCGAGTCCTCTCACGGTCTCTATGGTGATGCTTCTCATCTCGTGAATCTCTATCACGAGTCCGGTCATGCGAACGTTCACGGGTCCTCTCCTCACGGTCTCTTTCACGTACCCTTTCACGAGATTTTTCACGGTCCCTTTGAGCGAAAATAATTGCATAAAGAAGCAATTAATAAGAATCAAAACTATGACATCAATGCAACAATCCCTTTAATTTGGCATGGCTTACCTATCGGCACGACGATCATCCCTCCTAGGCTCTTCCGATCTAGGGCGTCCACCATGCTGTTGCTCCCTGATAATAAGATATGCACAAGTGTTAACATAAATGTAGCAACTTTCAACATCAACAATGACGTGTCAATGTATCAGATGGTACAGAAGGCTTCATATAGAAAAGCATATCGAAGACAAAAGGAACAAAAAAAACATGTAGATCAGGGTATAAATATAGATGTGGACTTGGTGTCCTAGTCGTATTTGGTTATGTTTCAGTAGATCAGAGTATAAATATAGATTGAAGGGCAATGTAATGAGATATATCAATCAATATCAAAACCAACTTTTACTCCTAATTGCATCTATTTACTTTTCGGCGACTTCGTCAATTTGCATATTTTTCCTTTTTTCACGAGTTCTCATCGATTCGGCGAGCTGCATCGCTTCAGTGCGACCTTCGACGATCCTCGAGTTCTGTGTGAGTACCTCTTGGCCATGACTTCTGGACGTATCGCTGTTGTCAGGACCAAAGTACTCGTATCTTCATCCTTGTCGATTAACAGGTTAAATCGACTGGCACGCTTTGGATATCAATTTCGGATATTAGCCCTTTGTGTTTGCAGATCCACTTTTGCATCAACACATCTTTTGGCACGCCTGGTGGGACCAATCTGATCAATATGTTCAATCCTGAGATCGATGCGGGGAACATCATCGCGGTATCAGAAGAAGATCTTAAGGAAGAGCAGAAGCAGGCTATGGAAAAGGCTATAGAAGAATACAGACAGCTTTGCCTGAAATCATTCAGCTTGAACAAGAGCGGACAAGTCATCCAGAAGCAAGATTTGCCATTGCCTCGGCAAGTTACTTTTGACTCTAATCCGGGTAAACTTCAAGAGATGGTTAATTCTGCAGTAAATCATGCTTTGATTAATCACTCCAATGTGCTGTCCAATACTGTTCATAATGCTGTGGTTCAAACTCTCAAAGAAGGACAAGCGTCACCGCATTACGTTGGGCCTGCCTATCACCAACCAGAGCTGGCATCTGTCAATACTCCATCGGCTCCCTCAGCCGTTGTGGGTACAGAGGTTACTTCCCCTCCAGTATCAGCAAGCTTACCTAATATGCAATCTACACCGATACGATCAGACTCGGTACTATCAGGAGGACGAGTTCAGCTTAATATAGATCTATCGGCATCAGCTTTGTCAGGCCCCGTGTCACAGAATAGTCAGATTCCTGCTAATTGTTGGGGATATGGTATGCCTCTAGAGTCATCTACTTTCAACCCTGGGTTAACTCAAGTGTTTGATGCAGCAGGAAAAGCTCCTATACCATCGGTTGTTTCGCCGATGGCTCAAGTGCCTCAATATGCCACATCAACTACTGTGCAACCAACTCCAGGAGATTTCTAGATGCCTTTGGTTCAAACATCTAATTCAAGTCCATCGGCAAGTTTACTGTCGATGCAGCAGAAGCCTCCTGCTATGAGTCAACCTGGAGTCCAGTTCATGCCTCAAGCTGGTTATAATTATCCAGCAAATTACCATCCATCAGCAAATTTTGTACCGATGAATTCTAATAATGGTTGGTCAGGATAGTTGCCTGTTCAACATACAGTTCAGCAAAATCAGCAGGTTACGGGGATTCATCAAGGTCATATGCAAGCTGGTTTTCAGAATCAAGCATTGGCAGCTCAGCCGATGAATCCTTTCCAGCAGGTTAATGGACCACAAGTAACGGCAAATATGCCGATTGCTGGAGATCGTGGGCCACAAAGATACGCGGAGGGATATCAGCAGGTACCTCCTGTAGAAATTCAGCCAGCTCGTCAACAAGAGGCTGATGCTTTTTGGGCCGATAAGATAGCAGAAATTATGAAGGATCAGTTTGGGATAAAGCCCAAGGTCAATACTTATTCTTATCGGACTCCATACCCTCCGGCATATGATTTAATTCCTCTCCCAAATCGGTACAAGGTACCAGATTTCACTAAGTTCTCTGGGCAAGACGATACATCAACCATGGAACATGTTAATCACTTCATTATTCAATGTGGAGAGGTAGCTAGCAAAGATGAATTAAGAGTTCGATTATTTTCATCATCTTTGTCTAGATCGGCATTCACATGGTTTATTTCATTACCGCCAAATTCTATTATTACTTGGGCTGATCTAGAAAAGCAATTTCATAAATATTTCTTTGCTGGAATCCATGAAAAGAAGCTTACTGATTTGGTAAAATTGAGACAGCATAATGATGAATCAGTAGAAAGCTTTGTGCAAAGGCTACGAGATGTAAAAAAATAAGTGCTATAGCCTGATGCTGGATGATCGGCAGCTTACCGATCTAGCTTTCTAAGGATTATTGCCACACCTTAAGGACAGATATGCTTCTCAGGAGTTTGAAAACCTGAGTCATCTCGTGCAAAGGATCTCTGATCAAGATACTATGGTTTTTGAACCTAAAAAGAATTAGAGCAAGAAGGTTTCATTTGTCGGAGAGGTAGAAGATTTTGATTTAGATGAAGAACTAGTTATTGGTTTAGCTGAGTGGGTTAAGAATAAAAAGCCGATAACTTGTCCCTTTGGTCAGAAAGAGCCAGAGAAGTTTACTTTTGATATCACCAAGGCCGACAAGATATTTGATCTTCTACTTCAAGAGGGCCAGATTAAGCTGTCACCTAATCATGTGATCCCATCGGCAGAAGAGTTGAAGAAAATTCTGTACTGCAAATGCACAATGCAACTTCACACAGTACAAATGAGTGCAAAGTGTTCAGGCAACAGTTACAATTAGCTATTGAATCTGGGAGAATTAAGTTTGGTAATTTCAAGATCCAGAAGCCGATGAAAATTGATCAACACCCTTTTCCAGCGAATATGTTGGATGTCAAAGGTAAGACCAAGGTGTTGACATCAGAAGCCGCTGAGAAAAACGCATCAGTGGATCCCCAACATCGGATAACTACCGATGATGCAAAAAGTAAGGGGCTACTGGGAGAAGGTAGTAGTTTCGGAAAACCCCCTTGATCTGGCATTGTGATTACCCATCGAAGGCAGCAGGAGGGTTGGCGTCAGCGAAGGGACCGATATCGACAGCAGCAAGAAGAGAAACGCCGAGAAGAGTGGTATCGGCATAAGGGTCATTGGAGGTGTCCGTTTTTCATCCATTGTTGGGAAGAAGGTATTAAAATACCTACTGTTGAAAATTGCCCAGAGTGCAATGGTTATTATAGAGTTAATCGGTCAGAAATGAGGTTTCAACCTGGCAATCAGGGTTTATCTACCAATAAGCCAATCAGAGGTAGAGCATCAGTGCATGATCGGCTAGAGGGCAGACTTAGTGTACATGAGAGGCTTGGTAAACGCGCTGGATACTTTTCAAGGAATCAAGAGGAGCTTGAAGAGATGGCAAACGCAAGAGTTCCCGATGAAGAAATATTTTACAGGAATCCTAATATACGTCGTGTAGAATCAACTGGGACCTGTTATCAGCCGGTTTGGAAAACTAAGCTCCCTCAATGGCGCCCAGAGGGTTTGACAAGGACACAGAAAAGGAGGATGCAGCGTGAGCGTCAGGAGGACCTATACCGAGAGGAAAATTCCTCTAATGAGAGATCTGGCAATCAGTAGTGGCAAGTGAAACACAAAAATAAGGGCCCATCGGCAGATGTTAATATGGTATTTATGTTGCCGATGGAGTTTTTGGCACTATGTGATAATGAGGAAGAAGTTATTTTCTCTGATCAAGTAGCTCAGTTGACGCTAGATCCAATGATGGTTGTTTTTGAGAAACCTACCGATGACGAGAGACAGCATCTTAAGGCTTTGTTTGTGAAAGGCAGAGTCGATGGGCAGTCTGTATCCAAGATACTTATCGATGAAGGGGCTGCAATTAATATTATGCCTTATGTGATGTATCGGAAACTTGGTAAGGGAGATCAAGACTTAACCAAAACCGATATGATGCTGAAGGATTTTGAAGGCAATGTGTCACCGGCTAAAGGGGCAGTATGCGTTGAGTTGACCATCGACAGCAAAACCTTACCGACAACATTCTTTGTTATTAATGGCAAGGATGCATATAATCTGCTTCTAGGTAGGGACTGGATTCATGCTAATTGCTGTGTTCCTTCTACAATGCATCAATGCCTCATACAATGGATTGGGGATAAAATTGAGGTTGTTCCTGGTGATTCTTCTTATATCATCGCATCGGCAGAATCAGATACTTATGAACGAACCAAATGTATATCAGGAGAAGTTTGGGAAAAAGAATTCCTCAAAGTTGCCGATTATGAAATTCCACCGATCCAAGCAGTCGGTTCTGAAGAAGAGTTTTAATGGATAGGTTTGCCGATGATGGAAAATTAGGTCAAGGGTTTACATCGGCTGATGATTTAGTAGAAGTAGATATTGGTGATGGTGATAGACCAAGACCTACTTTTATTAGTGCTAAGTTAGATTCCAAGTGTAAAAAGCAAATAGTCAATTTATTAAAAGAATATAAAGATTGTTTTGCTTGGGATTATACTGAAATGCCTAAATTAGACTGATCGATAGTTGAACATCGGTTACCTATTAAGTCTGGATTTCGGCCACATCAGCAGCCAACACGCCGATGCAATCCTAATATACTTCCTGATATTAAGGCCGAAATAACTAAATTAATTAAGGCAAAATTTATTCGGCAGTGTCGATATGCGGAGTGGATTTCTAATGTGGTTCCTGTTTATAAGAAAAATGGAAAACTTTGTGTTTGTATTGATTCTAGGAATCTCAACAAAGCCACATCGATGGATGGTTATCCAATGCCGATTGCTGATTTGTTGATTGATGCTGCAGTCGGACATCAAATTATCAGCTTCATGGATGGTAATGCAGGTTACAATCAAATATTCATGGCTGAAGAAGATATTCCCAAGACTGCTTTCAGATGTCCAGGTCATGTGGGATTGTTTGAGTGGATAGTCATGACGTTTGGTTTGAAAAATGCCGGCGCTACTTATCAAAGAGCTATGAACTTTATTTTTCATAAATACATCGGCACATTAGTAGAGATCTACATCGATGACAAAGTGATTAAGTTTGGAGATATCACAAAACATCTAGCCGAACTACAAAAGATACTGGAGTGCACAAGAAAGCATGGATTGAAGATGAATCCTAATAAATGTGCATTTGGTGTATCGGCAGGTCAATTCTTGGGTTTTATGGTGCATCAGCGGGGCATTGAAATCAGTAAGAAGTCTATTCATACAATCAACAAGGTGGTTGCTCCTGCCAATAAAACTGAATTGCAATCTTTGATCGGTAAGATTAATTTCATTAGAAGATTCATATCTAATCTGTCGGGTAAGATCAAGGCTTTCAGTCCATTACTTAAATTGAAAGCCGATCAGGAATTTGGATGGGGAGATGAGCAGCAGTTAGCTCTAGATGAAATTAAGAAATATTTAACAAATCCTCCAGTGCTAGTTCCACCTCAACACGGGAAACCTTTCAGATTGTATTTGTCAACTGATGATACTGTTATCGGTTCAGCTCTTGTTCAAGAATTTGAAGGGAAAGAACGTGTTATTTATTATTTGAGCAGAAGATTAGTGGATGCTGAGACAAGGTATTCGGCCATTGAAAAATTATGTCTGTGTTTATACTTTTCTTGTGTCAAATGGAGACATTATTTGTTATCTGCCGAATGTACGGTCATATGCAAAGACGACGTGGTCAAGTATATGCTGTCAATGCCGATATTGTGTGGTAGAATCGGCAAGTGGATGTTAACATTATCAGAATTTGACCTACGTTACGAATCGACTAAAGCAGTTAAGGGACAGGTTATGGCTGATTTTGTCACTCAGCATCGTAATTCAGTGGACTGTTTGGAAGTTGCTCCTTGGATACTTTTCTTCGATGGGTCCACATGTGGTGAAGGAGCAGGTATCGGCATTGTATTGATTTCCCCTTAAGGAAGGAAGTATGAGTTTTTATTGCCGATTGTTGCTACATCGACAAACAATCAGGCTGAATACCAAGCTTTGGTAAAAGGGTTAGAATTGCTTAAGGAGATACGTGCCGATGCTGTTGAAATCTTTGGTGATTCTATGCTAGTTATAAATCAATTGGCTAAGATTTATGAATGCCGAAGTGAGGTTTTAATTTTATATTATGAGAGATGTCTGCAATTGTTGAAAGGATTTAGAGATTTTTGTCTTGAACATGTTTCTCGATTGCATAATGAAGAGGCTAATCGACTAGCTCAGCATGCCTCAGGGTATCAGCCTATTCAAGAAGTGCTAACATCGGCAGTCGACACCGATGACTGGAGGAGGGAGATTGTCGATTATTTAAAGGATCCATCTAAAAAGGTTGAAAGACGTATAAGATTCCAAACTACCAAGTATGTGCTCCTTGATGATGAATTATATTATCGAACCATAGATGGAGTTTTACTCAGATGTGTTAGCAGTGATGAATCAAAAAGCTTGATGGGTGAAATTCATGAAGGAGTGTGTGGAGCACATCAATCGGCTTTCAAGATGAAGTGGATGATCAGAAGGAATGGATACTATTGGCCGACTATTCTTAAAGATTGTTTTAAATATTTTAAAGGATGTCAGGGGTGTCAAAAGTTTGGTAATATTCAAAGAGCACATGCATCGACTATGAACCCTATAATTAAACCTTGGCCGTTCCGGGGATGAGCTATCGATCTCATCGGTCAAATTTATCAGCCATCGAGTGAAGGACATAAATTTATTCTGGTTGCTACCGATTATTTCACAAAATGGGTTGAGGCAATTCCTTTGAAAAAGGTGACATCGGCTAATATGATCGATTTTGTGCAAGAGCATATTGTTTACCGATTTGGTATTCCCCAAACTATCACTACCGATCAGGGCACTATGTTTACATCGGGAGAATTTGATGAGTTTGCTGTAGGTATGGGAATTAAAGTTTTAAATTCTTCTCCATATTATGCTCAAGCTAATGGTTAGGCTGAGGCTTCTAACAAAGGGATTATCAAGCTCATTAAGCGCAAAATTAAAGAAAATCTTAAAAGGTGGCATACAGTATTAAATGAAGCCTTGTGGTCATATCGGATGTCATGTCATGGTGCAACCAAGGTAACGCCTTATCAGTTAGTATATGGACACGACGCAGTGTTGCCTTGGGAGATTAAAATTGGCTCTAGGCGAATACATTCTCAAGATCAACTGACAGCCGATGACTATGATATTCTTATGAAGGATGAGTTGGAAGATATGGCAGGTCATCGGTTAAGGGCTTTAGTTAGCATCGAAGAGAATAAGAAAAGAGTAGCCAGATGGTATGACAAGAAGGTGAAGATAAAGGAGTTTGCCGATGGAGATCTGGTCTGGAAGTTGATTTTACCGATTGGGACTAAAAGTTCAAAGTTTGGAAAGTGGTCTCCTAATTGGGAGGGTCCATATCAGATAAATCAATCTATTCCTAGTAACACATATATTCTCGAAACCCTCGAAGGGGTTGTGTTTCCCAGAGCATTAAATGGAAAATATTTAAAGAAATATTACCCTAGTATCTGGATGGATGCATAAAAGTATAAGTGCCGATAACAGTCCTATCGGCTAGAATTATACAGGGATGTCGATGTCTCATAAATTGTCGATGCAGTAAACAAGATTTACAAGTTTAACAAGGATTGGATAGCCGATATCGCACGCAGGCGAATCTGGTCGGCTTCCTTCATTTCTTTGATGTCTTCATCGGCAACACCCTCCACAAGCTTAAGTTTCTTCTTCATGGCCAAGGCTTTGCGAGCTTGGACGTATCTTTCTTGCTGAAGGGCCTTGATGACATCGGGAAGGTGGCTCTCTTCTTGTCTGGCGTGAGCTAGGGCTATTTCAACTTCCTCCAATTCAGCTAGTAGAGCTCTCCTCTTTGCCGATAGATTCAAAATTTTCTGCTTAAGATCGGCACCCGAGGTCTGCAAGTTGCTGATACTCTTGTGCTTCTCATCGGCAATCAGTTTTAGCTGCAACATCTCTTCCTTGAGCTGGGCTTGAGCTGCTCTATCGGCAATACGGTGAGCAGCCCGTTGATATTGCAATTGTCGGCTCTCTAGATGGACTGCTAGGAAGAGGGTTTCTTCAATATCGGTAGGAATTTGGCCATGGATTGTTTTGAAAATGGCCTTTGCAGGATCTGAATCATTAACCAATTGAGCAGTATCCTATTGTAACAAATCCAGGAGAGCTTCTAACTTGGCATAGATTTCTGCCGATATTGTTCCTAATACCAGGGAAGAGCTTGCTTCTTCTCCATCATCATCGGAAACATCGATAGCGAAGGAGAATAAGCTGTTGGGAGAGTCTTGTTCCTGAGAAGAAGAAAGGAAGTCAGTTAAGGATAGATATGAATATTATAAATCAACTAGGTCAATCGGCTTACCTGCTTCAAGGCGATTTCATGTGCTTGGCTAGAAGGAGCGGCTTGGAGGGTGCTGTGTGGAGGATCGGCAGAGCTTGCCGATGGGATATCTTCTGTGACTTCATCAGTGGTTGGCCCTTGGGGTATGATGGCCGATGGTATATTCTGTACAGGAGGGTTAACTTGCTCAGCTACGTCGACTGGCTGGCTTGCAGATGATGGGGCAGATGTGGGGACTAGCATGGACTTCTGTCATTTTTGCTGAGCCTCGGCATCTGTTAAAGCTTTGCGCTTTGCTTGGGTCTCAGCAACGGTTGGCTGGGGGCATCGACACTTGTTGATTGCGGAACTTGAGCACCTAGTATGCTTGCCGATGTACCCATTTGTTGCTGCAAAACAAGTGTAAGATTTGATGTTTAACAGACAAAATGTAAAGTTAAAGGAATACCTCTGAAGGCTGGCCGGAGGTAGTGGTGCTTGATGTTGGAGGAATTGCCGATGACGATCCAGCAGCGGCTCTTACACCCTGATGGTTAATGTTAATATAGTTTGTGATCGGCATGAGTAGAAATAAACAAGGTTATTACCTTAAATGCCTTAATTAGGCTTGTAGCAGCAGCCAATGGAGTAGCCCTAGCTGTAGCCAGTTTTGATTTGGAGGTGATAGTCTTGGCACGGGTCCTCTGGTGAGTTAAAGCAGCTAGGGTGGGGGCGTTGTAGCCGATCAGTGATATTGGGGAAACAGTTCGAAGGTCGAAGGGTTTCCCACTCTTGCTCATAGATGGTACTGGGTCGTCGACCTGTCATGAGAAAGTTAGCTGCCGATATATGAAAGAAAAAAAATAGAAGGGAGCTAAAAGAAACTTACTGCATCATCGGGAATGGCGTATTCAGGGTCGATCATGTGCCGATATGTGTGGGTAGATGTTGCAAATAGTTGTTCCCTCCATTCTCGCCACTTTTGATATTTGGTAACGCAATTAGGAAATGATCCGCAAGCGCACGGATATCGGTGAGCACTTCACCCGGGATGTTATCCAGAGTATCGTATTTATTTTTTTACCACTAGGAGAAAGCATGCATCTGCCTAACCAAATCTATTACTACTAACCTTTAGGCTACAACCACTGTGATTTGATGTGAGCGATGTATAGAGAAGACTGCAACTGCACTCTCGTTCTAACCTTGGTAAGGATGATCTACTGCTCTATTGGGGAGGCTCACGGAATCTAGACACCTCAAAGGATGTTCGACCCGCACCTATAAACCCTATCGATCCTGCTAACGGGATATGGAATACAAAGGTAGCTACGGAAATGTCACGTTCCTCGCTACTACCACGGTCCGGCTAGACAGGGGATATCTATGAGTATCCTAGCCCAAACACCTCGTTTACGCTAGAGATGATTACTCTAAACTCTACGCGAAGAGATTAAAGTAAACTCATAAACCAAAGAACAATAAAACAAAGAACTTACTAGAATTTAGAAGTCGAAATACTGAAGAATCCTAGGAGCAAGCCTCGGGTTAGGAGAACTTGATCCTGCAGGTACAACCTCGAAGTAGTCACCGACAGGCCGGGCTTCCTTCGATCTATACCTCCACTCTATCTCTCTCAATCTAGAAGAACTAAGTCTAATCTCACATTGGATGCTAAGCCCTAATGAGGTGGGAACCCTAAGGGAACCTCTCTCTCTGAATCCTCTCTGGAAAATATGAAAATAATGGACTTGGATTCTCCTCTCCAGGGGCCAGGGGTCTGTTGACGGTTCTTAAGTATCAATTATAACCATCAAATAAATAAAGAAAAGGACCTATATGCAAGAAACACCTAGAATTAGGGTTTGATCTAACAGAATTCCACGAGTTTTGCTGTTTATCTATTTCTGCAGGGGGTTATCAGGAAATACGGAAGAAAGGCCCACATGTCGGATTAATGACGGGATATTAACCGAACACGTAATTATCTTACATCTAGAAGATTTCAGAAGCCACGGGAACAAACGGGAGCCGTAACGGGCCAGGACACAGGGCGCCCGCCCTGTGCCCTAGGGCGCCCGCCCTGCCCGCGGGACCAATCAGGTCGAGTCTCGCGGATTATGCTCCACCGCCTTTGAGGATCAAGGAAAACCGTAGGATGAAGGTCGGTTTGATCCGACGGTCCAGATTCATCAAAAAGGGCTATATAAGCAAGGCCCCTGACCCCTGGTGGAGAAGACCCCAATTCATTATTCAGTTGCATATCTCTAGTTAGGGTTTAGAGAGAGAGGTTCCCTCTAGGGTTCCCACCTCTTAGGGCTTAGCATCCAATGTGAAAGTAGAATTAGTTCTACTAGATTGAGAGAGATAGAGTGGAGGTGTAGATCGGAGGAAGCCGGCCTGTCGGTGTCTACTCCGAGGTTGTACCTGCGGGAGCAAGTTCTTCTAACCCGATGCTTGTTCTCAGGATTCTTCAGTATTTTGACTTCTAAATTCTAGTAAGTTCTTTGTTTTATTGTTCTTTGGTTTATGAGTTTACTTTGATCTCTTCGCGTAGAGTTTAGAGTAATCATCTCTAGCGTAAACGTGGTGTTTAAGCTAGGATACTCATAGATATCCCCTCGTCTAGCCGGACCGTGGTAGTAGCGAGGAACGTGACAATTCCGAGTTACCTTTGTATTCCATATCCCGTTAGCAGGATCGATAGGGTTTATAGGTGCGGGTTGAACATCCTTTGTGGTGTCTAGATTCCGTAAACCTCCCCAATAGAACAGTAGATCATCCTTACCAAGGTTAGAAGAAGAGTGCGGTTGTAGTCTTCTCTATACATCACTCACATCGAATCATAGTGGTTGTAGCCTAAAGGTTAGTAGTAATAGATTTGGTTAGTCAGATGCACTCTTTCTCCTAAAGGTAAAAATATAAATACGATACCCAGGATAACATCTCGGGTGAAGTGCTCACCGATATCCGTACGCTTGCGGATCCTATTTCCTAATTGCGTTACCAAATATCAACAAGCATTTCTGGCGCCGTTGCCGGGGAGAAAGACGGTTTGCTGAGATAACCTTGAGTCTTACTACTAGCTTGTATTCATACTTTTTATTTTCTTATCTTTTTCATTCTTTCTTTTTCTTTTTACCAAAAAATGGAAAACCAAGGTTCTATATCTATCTTTGATGCCGCAACACCTTCAGCAACTGACCTTTTACCATGGGAGTCATCACAGCCTATCCAAACATCCCAGTATAAGTTAAGTTCAAGGTTGATTGCGATGATTCAAAATTTATCTTTTTCGGGAAAGGAAGACGAAAACCCTTATCTTCATATTAGAGATTTTGAGCAGACATGCGATTGTCTTCGCATTGATGGCATCTCTGATAAGACTTTACGTTGGAAGCTTTTTCCTTTTTCTTTAAGAGGAGAAGCTAGACGATGGTATAGTCAGAAGGTAAGTCAACAGCAAGGTGAATGGGGAGTTTTAAGAGCCAACTTTTGTCTAGATTTTTATTCCCTTGACCGTACTGGTGACCTTAGACTCGAAGTCCTATCTTTTAAACAAAAAGATAATGAAACTTTGGGGAAATCCTAGAAACGTTTTTCTGATCTTTTAGAATCTGGTCCAAAACTTTTGCTTGAAGACACTGTTCTTTTATTTCACTTTTTTCGAGGTCTTCAGAAAGATAATAAACAAATGTTGCATACTATGGCTAGAGGTTCTTTCTTTCGTATCCCTACTGATGAAGCTAAGGGGATCTTGAATAGAATCCTAAAAGCTGAGATGGATAATGCCCTCCATGATAAAACCTACGAAGCCGAAGTAGACACTCTGCCAAATTTTTCATCTACTTTAGCTATCCCAGGTTCTGAGCCACAAAAGGAAGAAATTCTACCATCTGATTTCATGCTAGACATAGAATCCAATCTCTTTGCCGATTTTGGAAACATTTCAAACTACCATTCTATAGACCGACCCCAAAACGGCCAATTTAGCATTTGTTTACCAAGTGAACGTCAATTGAGAGAGCTTATCTCGGTTATGAGTAGCGAATGGTTAGAGGAGTCAGAGCTTTCCTCTGAAGTAATCCGAGTGGACACACCCTCTATAACTATACGCTGTGCTTATAATTCTGATCAATTTAACGCTCTCTATAATCCTGTTGTGGGGATCAATATTATGTCCGAAGCTTTTGCACTTAATTTATTTGGGAAACTTGTTTTAACCCCCACAACAAAGGTCATAAAGGAATCTTCGGGACGATTAGTCCCCAGTCTTGGAATTATTAATGTCCTACCCTTTATGGTAGAAGGCTCCATGGTTCATTTGAACTTTTATATCTTTGATATATGGGGTTTCGACCTACTGATTGGACAACCTTTTAGAAGACTCCTTTATGAAGGTCAAACTGGAAAGCTCCACATTTCCTTGGGAAAGGATTTTAAACTTCCAATTACAATAACTCACTCCTTGAATAATAAGACCGAGCCATATCTTTTGCCTGATCCTATGGAGGAGGTAAAGGCTGCATCTCTAGAACTTTTAGATGATCCAGACTTAGAAGAGGAAGCCCCCTTCTTCACTGAAGAAGAGGCCAAACCTTCTGAACCTGAACCCTTAGATGAGTTTGCAGAAACACCTAGACCCCCCATAGAACTCAAAACTTTACCACCCGGTCTTACCTATGCTTTCCTAAACAATAATCTAGAGTTTCCTGTGATCGTTAGTAATAAACTCACTCAGGAGCAAACTCTGCGATTAATGACCATTCTTGAAAAACACCACTCTGTTTTCGGCTACTCACTTCAAGATCTCACAGGAATCAGTCCTATGATTTGTACCCATCGTATTCCGATAGATCCTTCTGTTACACCCTCTCGAGAGCCTCAACGTAGACTTAACAACACGATGAGAGAGGTAGTTAAAAAAGAAGTTATAAAGTTGCTGCATGCAGGGATTATATATCCTGTGCCGCATAGTGAGTGGGTAAGCCCTGTTCAAGTTGTGCCTAAAAAGGGAGGCATGACTGTTGTTACTAATTATAAGAATGAGCTAATTCCGCAACGCACCGTCACTGGGTGGCGGATGTGCATAGACTATAGAAAACTTAATAAAGCCACGAAAAAGGATCATTTTCCTTTGCCTTTTATAGATGAGATGCTTGAGCGGTTAGCAAAACACTCGTTTTTCTGTTTTCTAGATGGATATTCAGGGTATCACCAGATCCCTATCCATCCTGATGATCAAAGCAAAACCACTTTTACATGCCCATATGGAACGTATGCTTATCGTAGAATGTCTTTTGGGTTATGTAATGCACCAGCTTCTTTTCAAAGATGTATGATGTCTATATTTTCTGATATGATTGAAGAGATTATGGAAGTTTTCATGGATGATTTCTCAGTTTATGGAAAAACTTTTGATAGTTGTCTTGAGAACTTAGATAAGGTTTTGCAAAGATGTGAAGAAAAGCACTTAATCCTTAATTGGGAAAAATGTCATTTTATGGTTAGAGAAGGAATAGTGCTAGGACACCTAGTGTCTGAAAGAGGTATTGAGGTAGATAGAGCTAAAATTGAAGTAATTGAACAACTACCTCCACCTGTGAATATAAAAGGAATTCGAAGTTTTCTTGGCCATGCTGGTTTTTATCGCAGATTTATAAAAGACTTTTCATTTATTGCGAGACCACTTACTCTTTTTCTAGCCAAGGATGCTCCTTTCGAATTTGATGATGCATGTCTAAATTCTTTCAATTTATTAAAGCAAGCACTCATCTCTGCACCAATCATTCAACCCCCTGATTGGTCGTTGCCTTTTGAAATTATGTGTGATGCTAGTGATTATGCTGTGGGGGCAGTTTTGGGACAAACTAAAGATAAAAAGCATCATGCAATTGCTTATGCAAGTAAAACTTTGACAGGAGCTCAACTTAATTATGCAACCACTGAAAAAGAGCTTCTGGCTGTTGTTTTTGCCATTGATAAATTTAGATCTTATTTAGTTGGAGCTAAGATAATTGTTTACACAGATCATGCTGCACTAAAATATTTGCTCACTAAGAAAGATGTGAAACCCCGCTTAATCAGATGGATTTTATTACTCCAAGAATTTGACTTAGAAATAAAAGACAAAAAGGGAGTAGAAAATTCTGTTGCTGATCACTTGTCTAGAATGTACTTTAAGAATTCACAGGAACCCCCCATTAATGACTCACTCCGGGACGACATGCTTTACGGGATTAACAGATCTGACCCCTGGTATGCAGATATTGTTAATTTTATGGTTTCAGGTTATGTACCACCCGGAGCAAACAAGAAGAAGCTTATTCAGGAAAGTCGTTCACATATATGGGATGAGCCATATCTCTTCCGAGTATGCGCTGATGGCCTACTTAGAAGATGTGTGACCACTGAGGAAGGATTGAAGATCATCGACAGATGTCACTCATCACCATACGGAGGACACTATGGAGCATTCCGTACACATTCAAAGATCTGGCAATGTGGATTCTACTGGCCTACGATGTACGATGACACGAAGCAATATATCAGAAGATGTGGGCCATGTCAAAGGCATGGAAACATAAATACAAGGGATGCCATGCCACTCACCAACAACCTTCAGATTGAACTCTTTGATGTCTGGGGAATAGACTACATGGGTCCATTTCCCCCATCTAAGAAGTGTGAGTTCATCTTGGTGGCGGTTGATTACGTCTCCAAGTGGGTAGAGGCACTACCTTGCAAACATGCCGACAATATCAGTTCGAAGAGGATGTTTGAGGAAATCATATTTCCAAGATTTGGAGTCCCCAGGATAGTGATAAGTGATGGAGGATCACACTTCATTGACAAGCGCTTCGAGCACTATCTATCAAGACATGGAATCCGTCACAACGTCGCTACTCCCTATCATCCTCAGACAAGTGGCCAAGCAGAGACTTCTAACAAGCAAATCAAGAACATTCTTCAGAAGACGGTGAACGAGATGGGAACGGCATGGAAGGACAAGTTACCTGATGCACTCTGGGCTTACCGGACAGCATACAAGACCCCAATTGGAATGTCTCCATACCAATTGGTATACGGAAAGACCTGTCACCTACCTGTTGAACTTGAGTTCAAGGCACACTGGGCCATAAAAAGATGGAATATGGACCTAGATATCGCCGGAAAACATAGAAGAATGCAATTATCGGAGTTGGAAGAATGGCGAGAGAAAGCATATCACAATTCAAAGATCTACAAAGAAAGAGTCAAGAGATGGCATAACAAGAGGATCAAGAAGAAGGAGTTCTCACCCGGAGATAAGGTATTACTTTTTAATTCCAGGGTGAAGCTTTTCGGGCATGGAAAGCTCCGGAGCAAATGGGAAGGACCATTCAAGGTAATTCATTCATCATCCCACGGAGCTATCACACTTCAAAATGACGAAGGTACGTTATTCAAGGTAAATGGTCAACGTCTTAAATTATTTTTAGAGCCCAATAAAGAATTAGAAGAAATAGACGTGATCAATTTTTACCTTCCAATTAAAAATTAAAGCCCGACGCTTTTAATTTGACGTTTTTGGGCCAAGTATATATTTTTCGGGATAAAAACACGGTGAGAAACACGCTCGAGAAAGCAGGCTTGTAGAGGAGCCGGACACAGGGCGGGCGCCCTGAGGATGAGGGCGGGCGCCCTGCCCCTGTCTCCCCTCGGCCCCAGACTTCTCCCACGCGATAACCTCGCCCGTTGCTATCTGGAAAATTCCGTCCTCGGTTTGTTTCGCAAACATGACGGCGGGAAGAGTCCCGACCATGCACGAGAGCAGTTTTTACCCCCTATATAAACAGACCCCCAACGTCAGCTTTTAGCACCAATTCATTCAAGCCTTCTCTCCTTCCTCAAATTAGATCTTGCTTAGTTCCTAGCTGCTCCAATGGCCGAGAATTTCCACGTCGATTGGGAAGTCGTCCCCTACGACCTCAACAAGAAGCCCAAGGAGGATCCCGACGCCTACGCTCTCGTCCCGGCCAACACAGAGCGACAGCTAGAAGCCATGCCACCACGTCAACGCAGCTCTGCCCAATCCTACTTTGCTCGCCCAGTTCTTACCGCACCTACGCAGCCCCTATTGCTCGAAGGCTCGCCATCATCGTCGAAAGGGAAGGAGATCATCAAGGTACCAGCCGGAACAAAGATCCTGCCGCCAAAACCCAATGAGCGGATCATCGGAGTGAAGACCAACCGGAGCGGCGAGATCTCTAGTGTCCGCTATACCACGGAGGAGAGACCTTACTTCGAGGGTGTTAGGGCAGCTAAGGTCCGCTTCGTTCCTCCGAAGGAAGCACCCAAGCATGCTCTTAATGCTTTCGAGACACCTCCCAAGCGCCGCAGGACCATTGCAGATGTGGATGAGGAGCTACGGGTGATCAAGAACAGCATTATAGAAATTCAAAACTCCAATATCTCTATGGATCGGAGGACCTTCAACCATAACACTACGATCCTAAAGCTACGGGATGACCTTGCCGACGCCAACAAGAGGATCGATGAGTTAGAGCATAGTCTTAGGAGGCGTGAGCGTCGCTGAGCTATCTAGATTAGATCTTGGGGCTATATATGTCTTAGTTATTATTAGATTCGATTAGGTTCGCTTATAATCAGTTTAGATCTATTATATTCGGTTATTATTCGGTTGTAAGAAATGCCTCAAGATTAATAAAGATTATTATTAGTATGTCTTGTGTGTCTCTACTTTACTTTTGTGCAAGAAAGAAGAAAACAAGTATGGGGGAGATTCCCTGACATGTCACACACACTTCGATCGCACCACTCCATGAACCAGGTACACACTCTGCACACTTTTATTACACACTTACACACTCACCTTAGTTTGTGCAGAATTTTATCTCTCTAAACATGATAAATTAAAAGGATAAAAATGCTTATAATCATGATCAATCTCACTCTGTGATATTTCCTGGAAACCTACAATTATTAAAATTATTTCAAAACCCTGTGTTGCTAAAAGTCATTGTGGAATAAGAGATGGTAAGGGTATGAGTACCTTATTCTTAGTATCTTTATTGCTTGGAGAATTTGTTTTAAAAATCTCAAAATTATAGCTACCATCCTCAAGTTTTATATGTCTGCTAAACATGAAAATATTAATTAAAGCTATCTGCTTTGTATTGAGTTTGTTCAAAACAAGTTAGACCCTTGTTGAGAGATTTATCATACTCCTAAGATCAAGACATTTTTATTCAGAAAGATTCACTCTTCCGAAGTATTATTGCGTTAGAGGCATGGGCTATGCAAAATTATGAATATATCGAGGAAATAAAAAGGAGCAAGTGCTCGATAACCTCGTGGAAAAAAATGGACAAGTGTCCGGCAGTAGAATTAGGGGTACCTCGGTATCCACCCAAAATGAAAAAAAATGAGATATGATAAAAATATGATGGAAAGAAAATGATAGTCCATGGTCCCTCTAATAAGCAATATGCCAGTAAGAGTGACAAGTTTTTAATTTTCAAAATCTTTGATCTAAGAGTATGGCATTCTTCTCCTCGGATCCGGTTTTGACCATACAATAAATGCAAGGTATGTATGCTTAAAGAATTATTTTTGCAAAATCAAAACAGCCTCAGAGAGAAATATAAAAGATAATGAGTGACTCTGAGAGCACCTATGAGGATAAAGGTATGCTAAGTTTTTCTTTTCAAAAATATGTAAAAACTCCAAGTGATAGGGATTAAGAAGAAGAAAGGCTCTTTACTCTGACCATATATTTCCCTGACTATAAGTGCACAGTGGATTTTTACAACACCCTGCAGGTATGAAAGAATGTTTCAACCCCAGATGTTTTATTAACCAACCTTTTCTCGAGCACGAGTAAAAGCCTCCAGAAATGCTTGTTGATATTTGGTAACGCAATTAGGAAATAGGATCCGCAAGCGCACGGATATCGGTGAGCACTTCACCCGAGATGTTATCCTGGGTATCGTATTTATATTTTTACCTTTAGGAGAAAGAGTGCATCTGACTAACCAAATCTATTACTACTAACCTTTAGGCTACAACCACTATGATTCGATGTGAGTGATGTATAGAGAAGACTACAACCGCACTCTTCTTCTAACCTTGGTAAGGATGATCTACTGCTCTATTGGGGAGGTTTACGGAATCTAGACACCACAAAGGATGTTCAACCCGCACCTATAAACCCTATCGATCCTGCTAACGGGATATGGAATACAAAGGTAACTCGGAATTGTCACGTTCCTCGCTACTACCACGGTCCGGCTAGACGAGGGGATATCTATGAGTATCCTAGCTTAAACACCACGTTTACGCTAGAGATGATTACTCTAAACTCTACGCGAAGAGATCAAAGTAAACTCATAAACCAAAGAACAATAAAACAAAGAACTTACTAGAATTTAGAAGTCGAAATACTGAAGAATCCTGAGAACAAGCATCGGGTTAGAAGAACTTGCTCCCGCAGGTACAACCTCGGAGTAGACACCGACAGGCCGGCTTCCTCCGATCTACACCTCCACTCTATCTCTCTCAATCTAGTAGAACTAATTCTACTTTCACATTGGATGCTAAGCCCTAAGAGGTGAGAACCCTAGAGGGAACCTCTCTCTCTAAACCCTAACTAGAGATATGCAACTGAATAATGAATTGGGGTCTTCTCCACCAGGGGTCAGGGGCCTTGCTTATATAGCCCTTTTTGATGAATCTGGACCGTCGGATCAAACCGACCTTCATCCTACGGTTTTCCTTGATCCTCAAAGGCGGTGGAGCATAATCCGCGAGACTCGACCTGATTGGTCCCGGGGGCAGGGCGGGCGCCCTGTGTCCTGGCCCGTTACGGCTCCCGTTTGTTCCCGTGGCTTCTGGAATCTTCTAGATGTAAGATAATTACGTGTTCGGTTAATATCCCGTCATTAATCCGACATGTGGGCCTTTCTTCCGTATTTCCTGATAACCCCCTGCAGAAATAGATAAACAGCAAAACTCGTGGAATTCTGTTAGATCAAACCCTAATTCTAGGTGTTTCTTGCATATAGGTCCTTTTCTTTATTTATTTGATGGTTATAATTGATACTTAAGAACCGTCAATAGGGTCCTGCTTATATAGTCCCTTCAAGTGAACCTGGGCCGTCGGATCAAACCGACATTAATCGCACGGTTTTCCTTGATCCTTTAGGTCGGTGGGGCATAATCCGCGAGACTCATCCTGATTGGTTGCAGACCTAGGGCGGGCGCCCCAGGGTCCAGGGCGGGCGCCCTGGTCCCGGGCCCGTTCGGCCTCCCGTTCGATCCCGTGGCTTCTGGAGTCTTCTAGATGATAGAAAATCGGTGAACACGTTAATATCTCTATGTAATTCCGACGTGTGGGCCTTTCCTTTGTATTTCCTGATAACCCCCTGCAGAAACAGATAAATAACAAAACTCGTGGAATTCTGTCAGATCAAACCCTAATTCTAGGTGTTGCTTGCATATAGGTCCTTTTCCTTATTTATTGGATAATTAAAATTGATACTTAAGAACCGTCAACAAACACCCCCATACTTAGGCTTTTACTCGTCCTCGAGAAAAGGATGGTTCAGAAAAATAATTGGGGTTGAAATATTGTAAAGCATTCTTTTTATACCTGCAGGGTGTTGTGAATGTCCACTATGCACTGTAGTCAGGGCAATATATGGTTGAAGTAGAGATCCTTTCTTCTTCTCAACCCTGTCACTTGGAGTTTTTTATATATTTTTGAATAGAAAACTTAGCATACCTTTATCCTCATAGGGGCTCTCAGATCACTCATTTATCTTTTGTATATCTCACTGAGGCTGTTTTAATTTGTAGAAATTCTCAAGCATGCTTACTTTGCATATATTGCCTGGGTCAAAACGGGATCCGAGGAGAGGAATGCCATACTCTTAGATCAAAGTCTTTGAAAATTAAAACTTGTCAACTCTTACTGGCATATTGCTTATTAGAGGGACCATGGGCTATCATTTTATTTTTACCATATATATTTTTATCATCTCATTTTTTTCAGGTGGATACTGAGGTACCCCTAATTCTACTTCCGGACACTTGTCCATTTTTCTGTGAGGTTGTCGAGCACTTGCTCCTTTTTATTTCCTCGAAATATATTTTTGCATAGCCCATGCCTCTAATGCAATAATACTTCGGAAGAGTGAATCTTTCTGAATAAAAATGTCTTGATCTTGGGAGCATGATAAATCTCTCAACAAGGGTCTAACTCGTTTTGCACAAACTCAATACAAAGCAAATTAATATTTTTAGGTTTATCAGGCATATAAAATATTGAGGATGGTAGCTATATTTTTGAAGTTTTTGAAAAGAAAATCTCCAAGCGACAAAGATTTCAAGAATAAGATACTCATATTCTACCATCTCACATTCCACAATGACTTGAGTAACACATGGTTTTTAAAATGATTTTCAATAAATGCAGGTTTTCAGAAATATCACAGAGTGAGATTGATCATGATTAAAAATATTTTTGTCTTTTTAAATTATCATGTTAGGAACAATATTCTACACAGCCCAATATGTATTTGTATATATGTAAATAAAGCGTGCAGAGTATGTACCTGAATCGTGGAGTGGTGCAATCGAAGTGCATTTACCATGTCGGGGGGATTCCCCCATACTTGTTTCCTTCGTCGTTTTGAAGTGTAATAGCTCCATGGGATGATGAATTGACTACCTTGTATGGTCCTTCCCATTTACTCCGGAGTTTTCCATGCCCGAAAAGCTTCACCCTGAAATTAAAAAGTAATACCTTATCTCCGGGTGAGAACTCCTTCTTCTTGATCCTCTTGTCATGCCATCTTTTGACTCTTTCTTTGTAGATCTTCGAATTGTGATATGCTTTCTCTCGCCATTCTTCCAATTCTGATAGTTGCATTCTTCTATGATCTCCAGCAACATCTAGGTCCATATTCCATCTTATGGCCCAGTGTGCTTTGAACTCTAGTTCAACAGGCAAGTGGCAAGTCTTCCCGTACACCAATTGGTATGGGGTCATTCCAATTGGGGTCTTGTATGTTGTCCGGTATGCCCAGAGTGCATCGGGTAACTTTTCCTTCCATGCTGTTCCCATCTCATTTACTGTTTTCTGAAGAATGTTCTTGATTTGCTTGTTGGAAGTCTCTGCTTGGCCACTTGTCTGAGGATGATATGGGGTAGCAACGTTGTGACGGATTCCATGTTTTGCTAGATAATGCTCAAAGCGTTTGTCAATGAAGTGTGATCCCCCATCACTTATCACCACCCTAGGGACTCCAAATCTTGGAAATATAATCTCTTCAAACATCCTCTTTGAATTAATATTGTCGGCACGCTTGCAAGGTAGTGCTTCTACCCACTTGGAGACGTAGTCAACTGCCACCAAGATGAATTCACACTTCTTTGATGGAGGAAATGGACCCACGTAGTATATTCCCCAAACATCAAAGAGCTCAATCTGAAGGTTGTTGGTGAGTGGCATAGCATCTCTTGTATTTATGTTTCCGTGCCTTTGACATGGCCCACATCTTCTGATATATTGCCTTGTGTCTTCATACATTGTAGGCCAATAGAATCCACATTGCCAGATCTTTGAATGTGTACGGAATGCTCCATAATGACCTCCGTATGGTGATGAATGGCATCTGTCGATGATCTTCCACCCTTCCTCAGTGGTCACACACCTTCTGAGTAAGCCATCAGCGCATACTCGGAAGAGGTATGGCTCATCCCATATGTGTGAACGACTTTCTTGAATAAGCTTCTTCTTGTTCGCTCCTGGTGGTACATACCCTGAAACCATAAAACTAACAATATCTGCATACCAGGAGTCAGACCTGTTGATTCCATAGAGCATGTCGTCCCGGAGTGAATCATTAATGGGTGTTTCCTGTGGATCCTTAAAGTGCATTCTAGACAAGTGATCAGCAACAGAATTTTCCACTCCCTTTTTATCTTTTATTTCTAAGTCAAATTCTTGGAGTAACAAGATCCATCTAATTAGGCGAGGTTTAGCATCTTTTTTAGTGAGTAAATATTTTAGTACAGCATGATCAGTGTAAACAATTATTTTAGCTCCTACTAAGTAAGATCTAAATTTATCAATGGCAAAGACAACAGCCAGAAGCTCTTTTTCAGTGGTTGCATAATTAAGTTGAGCTCCTGTCAAAGTTTTACTGGCGTAAGCAATTGCATGATGCTTCTTGTCTTTTGTTTGCCCCAAAACTGCCCCCACAGCATAATCACTAGCATCACACATAATTTCAAAAGGCAACGACCAATCAGGGGGTTGAATGATTGGTGCAGAGATGAGTGCATTCTTTAATAATTCAAAAGCTTTTAAACATGCATCATCAAATTCGAAAGGAGCATCCTTGGCTAGCAAAAGAGTGAGTGGTCTAGCAATAAATGAAAAATCTTTTATGAATCTGCGATAAAAACCAGCATGGCCAAGAAAGCTTCGAATTCCTTTTATATTTACAGGTGGAGGTAGTTGTTCTATTACTTCAATTTTAGCTTTATCTACCTCAATACCTCTTTTAGACACTAGGTGTCCTAGCACTATTCCTTCCCTAACCATAAAATGACATTTTTCCCAGTTAAGGACTAAGTGCTTTTCTTTGCATCTTTGCAAAACCTTGTCTAAGTTTTCAAGATAATTATCAAAAGTTTTTCCATAAACAGAAAATTCATCCATGAAAACTTCCATAATCTCTTCAATCATATCAGAAAATATAGATATCATGCATCTTTGAAAAGAAGTTGGTGCATTACATAGCCCAAAAGACATTCTACGATAAGCATAAGTTCCGTATGGACAGGTAAAAGTGGTTTTGCTTTGATCATCAGGATGGATCAGGATCTGGTGGTACCCTGAATATCCATCTAAGAAACAGAAGAACGAATGGTTCGCTAACCGCTCTAACATCTCATCTATAAAAGGTAAAGGAAAGTGATCCTTTTTCGTGGCTTTATTCAGTTTTCTATAGTCAATGCACATCCGCCACCCTGTGACGGTGCGTTGCGGAATTAGCTCGTTCTTCTCATTTGTAACAACAGTCATGCCTCCCTTTTTAGACACAACTTGAACAGGGCTCACCCACTCACTATGCGGCACAGGATATATAATCCCTGCATGCAGCAACTTTATAACTTCCTTTTTAACTACTTCTCTCATCGCGTTGTTGAGTCTACGTTGGGGTTCCCGAGAAGGTGAAACAGAAGGATCTGTCGGAATGCGATGGGTGCAAATCATAGGACTGATTCCTGTAAGATCTTGGAGTGAGTAGCCAAAGACTGAGTGATGTTTTTCTAAAACGGTCATTAATCGCAGAGTTTGTTCCTGAGTGAGTTTATTACTAATGATCACAGGAAACTCTGGATTATTGTTTAGGAAAGCATAGATAAGACCGGGTGGTAAAGTTTTAAGCTCTATAGGAGGTCTGGGTGTTTCTGCAAACTCATCTAAAGGTTTAGGTTCAGAAGGTTCAGCTTCCTCTTCTATGAAGAAAGGGGCTTCTTCTTCTAAGTCTGATTCATTTAAAAGCTCTAGAGACGCAGCTTTTACCTCTTCCATAGGATCAGGCAAAAGAGATGACTCGATCTTATTATTCAAGGAGTGAGAAATTGTCATAGGGAATTTAAAATCCTTTCCAAAAGAAATGTGTAGCTTTCCAGTTTGACCTTCATAAATGAGTCTTCTAAATGGTTGTCCTATCAACAGGTCGAAGTCCCATGTATCAAAGATATAAAAGTTCAAATGAATCATGGAGCCTTCTACCATAAAGGGTAGGACATTCACAATTCCAAGATTGGGGACCAATCGTCTCGAAGATTCCTTCATGAACTTTGTTGTGGGGGTTAAAATTAATTTTCCAAATAATTTAAGTGCAAAAGCTTCGGACATGATATTGATCCCCACAACAGGATTATAGAGAGCATCAAATTGATCAGAATCATAAGCACAGCGTATAGTGATAGGAGGTGTATCCAAACGGATCACTTCAGAGGAAAGCTCTGACTCCTCCAACCATTCGCTACTCATGACTGAGATAAGCTCTCTCAATTGATATTCACTTGGTAAACAAATGCTATAATGGCCGCTTTGGGGTTTGTCTATAGAATGGTAGTTTGAAATGTTTCCAAAATCGGCAAAAAGATCGGATTCTATATCCAGCATGAAATCAGGTGGTGGAATTTCTTCCTTTTGTGGCTCAAAACTTGGGATAGCTGAAGTAGGTGAAGAATTCGGCAGAGTGTCTACTTCGGCTTCGTAGGTTTCATCATGGAGGGTATTATCCATCTCAGCTTCTAGGATTCTATCTAGGATCGCTCTAGCTTCATCAGTAGGGATACGAAAGAAAGAACCTCTAGACATTGTATGTAGCATTTGTTTATGATCTTTCTGAAGACCTCGAAAGAAATGAAAAAGGAGAATAGGGTCTTCAATATTGAGTTTTGGACCAGATTCTAAAAGATCAGAAAAACGTTTCTAGGATTTTCCCAAAGTTTCATTTTCTTTTTGTTTAAAAGATAGAACTTCGAGTCTAAGGTCGGTGATACGATCAAGGGAATAAAAATCTAAACAGAAGTTGGCTCGTAAGACTCCCCATTCACCTCGTTGTTGACTTACCTTCTGACTATACCATCGTCTAGCTTCTCCTCTTAAGGAAAAAGGAAAAAGCTTCCAACGTAAAGTCTTATCAGAAATGCCTTCAATGCGAAGACAATCGCATGTTTGCTCAAAATCTCTAATATGAAGGTAAGGATTTTCGTCTTCCATTCCCGAAAAGGATAGGTTCTCAATCATGGCAATTAACCTTGAACTTAACCTATACTGGGATGTTTGGATAGGCTGTGATGACTCCCATGGTAAAAGGTCAGTTTCCGAAGGTGTTGTAAATTGATAGATTGATTTAGAATCTTGGTTCTCCATAAGGTAAGAATAAAGAATACAAAAAGATAAGGAATAAAAAGATAAAGAAAGATAAAAGTATAGGTACAAGCTAGTAGTAAGATTCAAGGTTATCTCAGCAAACCGTCTTTCTCCCCGGCAACGGCGCCAGAAATGCTTGTTGATATTTGGTAACGCAATTAGGAAATGATCCGCAAGCGCACGGATATCGGTGAGCACTTCACCCGAGATGTTATCCAGAGTATCGTATTTATTTTTTTTACCACTAGGAGAAAGCGTGCATCTGACTAACCAAATCTATTACTACTAACCTTTAGGCTACAACCACTGTGATTTGATGTGAGCGATGTATAGAGAAGACTGCAACTGCACTCTCGTTCTAACCTTGGTAAGGATGATCTACTGCTCTATTGGGGAGGCTCACGGAATCTAGACACCTCAAAGGATGTTCGACCCGCACCTATAAACCCTATCAATCCTGCTAACGGGATATGGAATACAAAGGTAGCTACGGAAATATCACGTTCCTCGCTACTACCACGGTCCGGCTAGACAGGGGATATCTATGAGTATCCTAGCCCAAACACCTTATTTACGCTAGAGATGATTACTCTAAACTCTACGCGAAGAGATTAAAGTAAACTCGTAAACCAAAGAACAATAAAACAAAGAACTTACTAGAATTTAGAAGTCGAAATACTGAAGAATCCTAGGAGCAAGCCTCGGGTTAGGAGAACTTGATCCTGCAGGTACAACCTCGAAGTAGTCACCGACAGGCCGGGCTTCCTTCGATCTATACCTCCACTCTATCTCTCTCAATCTAGAAGAACTAAGTCTAATCTCACATTGGATGCTAAGCCCTAATGAGGTGGGAACCCTAAGGGAACCTCTCTCTCTGAATCCTCTCTGGAAAATATGAAAATAATGGACTTGGATTCTCCTCTCCAGGGGCCAGGGGTCCTGCTTATATAGTCCCTTCAAGTGAACCTGGGCCGTCGGATCAAACCGACATTAATCGCACGGTTTTCCTTGATCCTTTAGGTCGGTGGGGTATAATCCGCGAGACTCATCCTGATTGGTTGCAGACCTAGGGCGGGCGCCCTGGTCCCGGGCCCGTTCGGCCTCCCGTTCGATCCCGTGGCTTCTGGAGTCTTCTAGATGATAGAAAATCGGTGAACACGTTAATATCTCTATGTAATTCCGACGTGTGGGCCTTTCCTTTGTATTTCCTGATAACCCCCTGCAGAAACAGATAAACAACAAAACTCGTGGAATTCTGTCAGATCAAACCCTAATTCTAGGTGTTGCTTGTATATAGGTCCTTTTCCTTATTTATTGGATAATTAAAATTGATACTTAAGAACCGTCAACAGCCACCATTGCTTATATGATTCAGTGATGAAAGATGCTGGTGACCAGATGGAAAGATCAGCGTCGGTAATATCGGCATCGGGGGAAAGTCTCACTACCCTGCTCCATTCTGTTCCACTGGTGATTGTTTCTCTGGGTTTGATCACATCGGCAAAGCAGAGTTTGATTGGCAGTTGCCCAAAAGCCAATTGACGGGATACTGCCGATGGATTGTAAAACTCATAAGTGGTATTGGTATTTTTCCCGCTACCAAATGTGTTTACTGGGATTGCCCTGGGAGTAATGATGGCCATCATGAGCTCATTATCCTGGTTTAGCTCGTCATCGGCAAAGTTGAAGAGAAGGGGGAACTTGTTTTCTTCATCAATATAGGGTACCCAAGCCCTATGGTCACGAGGAAGACCATTATAGAAGTTTTGGAAGAATCTGCCGATCTGATCTTCATTGGCTTCTGTTCCAGGGAGGACAATTATGGCTTCACCAAAATTGAGAGGTGGGCGTGTTGCCGATTCCTCATCTCCAAGGACGTAATCTTCGGCAATTTCTCGTGGGAACTCTTGGGCGAAGAAGTCACATTGCAGGCGTTTGTGCATATGGGCATTTAGCCACATGTTGATAAACCACCATGGGCCTCCTAAATTACCGATGGGTTCGCCAAGCAAAAGTTTCTGAGACACTTGGTGAAGGAGATGATAGGTGGAGCTCAGAAGGTATCGGCCAAGAGGGAACCTTACACCATTGGCCAAGAGTTCAGCCACGGGGAGGAAGGCGTTGGTTGGTCCAACCGATCGACCACAGAAGATAAATTTTTCTAACCACATATTCAAGAATGTGGCGTGTTCCCTCTGGTTAACTGTCCCAGTCCTTCGGTATTCTTGAATGTATCCTGTCCAGCCGCCGATGTTGCGGGTATTCACTCTATGTTCAGCTTTTCTGCCATAGATGGAGCCATCATCGGTAGTTGAGATATCCAAGCCGGTAAGCATGTATACATCGGCAAGGGTGGGGGTGGCTGGGCCATGTCCAAACATGAAGGTGTTTATTGTGTCTGACCAGAAATAAGCAACAGCAATCATCATTGACTCATTTTTCTGCATATCGGCAATAGATAGCCTAATGTATTGGTCTATCTTCCGTTCTGCCCAGTACACCTGCATCGATCCATTTACCCTCAAATACTAATCTTTTCACCCTTTGGTGGTTTTGGGCCAGGATCGGAATGTGTCTTTCCATAGATTCAGAGAAAAGTTCTGGGCTCTAAAGGGGATTCTGTTAACCTCTGCGTTGATTAGGTCAGTTGGATCTGGGTTGCCCATTGGACCTAAGCATTAGAAGTGCGGTTGATTGGTTGGAATAACCAATTTGTTGCTTAGTTCCTAAGTTTGGAGGATCAAAAGAATAGAAAAAAGAGGAAAAATTACCAACTGTATGAACTCGCAAAGACCAAAGGAATCAAGGTAGAAGTAACGGAAGTGAAACGAACCGCAGGGACATCGAAGTTGATCGCCATTGCTCTGAGGAGGATGAGGGCACAAACTGGGGACTTGAGGTTGACGCTGGAAGGAGTTCTTGTTGGATTGAGGTCGCGTGTTTGTTCGTCGGAGTCGCCGCCGGAAAGAGAGAATGCCAAAGGTTGGAGTTTGAGGGTAGAAGACGAGTGTTCCAGAGAAATCTATTTATAGGCCGCTTGGAGTAGGGGTATTCTGGACTTATTTCTATGCTGCGCGCGTGTGGGTCGAGGTGGTTCAGATGAATATGGTAACTGTTCACACGATAATCAAGGAATTGTACAGAAGATTTGATGGCAAGTAATCATGACTTGGAAGAGATCTCGGTACAAGATATTTTGGTTCTAAAAATGGCGGCGTTATTATGTTAAGATCTTGCCGATGGGTTATTGTTTCGATATCTTAACCATAATTGGGGCAAGAATGGTTAGAAATTGTGCGATATTTACTGAGATGCGTGAATCAGAACTAGATTTGATTAGATTCAGTAACAAATGATGTTATGCTTGGAGAATGGGTTAAGATAAATGGGCGAAGGCAAGCATTATCTGGAGTAAATTTTGGAGCATCAATGTTTTATACTCCGAAATTGGGGGGCATGTGTTGACACCGTTTTTTGGCACGTGTCAAGATGGTTAGAGTGGGCTAATCGGTAGGAGAAGAGTTACTGTATATACTGACGGCCGATGAAAATCAGCTTGTGAAGAAGGTTGCCGATGAATGGTGGTGATCGATGGAAAGGTTGATTTAGACTCAGACGTTGATAAGGTTGAAGATGTTATTGCCGGTGCCGATGAAGGGAGGCTTGAAGGCTGCTGCCGATGAAACAGGAAGTATGCCAATGGAAAGGAGGTCGGTGAGAATTCCATCGTAATTAAGGCGGACAAGGAAATAGATAGGAGTTGATTTCCTTTTCTATGTTTGTTAGAGTCTGATTTGTATAAGAGTCATGTGTTTCCTTAGATGTGGACTTGGTGACCTAGTCGTATTTGGTTATGTTTCAGTAGATCAGGGTATAAATATAGATTGAAGGGCAATGTAATGAGATATATCAATCAATATCAAAACCAACTTTTACTCCTAATTGCATCTATTTACTTTTCGGTGACTTCGTCAATTTACATATTTTTTCTTTTTTCACGAGTTCTCATCGATTCGGCGAGCTGCATCGCTTCAGTGCGACCTTCGACGATCCTCGAGCTCCGCGTGAGTACCTCTTGGCCGTGACTTCCGGGCGTATCGCTGTTGTCAGGACCAAAGTACTCGTATCTTCATCCTTGTCGATTAACAGGTCAAATCGACTTGCACACTTTGGATATCGATTTCGGGTATTAGCCATTTGTATTTGCAGATCCACTTTTGCATCAACACCAGTAAAAGCTCTCTATCTTAAATATAATTACACATGGGACCCACTGGTCATCTCGCTCATCGCGACGAGGATGGGACCCGCCCATATCTCGCCCATCCATCATGCCCGGGGAAGAAGAGGCTGCACGGAGACCTAGACGGATCTTGCCCATCGCACCGGTGAAGGGAGAGGAGGAGCAAGAGCAGAGATCGCATATCAGGGACCCAACTAGATCTCGTCGCCTATCGTGACATGACCTCGAGAGGAGAGGCTGCACGGTCAAGGTCACACGAGAAGACACCACCTCGTCAAGACCTCACCATTGCCCGAGAGGAGAGGTCGTATAGCCAGATCTAGCGGGAAAGGGGTGCCACAGCAAGTGAGAAACAACCCTCACAACTAGTATGAGCCGGATGGAATAGGAGTAGGGTAAGATTCAATGACTCCCTAATTTGAGAGCTTGAGTAGACTAGCAGAGCTATATTTTTTTACCCGAATCGTCACATTTGAGTTTAGGAGGCTGAATAGGGCGCCTACTAGATATTGTGGCTTTTATTGATACATAGGTTTTCACTCAGATACATAGTAGAAACAATATATTAAACAAACAAAACATCAAGAATATATTTTATTAACGAAACCAGTATATTTTTATTGATGAGACCTATGTTCTAGGGTGTAGGGAACAGAGGTTGCAGCGATTGTTATTAACTTTTCTTTGGCGTACGTGTCAGCCAAAAAAAATGCCGGACTGTACGTGCTCTGAGCTACCCCCTAAGACGAAATGGAACAGCATTTCTTAAGTTCTGCAAAAAGTTGGAATAAATAATTTAAAGGATCTGTCATACAAAACTTTTTAAAAGATAACAGAAGAGTACAAGGATGAGGGCAAATGATATGAATCTCCACAACCAGATTACACTATCATCTTATTATTCCACAAGAAATTGCAGCTGTGGCTTCAAATTCCAAAATCCACGCCGTTGGGCATGCTTTTGCTTTCTTTTGAGAATTTCCCAACATGGAAGAACATAACAGGCAGCTGAAACTCATACAAAGAACCAACTTTGAAATCATCATTGTATTGTATCAGTATAAAGCTGCAGGCAAATCTCAACGCTGCAATCAAGCTTCATTCATGTGATTCACCAGCCTGGTGATACTGGTAGTCGCCTTCCTCATATGCCTCACCTTCCTCAGGGCCTTCTGGTTCAGCATTGTTTGGCTGCATCTGATAGTTGGCTTCCATTTTACCATATGAGTCAACACGATAATACTCGTGCTCATGCCGCTTTGAGTGTTCAGTTTCATGCCCACGTCCATCTTGACCATAACCATATGTGTCATGCCCTTTGTGTTGCTCATACTGACCAGAGCCGTAATCCTGCCGGTAACTAGACAGATTTTTGTCATGCTTTGTTCCACCATTGCCATAGTCTGCATCCCTCTCATGCATGTGACCACGGTCGCGTTCATGACTGGTGCGCTCATAATCTCTTTCACCACGGTCCCTGCCTCTCTCACGATGGCGATCATGAGAGCGAGCGTGGTCCCTTTCTCTATCATAGTCCCGACCACGATCCCTGTCCCTGTCACGACGATCACGGTCACGGTCACGGCCATGGTCTCTTTCGCGGTCCTTTCCTCTCTCCCTGTCCCGAGTCCTCTCACGGTCTCTATGGTGATGCTTCTCATCTCGTGAATCTCTATCACGAGTCCGGTCATGCAAACGTTCACGGGTCCTCTCCTCACGGTCTCTTTCACGTACCCTTTCACGAGATTTTTCACGGTCCCTTTGAGCGAAAATAATTGCATAAAGAAGCAATTAATAAGAATCAAAACTATGACATCAATGCAACAATCCCTTTAATTTGGCATGGCTTACCTATCGGCACGACGATCATCCCTCCTAGGCTCTTCCGATCTAGGGCGTCCACCATGCTGTTGCTCCCTGATAATAAGATATGCACAAGTGTTAACATAAATGTAGCAACTTTCAACATCAACAATGACGTGTCAATGTATCAGATGGTACAGAAGGCTTCATATAGAAAAGCATATCGAAGACAAAAGGAACAAAAAACATGTAGAAGCAAAGCAAACACATATAAGCATTAGTGATAAGTTTGACTCCAGTGCCTCTTTCTAAAAGCAATAACTTTTTACAGGTGATCAAAATGAGAAAACAGATGTACCTAGTGGAATCCTTGTTGTCAGCATCAGCACCACCCATCCTGCTTGATCCCAACCCACCACCCAATCTCCTGGGACGCCAATTTGGAACAGTTCTACCACGCTCAACATCAACTAATACCCTCCTGTTGTCCAGTTTTCTCCCATCTGCTTGCTTGTAAGCATCTGGTGAGAACCCAAGTTAGCAGACAAAATGTAAGTTATAAGGAGAGTCAAAAATAAACCAAATGGGAAATTTGCAACAAAAAAAAAAGAGAACCTTACTTTTCATGTCACGTGTGTGCACATACTCTATGAATGCATATCCTCTAGGTTTGCTTGTATCTTTCTCAGTTACAAGACGAACCTGCAAAGATCAAATATAGTAATCAAATAATATTCAATAAGAAAGTTCCACTGAACTTAAGAATATGATATATTATTAGTTGTAATTGTGTTTGCTGTTCTTTTAATTTTTAGCATATTTTATGGTGCACGACAGACAGGCCTAAAACAGCCATGCTAACCTTGCACATGTAGAGCTTCGACACGAGGAGTGAAATCCAGCACAGATCAACACAGTTGGAGGAAAAACGCTGTCTGGCCGATTGGCATATGTTGGGAAATAAACTGGATATCCCCTTACCAGGGAATTTTACTAAAGAAAAAGGGTGTACGATAGAACTAAATACTATACCAAGTTGCCCTCCATCGGTGAAATTTGTTCAGCCTTCGTTTACCAAACGAAGAGAATGATAACAAAGTTAACAGAAAAGGTGATAATACCAAGTGAGTGATGTATACCCCTTATGGACAAAATCGACAGATCTTTGACTCTAGGAGTTGAGAGATGCAATTAGTGCTGTCAGGGTGTCGATTGCTCCAGAAAACCAGAATTTGGTAGCAGTGCTAGCTTTACTAGCTAAACTGAAGGAACTATAAATACTATACTCACCAGCAAAACTACCCAATTAAGCCTACATACCGTAGAAAATCCCTGTCTACAGACAAGCTGCTTTTTGCAAAATACAAAGTGATCTATGCTAATTTGTGCCACTGTCAGCATTTTTCAAGCTTGTTTACCCAAGTTGACCAATATGGTAGATGCAAATTTGTGGAATGAGTTAACAACTCAACCATTTACTACCTTTGTTAGAAGCAATTTGCTCTCCTCAAGAAATTTCTTGATGACAACAAAAAAGTACTAGGAAATAGAGAACCTGGGCCACAGACAGGTGCAGCCATAGTTACCTGTTTACGCATATTTGTGTTCCCAGAGATGCCTTGTCACTAATTGGTTGTACCAACCATGCACATATTAAAACGGCTTTCCAATGATTCAGAGCAAAACACTAACAAAATTACCCGCGAGCATACATATGACTGAACCCTATATAATTTTTCATTTGAAATGTATTCCATCTAAGCCCCCAAAGGTATAAAGATTGCTTAAAAAGAGACTCTGTAGAGTTGTAGACCTTCTGTGCTCACAGAGATGATTGATATATTTCCTTAGTTTAGCACAACACAACTGACAAGATTTACTCCACACACCCCTCCCCGCGAAAATTTTCTTGTCTGATGTTTAAATACCCTTAACTAGCTAACATTTTACATCATTGTGTTGAACTGTATAAAACTACTGAAAATATTTTATTCTAGAACCAATTTCATAATTAAGCATTCAAGTAAAATGAAGTACAGAGAAATGATCAAATTCACAGCTCAAAAACCATAAAAAGTTGTCATGGGATACATTCAAGAGCAAACACTAAATACCTGTGCATAAAACAGAGCAAATAAGTTGTTGGCTCCAAAAACCCAAAGTTCAATTAAAACATTGGCTGTGTTTAGATCCGAATTTTGGAGTGTCAAAATACACTGTAGCATTTTGTTTGTATTTGGTAATAATTGTCCAACCATTGACTAATTAGGCTCAAAACGTTCGTCTCGCAAAGTACAACTAAACTGTGCAATTAGTTTTTGATTTTATCCACATTTAGTACTCCATATATATATCACAAGTTTGATGTGACGGGGAATCTTTTTTGCACAGTGCACTTTTCAATGGATCTAAACACTGCCATTGATGCTAAGTTTACCAAAAATGACTATGAAAATTGAAACAGAGTTCCCAGTTTCTTTGAAAGCATTTCCAAGTAAGTTTTCAGAAACCAGAAAGAAAATGAAGAAGTGCAACTATTGATTCTAGATATGAAATGGAGCAACAGAGCGATTATAGGGACCCCTGGTGTCGCAAACACTTGTCGGAGGAGCTTAAAAGGAAGCCATAAACTAATGAGAGGCAACCTTTCCACGGTTTTGGCCAATGATTGGTTGCATTTTAGAATAACTGAAAAAACCTTACCAAAGTGCAATAACTTCACCTGCACAGGAATTTACTACATTACTTACCCTTTTAATAGGACCATAACCTTCAAACTCCCGTTTGATCCTCTGCTCAGACGTCTCATAGTTCTGCAACAATGGCAAAGCCAATTATCTTGTTGTTCCAAAGATAACTTGCCATCTAATTTCTATGTGTACAGACTAAGAAATGTGCCAATGATTTCAAGCAAAGTTACTCACAAGTCTAGCAACAAAGAGTGTTTTGTATGGGTCTCCAGTAGCATTGGGGTCACTTTGTGGGTCATCTGCATAAAACAAAATCAGAACAATGAGTTATTACATCCATAATTTCAAAAGAATTGGGGTGACACCATGCCTTAAGTAAGAACTTACACTTCTGAAGCTCTTCAGCAACCTTAGCTGCACCTTGCTCGAGCTTATTATTGCGAATCCTAGCCTTCTTCTCAGCCTGTATACAGAGCATATATAATAATCAGGTATAAGATAAAATAAAATAGTAAAAGGGTAGAACAATGTTATGATATGCCCCAAAATGGAGAAAGAATGTGATCTCAGCAGAAAGAAGTGCGACAGTGCCTTCACACAGTTGGATGCATGATATCATCTCAAATCTCAAAACATTAAAATATCTGGGACATACTCAAACCATGCATGCTTTTGTAGCAGAAGCAACTACCAAAGTTGACCGGTAATGCCCTACATATCATGTGCAACAAGCTGGTTTCGGAAGCTACTGTTTCAACAAGATGCAATCCTTTATTATAACAAAATACATGACACACCATACAGTTGGGCACTTGCACTGCAGCATAATCGGCTACCTCAGAAACCCAATCACAAAATCTGATTAGAGAAAACTGTACAAATATGATAGCAGGCACACCTAGAACACTCAGCATATAGACAAAAACATACCCTGGTCTCACACTTAGGCACCGGCGGAGCATACTCTGGATCCTCGCGTTTAGCAAAGTGCGACACAAACTGTGCCATCCCTGCATCCAAATACCACATCAGTCAGTGAGCAAACCCTTGAAAACATCTAATAGACAATCCCATGATCTGTCGACTCACCAGTGTAGGCAGGCAATTTGCGCTTCTCCAACGGGGGCTTGTACTCGAGCGGCGGCCGCGGTTCAAAGAGCTTGAGCAGGTTGGGCGTGAGGCCCGTCGGGTGGATCTGCCCCATCTGCGAAAGAAGCGAAACCAAACCTCGGATCAGAGACGAATCAGGGGGCGGGGGGTGGGAGAGGAGGGGATCGGTGGCTTACGAGCTTGAGCTGCTGGACGTTAGGGCGCTGGCCCTGGCCCCTGGGGCGGGAGTCCGGGTTGCCCCGCATCTGCCCCCCGCCGTGGCCATAGTCGCCCATCGTCGACGCCGGCGAAGGAGGCAGCGGCTCGAGAGAGGTGCGAGGCGGAGAGATGTGTGCGTTCGTGGATGCCGGTTAGAATAGGCACGTGATGTTGTAGGTGGCTAGCTAGCTTGTTTGATTTGGGCCTTCGGTGCTGGGCTTTGGTGGGCTGCAAAGAAGACAATGGCCATGTTTAGATGCCAAATTTGGGAGGCCAAATTTACATAGTAAACATCACGTCACACTGTAGTAATTTTGTTTTTATTTGGTAATAATTGTCCAAACATTGATTAATTAGGCTTAAAATATTCATCTCGCAAAGTAGAACAAAACTGTGCAATTAGTTTTTGATTTTATCTACATTTAGTACTCCATATATGTGCCGATATTTTGATGTGACGGGGAATCTTTTTTTTACATAGTGAAATTTGGGGGTGAATTTGGGTATCTAAACAAGACCAATGGTGGAAACTGGATCCTGCTGCCTGAGGAGAGCGGACGGGAATGCCAAATGCCGACCGGGAATTAGTGGGTTGTGTTCGGAAATACTTAGCACCGGGCGTCCGGCTCCCTCTCTCGTATCGATGCGGACGACCCGCCGTGTGCGCCTCATGCTATCCGTCCCGCTCCGACGTGCTCTCTATTCTCCATCCCGTGCAGTTCACTTCGTTGCTCGCGCTCTCTTCCTCGCGGGGCTCCTCCGCTCTCTGCTCGCGCGTCGCCGCCCCTTCCTCCATCCTCAACCCTGACGCCGCGATGGCAGTGGCTTCTGGCGAGCGCGCCATCCCTCTCTTCCTCCCCCCTCCCTCCCATCCTTTCCTCCATGCCTCCGTGCCCCCCGCAACCTCCATGGCACCGAGAGAAGAAGGACGACGACGAAGGCTTCTTGGCGAGCCGCTCCTCCCTCCTTCCCTGCCTTCCTCCCTCTCTCTACGACCTCTATGCCACCGAAGAGGTGCGTGACGGTGGCGGCTTCCGGCGAGGTAGGTGGATCCTTTTCTGGATCTGAGCCCTCCTCTCTCCTTCTGCTCCTCCTCCTCCTCCTCGTCCTCGTCCTCCCCCTTCCCCCTCTAGATCTAAGGGATGTGGCAGTGACTAGGATTTCAGCGAGCTCTTGGGTTCAGATCTCGCCGTGTTGTAATGGCTTTTCTCTGGATATTGCAGTAGAAAGCCCAAGTTTGGTTTTGGTAATTAATGACACCAAGTTGCTAATGCTATTGTATCAAGTGTGATTAAGCTAGGCATAAGCAACATGTGATGGAGGTGGAAATGGCATGGAGAGATGACCACAAGACCACATAATTTGGTGCATGAAATGATGAGCAAGATCATGGTGGAGACGCACATAAAATGATGGACATGATGATCAAGTGGAAGAGAAAGATCTAAGAGCGCAAGACAAAGGTATAACCATAGAGTTTTCCTTTTGCCGGTCTAAGATGAGTAGAGAAGTGATTGACCGGGTTTAGGATACATAGCCGACTATCAAGAGGGGCAATCACGGTTAGCTCGGGAATCAAGTGCCACTAGATTAATGTCTTGAGCATATGCATTAGGATCTAGTTGAGAGCTAACATAACGCCTTAAAAAAATGTTTGTGAAATGCTAACACACATGCACATTGATGGTGTACACTTGGTGGTGTTAGCACTTTTGCGAAGGCGGTGGTGTTTGAGCGGTAGTAAGGGGTTTGGGGTTCGCTCTCCCTCCCGCCGAGCTTGCGAGCGCGGGATTCAAGCGTTTTCGAGGAAATGAAATGCCTATTTTCTATTGCGCCGGAGTCTAGAAAAGGTGGCGAAAGTCTAAATTATTTTTCACTGAAAAACGGCGATCGGACGCTGCACCGAACGCGGTCTCGGTTTGACCGGACGCGTCCGGTCAGTTCAACGTGGCGCGGGCACTAGGGTTTGTGACCGGACGCTGGTCTGGCCTGACCAGCGCGTCCGGTCAGTACACCTGTGCGTAGAAGTAGAGCGCATGACCGGCGCGTCCGGTCCCTCACGGAAACGGAGCGTCCGGTCAGACGTCCAGAGGGGCAGAGCGCAGCGGAGTGCCGATCGGACGCGCGGTGCGTCCGGTCACGTGCGATCGAACGCGTCCGGTCTCGACGGGAGCTTACTGGAACGCGACCGGACGCTGGCACTGTCGCGTCCAGTCAAACGGCTGAGCGCGTCCGGTCACGGCAACGGCTAGTTCTGACGCGCACTGTTTTCACTTGTCGTGTAGTGACCGGACGCGTCCAGTCACCCTGACCGGAGCGTCCGGTCAGCGCGATTTTCGCTGCGTCGTCCGTAACGGCTAGCTGCGTACCCCTTCGTTATAAATAGAGGATGTCCGGGGTTTGAGGACAACGCTTGCACATTTTGAGACCTAGAGACATCCTTTGAGCTAGAGAACAACCCCTCCACTCATCTCTTTGCTTAGTTGCACATCTTGAGTGAGATTGAGTGAGATTCAAGTGCATTGCTTGAGAGTTGCATTCTAGAGGTACTTGATCTTCGAGTTACTGCGGATTTCTTGTTACTGTTCCGTGTTTCCCGACACGGTAGACGGCTTGGAGCAGCGGAGGTGATTGAGCTCACAATTGGAGATTGTTGGAGCCCTAACCAAGTGTTGTAAGGGGTTCTTGATCCTTCCCCGCGGGAGTTCGCAAATTGGATACTCTAGTGGAGCTCGTGGCTTAGAGGATCCCCATCTTGTGTGCGGTTGTGCGGCGCCCACCGAGGGCTCGACTCTTGATAGTCGATTAGCTCGCGAACCGACAAGTGGGTGCATCGCCACAACGAGGAGTAGCTTGCCGGGAAGCAAGTGAACCTCGGTAAAAATTCTTGTGTCATCTCTTTGCCGAGGATTTCTCTTGTGGTTGATCATTGTGATTGATTCTTCGAGTGCATTACTTCTCTATATCGTTGGTATAAGAATCTAGTCACTTGCTCTTTACTTTCGTGTACTAGTCCTAGTGTAGTTTGCTTAGTGTAGCTTTTATCACATAGGAGTAAGTAGCTTAGTGACTTAGTCTTGTTGGTGTGTATTAGAGATCATAGCCTTGCTTCACTAGAATTGTATAGGTGGCTTGCATAGTGTAGTTGAGCTAGTGCTAGTATTAGCTTAGCCATCTTTTATACTAACGTGGTTGTTTAGTGAAGCTTGTAGATTTTTAAAAAGGCTATTCACCCCCCCTCTAGCTATTTGGACCTTACAGCAGTATATTTCAGTTGCTTCAACCTCATGTTGCAATAGTTGTTCCCTCTCTCTACGACCTCCATGCCACCGAAGAGGTGCGTGACGGTGGCGGCTTTCGGCGAGGTAGGTGGATCCTTTTCTGGATCTGAGCCCTCCTCTCCCCTCCTCCTCCTCCTCCTCCTCGTCCTCCTCCTTCCCCCTCTGGATCTAAGGGATATGGTGGTGGCTAGGATTTCAGCGAGCTCTTGGGTTCAGATCTCGCCGTGTTGCAATGGCTTTCTCTGGATGTTGCAGTAGATTTCAGTTGATGTTGCAGTAGTACTGCTTTTGAGATGTTGCAGTATATTTCAGTTGCTTCAACCTCATGTTGCAATAGTTGTTCCATGTTGTTGCAGCAATTTGTTCGGTGTTGTTGCAACAATATGTTCGTGGTGTTTCAGCTGGTTCAGCCTAATGTTTCAGTTGTTGATTTTTTTTGTTGTTGCAATAATATGTTTTTTGGTGTTTCAGTAACTATCTCTTCGATGTTGCAATTTCATTGATTTCCATGTTTCAATGGACAATCTCATATGTTTCAGCTATTGTCCCATGTTGTTGCAGCAATTTGTTCGGTATTGTTGCAATAACATTTTCATGGTGTTTCAGTTGGTTCATCCTAATGTTGCAGCGGCAAACAGGAGGCGAGCTGGAGGCGGGCTGTGGGGGGCGAGCTGGCGGCGGGCAAAGGTGCTGAGGGTCGATGAGGTTGGGGGCAGATGGATTTCGTGCGGTGGGGGCGGGGCGGGTCCCTTGCACAGGGAGTGGAGGAAGAGCGGTCCCGATTTCTATTTCCTCCTCCGTGCGGGCGGACAGGGGCACGATTTGGTGTGGGATGGTACGAAGGCTCGACGTCCGGACGCTAGCAGTTCCGGGTTGTGTTAGGCCAGTCTCAATGGGTTTCATCAGAGTTTCATGGACATTAATTATGCTGATATGACATCATATTAATTGAGAGAGAGATGATAAGAGTTTCATGGGAGTAGAGAGAGTTTCATGGAGATGAAACTCTTCTACACTGTTTTAAAAATCTGGATGTGCTAAAAACAGTGACATGAATTCCCCACTGAGACTGGCCTTAGCGTGGGCACGGATACACAAACTCTATCGTAGAGTAATTTCAAAAAAAATTATGGAGTACTCCTTTAGGTACTCTCACTGCTTCACTTTTTTCCTCGAGCATAATGTGCGTAGCTGAACCTATTGGCTAAAAAACATGGAGTGAAGCTGAAAAAAACATGGAGTGGAGCAATTCCAAACACCACCTTAGTTTGGTGTAGGAGCCATGAAAACCGGAGTCGACATGGCTGATCAAAGTTTTCCATGATAAAACCCAAAGCCAAAAACAAAAACCAAAAGTTCGGTTCGATTTTCGGTAAAAAAAAGTCCCTAGCCCGACGTGAAAGTACCCTTGTTACACAAATCCTAAATAAAAGAGTCATCTCCACTTGTAAGGGTTACTGAAATTATTTTGGTCAACCAATCAAGCCAACCATATAGATTAGAGTCAACCAAGACATTATAGAGCTTAAGGTATGTGATATTGTAGCGTCTTTTCTCCTCTCAATTTTATAGAGGGCGGGTGTGCACCACTAAAGGATTTGTCACCTATCCGAGTATCCTATCAAAATCTAGTTTGGGACCCATCACAAACACGGAAGTGACCACATGCAAGGAGTTAATCCTTGACCTTTGTAGGACACACCAATAATGTGAATCCCCTGGTTGTGGGTAAGAGTTTTACTGCACAAGTACTTTCTTTTAATAAGGCTTCGCCAAACACCCTTTTCATTATTAGTAAGTTTAAACAACCATTTGGTCAAAAACATTTATTTTGGATATCCAAATTTTGGATCCCCAATCCTCTAAATTCTTTAGACCTACAAAGAGGTACTCCGCTTAGTGAGTCTATATTTCTTTTTATGTTCAACACATTGCCAAAAGAATTTGAAACCGTAATAGTCTAACTTTTTTAACACACCCCTGGGGACTTCGAAGAAGGAGAACATGCACATGGCTAGACTAGTTAAAAACTGAATTAATCAGCACTAGTCTCCCTCCAGCTGATAAGAGTTTACCTATCCAACTACCTAGCTTTTTCTAAAATTTTACCTATATGACCAACCAATCCTTGTTCAAAAGCTTGTGATCATGCATGGGAATACCAAAGTATCTAAAGGGGTGAGGGGTGGAGAGATTTTGCCCCGCTAGGAGTTGAAACTTTTATAATTTTCGTATCAAACACAACTTCAAACTCTATTTCATAAACTACCAAAATCGACTTGACTGGTTTCCATGGACAGATCTTGCCAAAGTCGTAATTCTCTCATCTAGGATTCAAATTGACATTCTATATATGCATTTCGATTTTCTCGATGGGAAGACAAAATGATGAAATCCATTCATAATTTGACAAAGTCATAAGGAAAACCATGCTGGTTTTTCTAGAACATCCAGGATTTGCTAGTTTTTGTGTTAGCAACCAGCACTATTGTAATTACACAATTCCCCAATTTTCACAGAGCTCTATCTGATGTCACATAGAGGACACATTGGTGAAATATAGGAGTATTTTGTAATTCGACGAAGTCATTTTAAGAAAGCGGTCAGGTCGGTTTTCCTAGAACACTCGGGATTGGTTAATTTTGATGCGAACATTGTTGTAATTCTACAGCTGTCGTGATTTTGGGAGAGCACAATAAAGAAGTGACGCAGAACAGTGCATGGGATACTTTAGACGCGTAAGTTATTACTGTCGAAATCGTTCCACACGACATGCACACGTAGGTTGTTATTATTACATACATAGTGCCCTCGGTACAACCACTGTTCACGAGAGCAAAGCTAGGATCTGTTGAGCCCAGCGACGGCGAGGACCGGGCTACGCACCACAAGCTTCCCAGACACCCAGCTCAAACTCCCCTGTACAACATCCTGCCCCCCGGTTGCCTGGCCGCTCACCGTGACGCTGAACGTCTTCTTCTCTCCCGCCTTGGAGAACGCCAACGTCGCCGGCGAGACCTGCACTTTCAACGACCCAGGCACGTCCACCTTCGCCGTGTACGTGGATTCCGGTGGCCCCACGTTGGTCACCGTCCGGTTCACCGTGAACGGCGTCGGCTGCAGAGGCACGGTGATGGTGGGGTAGTTGAGCTGCGCCTCGGGCGTCTTGGGCAGCTTGGAGCAGCTCAGGCTCGCGTTCCGCACGATGGTTGCTTGTGCGCGGTCGCCGAGCAGCGCGCAGAGGTAGGCCGCGTACTCTGGCACGCTGAGGTCGTAGACCAGCCCGGGGTCGGCAGCTCTCGTGGGGTTCACATGCCCGGCTCCTGTCGCGTGTCCGCCGGCCTTGTCATGCTGCTCGTCCAAGATGGGCGCGCCGTTGGTGTCAACCGCGTCGGACGTGGTGAGGATGGATGACTTGATGGCCGCCGGCGACCAGTCTGGGTGGGCGCTCCTGACGAGCGCCACCACGCCGCTGATGTGCGGCGTCGCCATCGACGTGCCGGATATGATGTTGAACCTCCCGGAGCCGGAGCTGCTACTGGGGCTGGCCTCCGTCTCGCCCAGTGCTGGTGGCCATGCTGCGAGGATGTTGAGTCCCGGAGCCAGGATGTCAGGCTTGAGCACGCCGGGGGTGACCGCGCTCGGACCCCTGCCGGAGAACGAGGCCACGGTTGGGGACGGACGGACGCCAAGCACGGTGCTGTTGAACGTGAAGGCGGCGGCGGCCGAGAAACTCCTTCTTCTCCTTGTGGATGTCGTCGCGTAGTGCGTGATATTGACTCCAGCGGCGGTGCTCACTTGCACGACGCCGGGGCCGTAGTCCCGGACGACTATGGTGTAGCCACTGGTGTTGGAGTTAGTCAGCACCACGCCGGCCGCGCCAGCGCTCAGTAGGTCACGGATGTTGGACATCTCGGTCAGCAAGTCGGTGGCCTCGCAAACCAGGATCTTGCCGGCGACGATGCTGCTGTCATCACCGTACAGGCAGTGGCGCCGCTGCTCGGAGAAGAGGAGAGGATATTGCTTGTTGGGGCTGCTTGAGTTTTTCACTTGAGTCAGCGCCTCTCCAGCGACATGGGGGCCGTTGACAAGCTCCACGTCCGCCTCGAGGGCCCGGTCCACCGAGCCGGCGGCGACCGTGAGGATCCACGGCGCGTCGTTGACGACGGACGATGGCGCGGGGCCGTTGTTGCCGGCGGCGCACACCATGACGACGCCCTTGGACACCGCGCTGAACGCGCCGACGGCGATGGGGTCCTGGTCGAACGGGAAGCTCACGCTGCCGCCGAGCGAGATGGAGAGCACGTCCACCCCGTCCTTGATCGCCGCGTCCAGCCCAGCGAGTATGGCCGAGCTGTCGCACCCCTCCAGGACGCACACCTTGTACATCGCGACGTGCGCGCCGGGCGCGATCCCCGCCGCCGTGCCGGCGGCGAGGCCGTCTCGCGACGCGCCATCGACGAAGTTGCCCGCCGCCGTGGACGACGTGTGCGTCCCGTGGCCGGCATCGTCGCTGACGCCGTCGTCTCCGCCCCCGACGAACGACCTGGCGCCGATGAGCTTGTTGTTGCACCGGGCCGCGGAGCCCGGGGCGCACGCGCCCTTCCACCGAGCCGGGGGCGGTGGGACGCCGTGGTCGTCGAAGGAAGGGTGCGCCGCGTGGATGCCGCTGTCGAGCAGCCCGACGATGACTCCCTTCCCGTACCCTGAGCTGTTCCAGAACCCAGCGGCGCCTCGCGTCAGCCCCAGGAACGCCGGCGTGTGTGTCGTCGCGAGCTGCAGCTTGCGGTCCGGGAACGCGCGCACGAACCCTGGCTTCTTGGTCACCGCGTCCAGCTCGGAGTCGGTCAGCCTCGCGGCGAACCCGCTGAACACCTCCGTGTACGTGTGCACGAGGCGTTGCTCGCCGGAGTCCGTCAAGGTGGTCGGCAAGAAGGATTCCCAGTGATGGCGTGGGCTGTCTGTTTCGGGAGGCGGCTCGACGAGCACTATGTGGACTCGGTATCTAGAAGGTTCTTTTTCCACGTGGTGCAGCCTCGCGTAAACTGCACCAGCTAGGCAGTATCAGGAGCGCCGGCTACTGGGTACAAATGGACCAGGGAACGACTCTTAAATTATGCACGCAGGCCATTTGCTATTTTTGGCAAATCATTGAACACATGGAAAATCTAATTCGACAGCACAACTCCGTGCCAGACGTGCCTAACACATTTTGATTAGAAAGTTGGCAATGTTCACGGACCATGCGTATGTGATCGAAGCACTGTACTTCTGCAATTATCGCCTGAATGTAGACGGGTAATTCAAACTCGTACACAGTGCTTAACATTATATTTTTCATGGGCGTAGAAAGGTAATAGAAATGTCTTAATGCTTCGATATCTAAAAAGCTGGTGCCACGGTGGAAAGAGAACCAATGAGGCTCAAAACAATGACTACGTACGCGTCACATCTAGATTAGTAATCATGCGTGTGCGACACACACGTATTTATGGTTATGACAGGTAACTTGTAATTAATATATTCACATGGCATGGAAATTAAGACATGATTATATTGCATTTGCATACGAGTTTATACTGGCAAACATGCTTGTACCTGATAGGAAGCGAACCAAACAGGCCTGTAGGGCGTGACGAATAGGAATTGGACTTCGTATTTATCATCGCTAGATGCGGATTGTCCTATTTCATATAAGTGTAGGTCATGAAATCAAGTAACATACGAGACACGGAGAGCTACTCGGTTAGGTAGGGGGAGGTGAACGAAAAAATGGACAGAGAGAAATTTTGCATCTTTAATATTTAATATTAGAGTAGCAAATGCGTCCGTGTGTTACAGCAGAATACGTATAGGAATATATAGGACTCTGTATCATCGTTAAATTTACGTTGTTCTAACTCATATGAACATAGGTTATGAGTTTGGTTCACATACGAGATACGTAGGGCGCAGCCCAAGATATATTAGAATCAGACTCCGTATTCATCATTCCTAGATATGAGTCCTAATTATATGAGTATTGGTCATAAATCCAAATCACATACGAGATATGAAGGAAACTCTCCACTATTTAAGGAGAGATGGACGAAAAAAAATAGGCAAAGAGAAATTTTGTCTCTTTTAATGTTATATAGGTATAGATATAGATTGTATACATTATTAATGGACTGATGGTATTATATACACTCGGTTACTCAGTCTCTCCATCACTTGGTCAATCAACCACTCAACCATGGATAATATAGTAGCCAAAAAATCATTTGGAAAACATATAAAACTTAATGGTCTAATGGTACAACATATGAACTCGATCACTAGACCACTCAGTCACTCAACCACTCAGGCACTTGATCCCTTACTAAAAAAGACAAATGTCAAACCATAATAATAGTCATAGGATTTAATTCTAACTAATTCCACAAGTTTTGATTATTATGTGAATGCAAGAACAAGTGTGCAAAATTGGGCTTGACATGGTCGTGCGACCGGCCCATGGTCAGCCAATCCACCTGAGGCCCATCTTAGGCTCCCATTCTGAATGCAAGAACAAGTGTGCAAAATTGGGCTTGACATGGTCGTGCGACCGGCCCATGGTCAGCCAATCCACCTGAGGCCCATCTTAGGCTCCCATTCACTCACATGCTGGGAAACACACTGCCAAATACTTCTATATGTGGATTGCACATTGGTTTGATCAAAGGATTCACAAGATGTTTCTCATAGATATACGGGTCCATCTAATAGAGGCCAAATACATAACTGCACCAAACTACACCATAAAATTGTCATTGTAGTGTGGAGCTACTCACCGACAAAAGACGGAGGCCCACAAGGTCAGTGGGGGCATTGGCCATCCTCTATGGGGTTCAGCGGCAGTCTAGTAAGGCCAAACCGCCTCAACCTACTCGAATACTCTCCTATCTACTCAAGGAACAAATCTCAACTGGTTATACACCAAGTTGGTGCATTTGAGGATCGGTCGACCCTATTGTCAACCCAAACTGACTCATTTTAGCCTATAAGTACCCCCACCATCTAAGTCCATAAATGGAGGTTCTTGACTCACACTCTCAGGTATAGCAAGAAGGAGCACTCATCCGAATATCAAGGCGAAGCCCTACCTCTATAGAGCTTAGAAAATAGGGAGAGACTGAGGGAGAGTGCGGGGAAGAACTGGGTTTGTCGACATCTTCTCCAATATGTGCCCCTATAGATGCAAGCTCTTCTTTGAGTGAATATATGGGAATCTCTGTGGTTCCCTGTTTTTTTACAACTCACCTCAGGTTTCAAATTATAAGACATTGGAGACGACGACCAAAGTTGAGACAGAAATTGTCGGTGCCGCGACAAACACCCAAATCCACCATCGTAGACGACGCATGGAGCTGCAACGATGACGTGGTCAAATAGGACCTGCAACGATTACGGCCGAATAGGAGGTGATCGGGGGTGAGCTGTGACTGATCCATTTGACAAATGGGTGAAGTTTATTTTATTGAGACACCTTGCAAGTTGCAACCATGGCATCCAACGAGGACCACAAGTTTGACAACGGTGGTGGCGATGACAGTAAGGGAACAACGAGCAGCCATCTGGCCAAAATTTGAAGCACTCAAACTTACTGAACTACTCTACTAAAACTACAGGGATAGGAGGCCGGCCCTGCTTCCCACTATCATCGCTGGCGAGGACACCAGAGGAGAGCGAGGGGGACGGATCTAAGATGCACAGCGGCTGCCAGATGAGAGACGACTCCCCTAGCAGCTGCTGTTGGTAGAGGTTGGAAGGGAGCAACTGCTTCCTATTTGTTGTAGTCAGTCACTCAACAGTCAGTAGTCATCAGTCGATGATGCTACCTGCATTTTAATTGTGGAGATCTCATCATTGCAGCATGACAGACATTGAATTCTATCAACGGGACTTGATTTTGATTCATTCACGGATCACCCAGCCAGCCTATAGTAGCTAGGCTTGGTTGATGCTGTTGTTTGCAGGATGTGGTAACTCACATGGACTGGCAGTATACTCAACTACTCAAGAAACGGAGGCATCATAAAACAGAAACAAGAAAATGCTAATAGTAGCTATACTATGAAGAGGGATGACTCGGTTAGACATTTCATCACCATATATAAACAAAAGATATCGAGAAAATCACTCCAGCGAGCACCTAGGCTACAGATCAATTATATCATTTCACACAGCAGAATGAAAATTATACAACATATAATGCTGCCATTATAGTATTGCAATTAAACAAGGTGCTCAAGAGTAGCATAGTAGTACCATAGTAATATAGCAATTAACCAAGGTTCTCAAGAGCAACACAAGTACATAACCAGCAAAAGTACCATACTATTACCACCATGGCTCTAGAGTTCTCAAAGGTAGTTGAATTCTTGAATACCAAACTAACATGAGACTCTACCAGTACTAGAAATCATCATCAGAGTCAGAAGGATCACCCACGGGGGGCCTTGTTGCCACTTGGTCCAACACCCTAATGAGTGGGAGCAAGTGCATTGTGTGGTCATCCTCAGCTTCTTCAACAGCCACAAAAGATTCATCATCTGCACTGTCTAAACTTGCATTATCAAGCAAACTAGGCACAACACTTCAATATCCAGGATAAGGCCTACGCAGCTTGCGGTCCTCAAGGGTGTATGATCCACCAGTGACTTCTTCAACAAGTTCCCATATAAGATTCTCCCTACTATAGACTTGTGCAGTCTGCATGCCGACCCATTCATGGTCAAACTCATAGCATTCAAGGATCAAAGGTTCAAAGTTGCTTCCTTCTAACTGCTGCCTTTCAGACCTATCAGATATCATTAGGTTATGTCGGGCATAAGCCCTATTCTCCAATTTCTTGCGATCGGACTGTTTCATAGTTATGGTATGGATCTGAAAAGTACAGACAGAAAGAAAGGGTGTCAGTTAAGTTATATTCCTCAAGGCAAAGAAATCATATGCCAATCTGTTGTTGCTGATATTTACTTATTTAGTCACTTACACAGTCAAACATAATCCAATTGTGGTCATAGCCAGATGCTGAACAATAAAGACCAACAATACGACATGCAAACTTTTGAAGCTCTCTAGCAGACCCACCATACGCACTCCACCAATCATCTAAATGTAAGACAATGCAAGGCATAATAAAAAAATTATAAAAACTTGCAAGGAAAGAAAACCTTTGCAGTTGAATAAAGACAGAAAGTTATACCATTCATAAAAACTAAAAAGTAAAGGAAACTTTGAATTGAATATAGATAGAAGTTTACTTACTTGGACTCTTTTTGTTGTCTTGCAGGGTTAGTAATTTCTTCCCAAAGCTATTTTCAGCCCTCTCATATTGATCAGCTTGGTCCCTTACCTTGGCAATCAAACGTCATCATCAACAATCATTTTCTCAATCACATCATTAAACATTTCCCGTCAACTGGAACCATAAGCAAGGTCCTTTTCTTTGATGTCGAAAAATTTGTTTGGATTCAGAAACAAAGCAACCCCATATAGTTTTTGCTTCATTTGATCTGCCCAATGCTGCTCAACAATGTCCATCAGTTTCTTCAGTATTCCTTGCTTGCTTGCAAAAGAATCTCTGATTTTTTTCTTAGCAAGATCTAGACCTACGAACACCTTTGGCATTGATGGCTTATCAGCATCATAGACCATCCTCAATAGAACAAGAAGTGGTTCTGAAGCTTTTATGCAATCTTCTACTCCATTCCAAAACGTGGTATTCAACACAATTTCACACACTCTTTTTCATGTTTCTGTTCTTGACACTTTGGACATACTCCAATCCTCATTAGTGAATAGACATTTCATTACATCTCTATGGTTGTACATCCTCTCCAAAGTGAGGAATGTCGTGGAGTGTCGAGTGGTTGCAGGTGCCACCGGATCCTTCCCATCCATCTTCTTACACAATGCATTGAGAAAATTTCCATGCCTGTAAATAAATGTGGTGACACGCTTGGCCTGTTGAATATGCTTCACGAACTTTTGCAGCCTCCCAATGTCCTTCAACATAAGGTCCAAGCACTGGAAAGCACAGGGGTCCAGAACAGTGTAGGAATCCTATCCATTAGAATCTTGCATGCAGCTTTAAGGTTATGGCTGTCATCAGTAACAACCTGAACAACTTTGTCCTTGCCAACTTCGTCAATCCTTTTCTCTATCAATTCTGCCAATAAATCTGCATGATCTGTTGCATATGAAGCATCAGCAGAGCCCAAGAAGAAAACCCCCTCCACACTACCGACCATGAAAGTGAGCAAGTGAAGACGCCTCCCAGGATGGGTCCAAGAATCCACCATGAGCGTGCAACCGTGCCACTCCCAGGCCCTCTCATGCTTCTTCCTCCATTCAGCCACACAGCTCATCACCTCTTCAGTGAGAGGCCCACTCAACTCCTCTTGGCTAGGGAATTCGCAGTCTGGTCCACACTGTGCAATGGTCTCCATCAGAACTTTAAAGCTTCTACTATCGATGATGCTGGGAGGAAAACCATTCTCTTGCAGGAACTTGGCCATAAGCTTGACAAACTTGGCCTGAACTGAGCCCTCGGTTGGTGGTTCTTGGTCCAACATATTTCTCTTTAGCTGCTATTGCAAGAGATGAGCTTTGGGTCAGTAATTGATGGAATAAATCTTGTTACAGGAAAATGAATTTACTTGCAAGAAAGCATCTATCCATAAATTGGATGAATCGATACACTAATTAGTAGCTAAAATGTAGAGTTAGCTTCTGATGTTGCTATTACTGAATCCTAGTTAGGTGATGTAATAATAATATTACTCAACCCCATTTGGGCCAAAAAGGAAATCTGTGTTGAAAAAAAAAGAAAGGTATTTCACTTCCTATGTCCTCCCTTTTGTCCCCTGTGGCCTGTGGGAATGATAATTGTACAGAATACAGATGTAATACTGGATTAATCTTGTGCAAAGACAAAAGAGTTGGATTGCTAAATATCCACGTAAAAAATCATCTTGTATACATGGAGAAATGCATTTGTTTGTAAACAAAATCATATAAAGAATTAATCTTATTGGGTAGAAAAATAAAGTTTGCTTGGTTAAAACTGGGTAAAATCTGCAGCTACCTCGGCACAGAGAGAGAAAGAGAGAGAGATCAAATCACAAAAGTTTGGAAGGGAAATACAAGTTTGGAAGTACGAGGAAAGAATCCAAATTCAGGTGCCAGGTCTCCTTACTTTTTGTTTTTCTTAAGCCCTAAGAGATCTAATTGGGCATCTGAATAAAAAAAATCGAGACTGCAAATCGAACACTTGAACAAGTGAACAATGCGTTTGAGGCAGAGAAGAAAGGTTAAAGCCTGTCCATTGCACACATCTTAGCACGTAAAAAATGATCTCCTTACTGAATATTTTGCTCGTCTTTGTAGATCTAGTCATTCGAGTAAATCAACTTAGTCAAAGAAACAAGGAAACATCTAGAGTGTTTGAACATGAGAGGAAATATCTAGTTCATCGAATCGCAAAAAAAATGGAGGATAAATGCAACTTGAGTTACCTCTCAGTAAGGGCAGCCGGCCCTAATCGAGACTGTGAAGAGATGGCCCCCAGATCCTAGATGCGGAGGACGGAGTGTACCAATCCAATGAACCTGATTAGTAATTTTACAGGGAAAGAAGGGATTAGAAGGGGAAGAACAGATGGGGTCATGGGGAGAACATAGGGGGGGGGAGCCGAGGGCGAGAGGAGCACCTGTGGTCTGCGAGTTGAGGAATGGAGGTGGAGAGCGGTGAGCAGACACGTCCCGCCTTTTCTTCCTTGCTCGCGCGCTTTTTTTCACTCGACGCGCTCGCCCGCGCGCTCAGCGCCCACGCGCGACAGCCAATTCGGTTGGCCCGGGTTGGCGAGGACTTTCTTGCCCGCGGTGGCAAGCTCACATGGCATAGCTAGTTTTCTCTGCGCGCACCAAACAGGTATCCTTGTCTAGTTAGGCTAGGCCAGCCATTGCCTGGCTGAGCAAAGAAACCAAGTGCATTTGGTTCTCAGTATGACCTCGCCTGGCCTCACTTCGTCTGGTGGGCACAGGCCACGAGAAACTCACCCACGGAGGCGAGCCGTTTTGGCTCTCTCAGCAAAGCTAGCAAAAACTTGCCAACACAGGTTTCAAGAGTCTCTGGTAAAGGAACCACACACAACTTGCTAGGACTCCTTGATCGTCTAGGCAACACAGTTCCAAGCAAAAGATCCAAACGCGTCCGGTCGTTGTTTCGTTGTGCGCGACTCAGGGTTGACCAGCGCGTCCGGTCAGTTACGGGACCGGCGCGTCCGGTCGTGACCAGCGCGTCCGGTCGTTGCGACCAGCGCGTCCGGTCGGTGTTTCGAAAAAGAGCCGTTGTGCGATCGGCGCGTCCGGTCCACGCGACCAGCGCGTCCGGTCAGCGCGACTGCTGCTGAATCAAGTCCCTAACGGCTTTATTCGAAGGGGTACGTCTATAAATACTCGTTGGCCGGCTCAAGGCTCCCTCTCTTTGACTTTTGACATACTTGTGAGCACTTTGAGCTAAGCAACTCCCCTCCCACTCATCTCTCTTGTTTCTTTGCATATTCGAAGTGAGATTGAGTGATCCAAGTGCATTTGCATTGTGAGATTGCATCTAGTTGGCACTTGGTGGTTGATTTGCTGCGGGATTCTTGTTTCTCTTGGTGGTTGCCGCCACCTAGACGGCTTGGAGCAGCTTGGAGGCGTTGACAAGAGTTGGTGATTGTTCTTGGCCACCTCTGGTGATTGTGTGGGGTTTGTGCCTACCTCGGCGAAGCGCCAAAGGCAACATTAGTAAATTGCTCGTGTCATTGCAACCTTTTGCCATTTGGTAGGTTCTTGTGGCGCCTTTTGAGAGGCTCGGTGTGAGACCGATTAGCCACCGAACCACGTGGTGAAGAGGGACACAACGGGGACTAGCGTGCCGGCAAGCACGTGAACCTCGGGATAAATCTTCGTGTCATCACTTTCATATTGTGATTGATTGATCCCGGTGTTCGGTTGTTTTGGTATTCATTGTTGATCATATTGGTTGGCTCAATACTTCGCCCCTCGGTGAAACCCTCCTAACTCAACTCCGCATTACTTTCTTAGTTATCTTTGCTAACTAGTTTGCTTTGCTAGAGTAGCTCTTTTGTGTAGCTTGCTAGTTGTAGTTTCCTTCTCGGTTTAACTTGTGCGGTTGAGTGCCAATATACTAGAATTGTGAATTGGATAGGTGGCTTGCAAACACCCCATAGGCTAAGCAAAACTCGCATCTCGCTATTTGCTGTATTGATAAACTTGTTTAGATTGTCTTTGTAGAATTTTTTAAAAGGCTATTCACCCCCCTATAGCCATCAAGACCTTTCAAGTGGTATCAGAGCCGTGGTCACCGTTTGTAAAGCTTAACAACCTCGGTGTAAGATGGCTCAAGTTGTGTTCAACCATGTCAGGGGCAAGCCTCCACTCTTTGATGGTATCTCATCTTTTGATCATTGGAAAAGAAAGATGAAGCAATATCTTGGCTCTATCAATGAGAAGGTTTGGGAGGTGACACATCATGATTATGCTATCATTGATCCCGACAACCTCACCAACAATGACCGCATCAACAACCAATGCAATACTATGGCTCTCAACACTCTCTACAATGGGATTGATGCAAAGGTCTTTGAGCAAATCAAGGATCTTGAGATGGCAAGTGAAGTGTGGACAAGATTAGAGGAAACATATGAGGGCACTTCAACGGTAAAGAGTGCCAAGCTCTATATGCTCAAGGATAAGTTTGCAAGTTTCAAGATGAAGGATGATGAGTCCATACTGGAGATGTTCTATAGGCTACAAGTTATTGTCAATGATCTCAAGAGCCTAGGAGAAGATGTCAAGGACAAGGACTTCTCACATAAGTTCTTGATGAACTTACCTAAGAAGTTTGCTATCTTGAGGAAGATGATCCAAAGAGAGGGTTTGGACAAAGTGACTCCAAACCAAGTGCTTGGAGATGTCATGACCGATGCTCAATATGATGATGATGATGATGAAGATGAGAAGAAGGAGATCAAGGTCAAGCAAGAGAAGCCCATTGCATTCAAGGCTTCATCCTCTAAGGGCAAGAGCAAGATGGAGAGCGATGATGATGATCCATTCGATGATGAGACCATGGCCCTCCTAGTGCACAAGATGGGGAGGTTCATGAAGAAGAAAGGATATGGTGCAAGAAAGAGAAGGGACTTCATGAAGGCAAAGGATATGCTTTGCTACAATTGCAATAGCCCCGATCATGTAGTGGTAAAGTGTCCCTATGAAGACAAAAGATATCATGATGGAGAGTTGAAGTTGAAGAAAAACAAGAAGGATAAGAAGGAGAAGAAAGAGAAGAAGAGCTTCACTATCAACAAGAAGAAGAAGGGTGGTGGCTATGTGATCACTTGGGATAGTGATAACTCCGATAGTGATGATGATAGCTCTAGTGATGATGAGAGGACCACTCGGCGAGCCATTGCAAGCATCGCCCTCTCCAACAAGCCATCCATCTTCGACACTACATCGACATGCCTTATGGCCAAGCCTACCAAGGTAAAATATGATAGTGATGATGATTCTTGTGCTAGTGATGGTTGTAGGAGTGATGATGAGGAGGATGAGGACTACTCCAAGGATGATCTATTGGGCATAATAGATCAAATGAGCAAGGGCTACAAGAGGACAACCAAGAAGTGCAAAATCTTGGAGCAAGAGCTCATTGCCAAGAGCAATGAAAATGATGCCTTGATGGAAGAGCTTGTTACTCTCAAAAAGAGTAAGGAGTGCAAAGGAATTGAACAAGAGCTTAAAGCTCTTAGGAAATCCTTTGATGAGCTAGAGGCCTCTCGTGAGTGTCTAAAGGAAGACCACGAGGACCTTGAAGTTTCTCACACTAGGCTTAAGGAAGCCCACTCCTCTCTACTTGAGCTCATTAAGGAGAAGGACCTCAAGTTGGAGAAGCTCATGAAGGAAGCTAAGGAGGAGCAAGTGATTGTCACTTGTGATATTGGACTAACATGTGATATTATTGATGATTCTTTATTTGTTGGTCCTACTAATGCTTCATGTAGCTCATCATCATCCACCACAACCAACTCTATCTCTACTACTAGTGATACATCGCTTGTGGTTGAGAATGAGACTCTCAAGAGAGAGGTGGATGATCTGACCCGCGCACTAGGCAATGCCTATGGTGGGGATGCCCGCTTGCTAAAATGCTTGGGTAGCCAAAGGTTCTCTCTTAACAAAGAGGGTTTGGGCTATACTCCCAAGAAAGGTAAGGCGGCCTTTGCTACTCCAAAGTCTCGCTTTGTGAAGAGCAATGGTCGTTATTGCAATAGATGCAAGCAAGTTGGGCATCTAGAGATTAATTGTAATAAAATGAACAAGAACAACAAGTTTCATGCTAAAATGGATTACATTCCTTTTAATTCTTGTTATGTGCTTACCAAGGGAGAGAAAGGTGTGCATGCTAGGTTTGTTGGTACACCAATTGTGGGTCCAAAGAAGAAGGCCATTTGGGTACCAAAGAGCTTAGTTACTAATCTCCAAGGACCCAAGCAAGTATGGGTACCTAAAAGACATCAAATTGTTTTGTAGGTAAATTACAAGGCCGGAGGAAGGCATTGGGTGCTTGATAGTGGGTGCTCTCAACATATGACCGGGCATTCAAGGATGTTCAACTCTCTCAAATCAAATGATAGTGGCATTGATAGTATCACATTTGGTGACAATAGCAAGGGTGATGTGAAGGCTCTTGGAAGGATTGCAATCTCAAATGATCATAGCATTTCCAATGTGCACATAGTTGAAAAGTTGAACTTTAATCTTCTCTCGGTTGCTCAATTGTGTGATCTCGGTTTCAAGTGCATATTTGGTGTTGATGATGTGGAGATAGTTAGTGTTGATGGCTCCAATTTGATCTTCAAGGGTTTTAGATATGAGAATCTATACTTGGTTGATTTCAATGCTAGTGACACTCAACTTTCAACATGCTTGCTCACCAAATCAAGTATGGGTTGGTTATGGCATAGAAGACTTGGTCATGTTGGCATGAAGCAATTGAACAAGTTAGTGAAGCATGACTTAGTTAGAGGCTTGAAGGATGTCACATTTGAGAAAGATAGGCTATGTAGTGCATGTCAAGCCGGAAAGCAAGTAGGCAACACTCATCCATTGAAGAGCATTATGAGTACTTCCAAGGCATTTGAGTTGTTGCACATGGATCTATTTGGGCCAACTACATACACAAGCATTGGTGGCAACAAGTATGGTTTTGTGATTGTGGATGATTTCACTAGATACACATGGGTATTCTTTCTTGTGGACAAGAGTGATGTATTTGACATATTCAAGAAGTTCATCAAGAGAGTGCAAAATGAGTTTGAGACCACAATCAAGAAAGTAAGAAGTGACAATGGAAGTGAGTTTAGAAACACAAGAGTTGATGAGCTATGTGAGGAGCTTGGAATCAAGCATCAATTTTCGGTCAAGTATACACCTCAATCAAATGGCTTAGTTGAGAGGAAGAATAGAACCTTGATTGATATGGCAAGATCAATGTTGAATGAGTATAATGTGAGTCATTCATTTTGGGCTGAAGCAATCAACACGGCTTGCTTCTATAGCAACCGCCTCTATTGCCACAAGTTCCTAGAGAAGACACCATATGAGATCTTAAATGGAAGAAAGCCCAACATTGCATACTTTCGGGTATTTGGTTGCAAATGCTACATCTTGAAGAAGGGCACTAGATTGAGCAAGTTTGAGAAAAAATGTGATGAAGGATTCTTACTTGGTTACTCCACTACTAGCAAAGCTTATAGAGTTTGGAATTTGGCTAGTGGTTTACTTGAGGAAGTTCATGATGTTGAGTTTGATGAAACAAATGGCTCTCAAGATGAGGAAAATAACTTGGATGATGTGAGAGGAACTCAATTGACTAATGCTATGAAAGAAATGGATATTGGTGATATTAGGCCAAAGCAAGTGATTGATGTGGATGACAACAAAGACCAAGTGCTCCAAAGTCCAATTACACAAGCTAGTGGGTCTCTAATGCAAAATCAAGCTAGTACATCATCTCAAGTGCAACAAGATCAACAAGTGACTAGTTCATCATCTCCAACTCATGATCAACATCAACATCCAAGCAATCAAGTCCAAGTGCTTTAACCAACTAACATTGCAAGAGACCATCCATTGGATTCCATCATTGGTGACATACAAAGGGGAGTTCAAACTAGATCAAGATTGGCATCGTTTTGTGCTCACTCTTCTTTTGTGTCAATAGAAGAACCCAAGGACATTGATAAAGCATTGAGAGATCCGGATTGGGTAAATGCAATGCATGAAGAGCTCAACAACTTCAAGAGAAATGAAGTATGGGAACTAGTTGAGAGGCCTAAGGATCATAATGTCATTGGAACAAGATGGGTCTTTCGCAACAAGCAAGATCAAGATGGAATAGTAGTAAGGAACAAAGCAAGACTAGTGGCTCAAGGTTACACACAAATAGAGGGTCTTGACTTTGGTGAAACTTATGCCCCGGTTGCAAGATTGGAAGCAATTAGGATCTTACTTGCCTATGCTTGTGCTCACAATATCAAGCTATATCAAATGGATGTGAAGAGTGCATTCCTCAATGGGTATATCCAAGAAGAGGTGTATGTGGAGCAACCTCCCGGTTATGAAGATGACAAGAAACCCAATCATGTCTACAAATTGAGAAAAGCTTTGTATGGATTGAAGCAAGCATCTAGAGCATGGTATGAAAGATTGAGGGACTTCTTGCTAACCAAAGGATTTGTCATGGGCAAAGTGGATACTACTCTCTTCACCAAGAAGATTGGGAAAGACTTATTTGTATTGCAAATATATGTTGATGATATCATCTTTGGTTCAACCAATCAAGATTATTGTAATGAGTTTGGGAAAATGATGGCAAAGGAATTTGAAATGTCAATGATTGGTGAACTTAGTTTCTTTCTTGGACTTCAAATCAAACAAATGAAGGAAGGAACATTTATGAGTCAAACCAAGTACATCAAAGATATGCTCAAGAAGTTTGGCATGGAAGATGCAAAGGGCATTACAACCCCAATGGGTACTAGTGGAAGTTTGGATAGTGACAAGAGTGGCAACATGGTGGATCAAAAGCTTTATAGATCAATGATTGGTAGCCTACTCTATGTGACGGCATCAAGACCCGATGTGATGTTTAGTGTATGCATGTGTGCAAGATTTCAAGCCTCACCAAGAGAAAGTCATTTGAAGGCAACAAAGAGAATATTGAGGTATTTGAAGCATACACAAGATGTTGGATTATGGTATCCCAAAGGTGCAAGCTTTGAGCTAGTTGGATATTCGGATTCCGACTATGCCGGTGACAAAGTGGAGAGAAAGAGCACTTCCGGGACTTGTCAATTGTTGGGAAGATCACTTGTCTCATGGTCATCCAAGAAGCAAAATAGTATTGCACTATCTACTGCCGAAGCCGAATACATCGCCGCTGGTAGTTGTTGTGCACAAATCTTGTGGATGAAGGCAACATTGAAGGATTTTGGAATCAATTTTAAGAATGTGCCATTGCTATGTGACAATGAAAGTGCCGTGAAGCTAACCAACAATCCGGTTCAACATCAAAGAACAAAGCATATTGATGTTCGTCATCATTTTATTAGAGATCATCAACAAAAGGGTGACATTGCTATTGAGAGTGTGGGCACCGAAGATCAATTAGCCGATCTATTCACCAAGCCACTTGATGAGAAGAGATTTCACAAGCTAAAGAATGAGTTGAACATACTTGACTTCTCCAACATGAGCTGATGCACCTCCATGATATGACATGCCTCTCCTTCGAGCCCCAAGGTACAATTGGTTGACATATCATACATTCTATGCTAAGGACTTGTTTAGTGCATCTAGTCATAATTTACATGTTCTAGGCTCATTCATGAAAATCAAATGACTTTGAAGTTTATATGGTGCCACTATTGTTTCCTTGTCTTGTATGATCTAGTGGTAGCATATAACTTGTTTAAGTAGCTTGTGATCCTAAGTGTTTAATCTAGATCACTTGTCTAAATATTTGCTTCAACATGGTGCATGATAACCCTTCTAGTGAGGTGTGAAGAAGCTTGCCCTTGGATCAAACCGAAGCATTTTATTTATGCAAGCAATCTAGGTTGAATCACAAACTTGATCCTCACCCCATAATTCAACCTGGTAATCTATCTAAAATTGGTCCCTTGTGGTCATTGGTGCCAAAGGGGGAGAAAATGTTGTTCACAAAGATAGACTCTAAAGGGGGAGAAAACCTAAAGGGGAGAATTGATAAAAGAAGGGGATCAACTAAAATTTTTGAGCACACAAGTAGGGGGAGCAAGCTCTTAAACATGAATGTTGCATTTCTTTGTGCACTTCATATGTATGATGCATAGTTATGCATTTCTTTTTCTCCAATACTTTGCTTGTGTGATGTTTTGCTAGCATACAATTAAATGGTGTATTGAAGTACTAGCATGAATAGGAAGTAGTTAGATTTTTCTTGCTTCATGTTTTTCAAAGTGGTACTAGAGCCTTGCTTATAATGTTGATCTCACGAGGTTTCTAGTTTTGCTTGTGCTTTTCCAAGTGGTATCTAACTACACAAGGTGCTAAGATGGTGTTTATCGCTACTCCGATGGTATCACGCTTCAAAGGTCTATAATCTAAAACACTTAGCACCTATTGGTAGTCAATGCTCCTAATCTTTCCGATCTAACATGTATGCTTCCTATATCCAAACATATAGCATACATGTAGGGGGAGCCATTGCTATCAATTTGAATTCATGATCACATGTCCATAATTCTTACACATGGTAATATACTTGGACAATGTGACATGGGTTCAATCAAAATTTTATCATAATATCTTTGTGAAAGGGTTGTCACCAATTACCAACAAGGGGGAGATTGAAAGTCCTATGTTTGGTGTTGGTAATTAGTGACAATGCCTAAGTACTAATCCTATGCCTAAGTTGTATGTAGCATATGAGGATTAGTACATTCCAAGGTTGGTGGCAAGATGGACATGGTGATCGTGATGGCCACACTTGGATTTGGACGCAACCCTACATGATCAAGGCAAAGGTATATGCTTAAGGGTTGTGTTTTAGTAACCAAGACACCTAGTGGGTGTGGTTACATTATAGGATAGATAGCCGTACTATAAAGAGAGGAATGACGCGGCTATTGAACTCCTAAGTGCCTCTAGGTGTGCATTTCATGTCATATGCATTTGGATAGAACTAATAACGCCTCGAAAAATGATTGTGAAAATGCTAACACACATGCACATGGTGATGATCACTTGGTGATGTTAGCACGTTTGCGAAGGCGGTGGAGTTTGAGCAGTAGAGAGGGTTTGGGGTCCTCTCTCCCTCCCACCGAGCTTGCGAGGTGGGATTCAGGCGTTTTCGAGAAGTTGAAACGACTATTTTCCACTACGCCGGAAGTCGAAAAAAGAAACGGAGGCGAACGGAGGTCACAGTGGTGACCGGACGCTGGACCGGACGCGGTCACTGTTTGACCGGACGCGTCCGGTCAGTGTTCAGCGTCTGCGAGTTTTTCAGTTGGTTGATCGGATGCGCAGCGCGTCCGGTCACAGTCGACCGGACGCGTCCGGTCGATCAGGGAGCTTACTGGACTCCAACCGGACGCGGGCACTGTGGCGTCCGGTCAATTCTCCAGCGCGTCCGGTCGTTGTTTCGTTGTGCGCGACTCAGGGTTGACCAGCGCGTCCGGTCAGTTACGGAACCGGCGCTGAAAGGATCAAGATGCCCAAGAGGGGGGGTGAATTGGGCTTTTCTAAAAATTAATTGCAAGAATTAAATCCTACAAGCCGGAATTCACCCCTAGTGCCTACTTGTGTTCCTAGAGAGTCTACCGTTAAAAAGTTTTGCACCCTAGTTTCCAAACCTAGTCTAGCATGGCAATTCTAGGAATGTAAAACAAGCAATGAAAGTAAATACGAGAAAGTAATTGCTTGAATGTAAAGGGGCAAGGAACACGGCGATGTTTTTCCGAGGTATCGGAGAGTCGCCACTCCCCACTAGTCCTCGTTGGAGCACCCGCGCAAGGGTGTCGCTCCCCCTTGATCCGCGCAAGGATCAAGTGCTCTCTACGGGTTGATTCTTCGACACTCCGTCGCGGCGAATCACCCAAAACCGCTCACAACTTGAGTTGGGTCATCCACAAGCTTCGCCGGATGATCACCAAACTCCCAATCACCACCAAGCCGTCTAGGTGATGGCGATCACCAAGAGTAACAAGCTAGAACTCTCACTTGACCACAACGAGCCCAAATGAGGAAGTGGATGCACACTTGCTACTCTCGAATCACTAGTGAGGAATCACAAACTTTGATTCTCAAAACTCTATCCTCACTAGAGCTCTTGCACTCCCTTGCACTCTAAAGGGTTTTCTCAGATGTTTGAATGAGCAAGAGACCTCTAAAAGAGGTGGAGGGGTTGTATTTATACACCCCTCAAAGAAAACGAACCGTTACTTTCTGACACGGGGTCACCGGACGCGCCGGTGCAACGCACCGGACGCGCCGGTCCCCCGTAACGGTCAAAACCCGTTTTTTGAAACCGAACCACCGGACGCACCGGTCAGGTAGCACTGGACGCGTCCGACGTGCAAGGGTGCTTACTGGACTCACACCGGACGCGAGGCCGCGTCCGATGCCTGAAGACCGGACGCGTCCGGTCCTCTCAGGACCTTACTGGACTCGCACCGGACTCGCCGATCAAGTCCAGTATCGCGTCCGACGGGCGTTCTCTCTCGATGACACGTGTCGGTCGCTGACCACTGCGTCCGGTCCTCGCGAGGACCGCGTCCGGTGATCAGGCCCGAAACCTAGCGCGGTTAAGTACACACCGGACGCGTCCGGTGTTCCCGAAGACCGCGTCCGGTGCCAGGAAAACAGCCCGAAACTCGTCGAAACGCGTCGCAACTTCAACCAAGTTGCTTCTAACTGAACCTTGAGCTAATCTAGGGTTGCCTAGCGCCAAGTTTAACAAGTGTGCACCACACCTAAACATAGGACTCGCCTAGGTCAAGCTACCCATTCATGCCCCCCTTTATAGTACGGCCAAAAGAGAAAAACGAAGATCCTAACGACTATTCCGAATGTGTCTCAACACTTCGTCATCCGGAACTAACCGTCCTTAATCTTGACGTCACTCTTTTGAAAACCAAAACGATTTCCATCAAGGGACACGAAGCCACAGTGCTCAAAGCAGTTATCACCTCCATGACCTAACTTACCAATGTTTCTGCAAAACACACGTTAGTCATGGTAATAAAGTGTTGTCATTAATTACCGAAACCAAACCTTGGGGCCTAGATGCTTTCAATCTCCCCCTTTTTGGTGATTGATGACAACACTAAGTTTCAATGGATTAGAGTGAAGGTTTTCGAGCATGCTTGGTTCACATAAGCAAAAGACAATAAGCATAAAGGGTTAGGAATTGCTTATGTGCTCCAAGCCAAAAGAGTGTACTTCATAAGATGAGACAAAAAGTGTTAGTACACAAAAAGATATAGCTCATAAGTAATCGGAGTAAGGCACGGAAGCACAACCTTAGAGCTATAGCTAAAACGGTGACAAATATTAACCACAGTGACGAAAAAGACATTAAGACTCAAAGTTTTACGACTCGACGACAATGTCACACGAATGCAGTGCTGAAAATAAACATGATATGCATGAATGTAGCACACGAAAAACGAAAAAACCCACTAACAAACTCCCCCTGAAACTACTCTCTCTCCCCCTTTGGCATCAAGCGCCAAAAACTAATCTAATCTGACGGGGGGACAGACGGAGTCGTGTCGGGTGCCGAGGTGCGCGGAGTAATCACGAAGTGAAGCGAATCCTCGGAGTCTGAGCTATCTGGCTGACCCTCTGAAGAAGCTCGTGGCTGCGAAGCGGTCTGGGTCTGAGCAGGAACAGGCACTGACTGTGAAGTAACAAGTGGATCTGTCTGAGTGACCTGAGCCTGAAGTGCGCCAGTAGCTGGGGGATCTGTCGAGGCAACTGAAGAAGGGATGGTCTCTGTAGTCCCGGTCCCTGTCACTGGTGGAACGACTGCCTCGGAAGCTGACAACCCTGACGAAGTGTGAAACGTAGTAGTATGCGAGGGTGTCGGCTGACCAGTCAACTCGCTGTAAGTGGCACTGAAATCACCGATAGGTGTGCCTGTCAGGAGATGCGGGCGAGTCTGGTCTGACGGTGTGAACCCCGTATGAATAGGTGTGAAGCTCGGGGACTGAAAAGACTGGGGAACCTGCTGCTGTGGAGATGTAAACTGAATGCTCGGCTGTGCCTGACTAGATGGACCGCTGGAATGCAAAGCCGGAGCCATGATAGATGCAGGCGGAGGAACCCCAACTGTGATGAGATGCCGCAGAAGGTCCATGTACTGCTGCTGACTCTGTCGCTGCATCTCAACCTGCTGCCTCTGGATCTCTAGCTGCTGTCTCTGAAACTCGTCCTGGCGAGCCTGTATCTGTGCTAGTGCTGCAGCTGTATCCTGTGCCTGGCGCTGTATCTGCTGCTGCTACTGCTCCTGAGCCTGGGTCAACCTCTCAAGTATAGCCACCATGGCTGGGTCTGAGCGGGAGGCTGAGCCAGATCCACCGGCCTCGTGGTCGTGGGACCGAGGAGACCGGTACCTGGGGATAGGCTGGTAATCCTCATCTGTGCTGTCTGAAGTGACATCCTCAGGTATCTCAGCAGGCTGAGTGTCAAGGTCTGCGAGCTCTGCCTCGGCAAGCTCGTCAACTCTAGCGTCCTGCTCAGCTGCTGTCTCAGGAACCTCAGGGCGCTCACGCTGTCCTGGTGCTGGAGCCTGCTCTCTGGTAACTGAAGCCCAAAGCTGTCTGATGTCATAATCAGGGAATGCAGTAGTAGTGTTGGCAATCTCTGCCCTGATCTCTGGTGGCATCTGGATAGCAGATCTGATAATGAAGCAAATCCAGTGGGCATAGGGAAGCTGACGGTTACCCTTGAAGCCCTCAGCAATGGTGTCCTCCATCTCACTGAGAATAAGATCCCAAATATCAAACTGTCGCTGTGAAAGGAGGTGGTATACTACCCAAAGCTGCATCCTCGTCAGTCCCTCTCTGTAGCCAAGTCTGGGCAGTAGAGTGCGTCTGAGTATAGCATCCAGAACTCGGGCTAGAGGTGTCAGGCTGGCAGGTGTACGACGTGACCCTTCGCCAAAAGGCTCGCGAAAACAGGGTCGAACCAGGTCGGTGGGTGGCACTGAACCGCCGTGAGGGCGTCTGGGAGGTGTAGTCTGGCCATAGCACAACTGGTGGATCCTCGTGTCAGAAGCAGGTAGTCTGAGGATCTCTCGGGCTCTGGAACTGTAGAGTCTGTGGTCGCGGCCTCTGAATGCAAAGTGAATGAACTCATGGGCAGGATCAATCCACAAAGAAGCATAGAACTCCCTGACCCATGTGCCGCAGTAAGCACCTGTCCGTCCAAGTAGATCTGACAAGCCAGGCAGATAGGACAGGTAAGGACGGAGCTGCTCTCCCACAACATCAACCAATGCCTCTAGTCGACATACCCTCTGAGGTCTGAAAGCAATGCCACTGTCAACTAGGGCCCTGTAGAAGTCCTCCTGAAGTGGGGTATAGAAACCCTCTGAAGCTCTGGGATCTCTGACAGGTGGAAACCATCGGCTGACCTCCACAAACCTCAAGTTCTTCACCTGACGTGAAGAAGCACCCCTCAGGTCTAAGTGCACGACTGGGGGTGACCCTCTAACCCTAGGAGGAGGTCGTGCTCCACGACGCGGGCCCTCTGGCCTGGGTGTCACCTGTGAACGAGCACGTGTGGAGCGGCGACGTGGTGGAGACTGAGCTGCCTGCTCCTCTGTATCCTCAGTGGCCTGTGGAGCCTCAGCAGTCTGGGTAGCCTCAGTAGCGGGTGCAGTCTCTGTAGCCTGTGTCTGCTCTGAGGGAGGATCAACTGACATCTGCTCTGACGGTGCTGTAGTCTCGGTGCCCTCAGTGGCCTCTGTGCCGAGCTGTCGACCTTCAAGATGAAAGCGACGCTCGCCTATGTGTAATCCACTGCGTCTGCCACCTCTTTCTGCCTGCTCTGCTGCGTCTGCCACAGCCTGAGCGACCTCTGCATCTGAAAGAGTCCTCCTCTTCTTCTTGACTGCATATTTGATGCGCTTACCACGCGCAATCTCATCACGACGGGGAGGACTGTTGTCCCCGTCACCAGGAGCACCACCGGCGTTCTTGCAACGCACCATGCTGACTGACTGCCTGAAAACCTCTGTGAGATGATGAACCGACACTCGAGAGGCTTGGCCTCAATCCGTATCCGCAGGCTTGGCCTCGGATTTAGCAAACAGATCAGACCTGGCACACCGACTGACTCGCTGCACGTATGGAATAGAGAGATATACAATAAGCATATATATATCTAAAGGTACGAAACCCTAGATAGCAAGCATGTGAGATACGAAAAGAAACGACGCTAAGCTACCTCGGATCGACGAGACGACGGTGAAGGGACGAGGTGATCTAGTTCGCGAGAACTCCCGAGATCGGCGATCGAGCACTGAAACGACCAATCGAGATAACAAGGAATAGATATGGTCAACGGCAAGCCCTAACAAGTGAATGAAAGGATTTGAATCGAAAACGAAATCGAAAACGCGCCGTTACCTCAAGTTAGGGTTATCAAACCCTAGGCTAGGGTTTAGGCCTAAACCCTAGGAGGAAAACGCGGCCAAGGACGAGGAATCGGGGTGCCCGGGCGCACGGGTGAGAGCTGCGGCGCTGGAGGAGAGTCACGGTGCGGGCTGGACTTCGCCGGCGGTGAGTAGTAGGCGGCGTTGGGCAGCGGCGCGGCGAGTGGCGCGGCAAGCAGCGGTGTGGTGCGGGCGCTGCTAATGCGGGCAAGAAGGCACGGCAGGTGGCGCGGGAGCCGCTGGAGAGGAGGAAGGAGGCAGGTGTGGGGCGGCTCCGGCGGCGGGTTAGGTCACGGCGAGTCGGCGACCGGCGAGACAAGGCGGCGGCGGCGGATTCGTCGGTCGGATGAGGAAAACAGAGACAAAACGGTTTGGTTATAAGAGGGCGAGATCCGCTCGATTTGGAAGCACCGGACGCGGTGGTGAAAATCACCGGACGCGGTGGTGCAGCGTCCGGTGACACTCCAGTAAGCGCCTGGAGTCACCGGGCGCGTCCGGTGTGGACAGACCGGACGCGGTCAGAGTCCGATGCTGAGTGCTCGGGATTTCATCGCGGAGCACCGGACGCGGTGGTGGTAGCCGGGACCGGACGCGATGGTGGTCAGAGGCGCGTCCGGTGCAGCGTCCGGTGCTTAGATCTGGACTTTGTCTTCTGGAAAACCGGACGCGCAGGTGGACACCGGGACCAGACGCGGTGGTGAAGCAACACTGCGTCCGGTGCAGCGTCCTGTCACGGTTTTTCGCCTTTCTTCGTTCCGAACTCCGACGCGACTTCTCCCAATCAAGTTCCAATTCAAAGAGACACAAATAAACACCAATTGGAACCCGATATGAGTGACCTCACTCAAACCCTCAAATTTTTCAAAGTATTTTGCCTTAGGCTAGTATCATTTTTACGAAAATAGGCAATAAACACCCGAGGAGCAACGTATGGCCATGCAATAGAGTTTTTGGACCTTTAGGAGCGTCAAATGCTCTCTCTATTCATGGACGAACACAGAGGTTGCTCAAGGCTAAACCGAAAAAGAACGACAAACAAACAATCATGCATATGCAATGCAATACAATAAAGTAAAGCTAGGTTGCTTGTCAAGTTTGATCCACGGTTAGGCTTCTTCACTCCTCCAAAGAAGGGTTATCGTAACCGTGTTAGCCAAGCCCTAAATGCATTGCGATAAAGTAAACATGACATAGGATACAATGCAATGCAAGGGACAACACGCGCTCATTTTTTAAAGTTACTTGAATCAAGCACATTAAGTTCACTTCTTAGCCTACAAAAGGTAGCCTCATCCAAAGGTTTAGTGAAGATATCCGCTAATTGATTTTCACTACGTACACCTTCTAGTGATATGTCATTTTTAGCAACGTGATCTCTTAGAAAGTGATGGCGGATATCAATGTGCTTGGTGCGAGAGTGTTGTACCGGATTGTTAGCAATTTTAACGGCACTTTCATTGTCACATAAAAGTGGCACCTTTTCAAGAACAACTCCATAGTCTAGGAGGGTTTGTTTCATATATAAGATTTGTGCACAACAAGCCCCCGCGGCAATGTATTCCGCCTCGGCGGTGGACAAAGCCACACTATTTTGCTTTTTAGATGACCAAGATACTAAAGATCTCCCAAGCAAATGGCACCCTCCGGATGTGCTTTTTCTATCAATTTTGCAACCGGCATAATCCGAATCGGAATAGCCAACTAGTTGGAATCTAGCTCCTTTGGGATACCATAAACCAATACTTGGGGTGTGCTTAAGATATCTTAGGATTCTTTTTACGGCACTTAAGTGAGGTTCTTTAGGGCACGCTTGAAAGCGAGCACACATGCACACACTAAACATGATATCGGGCCTAGATGCGGTAAGGTACAACAAGCTACCAATCATAGAACGGTAGAGAGTTTGATCAACCGGTTTACCTCCCTCATCTAGGTCGAGATGTCCATTTGATGGCATTGGGGTCTTGATTGGCTTGCATTCTTCCATCTTGAATCTTTTGAGAAGATCCTTGGTATACTTTTCTTGAGAGATGAAAATCCCTTCTCTCATTTGCTTGACTTGAAAACCAAGGAAGAATGTGAGCTCACCAATCATTGACATCTCGAACTCCTTCGACATCAATTCACCAAACTCCTTGCAATAATCTTCATTTGTTGACCCGAAGATGATATCATCAACATATACTTGACAAATGAAGATCTCCCCATTAAGCTTCTTGGTGAATAGTGTGGTGTCGACCTTCCCGATGGTGAAGCCCTTCTCAATGAGGAAGTCCCGGAGGCGCTCATACCACGCTCTAGGGGCTTGCTCGAGCCCATATAGCGCCTTGGACAACCTATAAACATGATTAGGATATCTAGGGTCTTCAAACCCGGGAGGTTGATTGACATAGACTAGTTCATTTATAAAGCCATTTAAGAATGCACTTTTCACATCCATTTGATATAATTTCATATCATGATGTGATGCATATGCAAGGAGGATACGAATGGCTTCAAGTCTTGCAACGGGTGCAAAGGTCTCTCCAAAATCAAGGCCTTCAACTTGAGAGAACCCCTTTGCAACTAGTCTTGCCTTGTTCCTCACTACTATGCCTTGGTCATCTTGCTTGTTTCGGAACACCCACTTGGTTCCAATGACTCTTGCACCTTTAGGATGCTCTTCAAGTGTCCAAACTTGGTTGCGGGTGAAGTTGTTCAATTCTTCATGCATGGCATTCACCCAATCCGGATCTTGAAGAGCTTCTTCTACATTCTTAGGTTCAACACAAGAGACAAAAGAGTGATGTTCAACGAAAGAAGCTAGCTTTTGAGATCGAGTCATTACTCCCTTTGTAGGACTCCCAATGATGAGTTCTTGTGGATGAGCTTGAAGTAGAGGTGAGTTTCTTCTATCAACCACTTGAGGAGGTGGATGGGGAGCATCAACATCTTGTGCTTGTGCCTCGGCTTGTTCATGAGAGACATAGGTATCTTCATTTTCAACTCTCTCATTCTTGTCATCATCTTGAGGCACACGTGATGAAGATGGTGGATCAATGATTTGCACATCGTCTTCATCATCTTTTGGCTTGATGTCTCCCACCGGCATGTTCTTCATGGCCTCCCTCAAGGGTTCATCACCTACATCATCACAATTCTCAATTGCTCCTTGGGAGCCGTTAGATTCATCAAATTCCACATCATATGTTTCTTCAACCAACCCGGTGGTATGGTTAAATACTCTATATGCTTTGGACTTTGATGAGTAACCAACAAGAAAACCAATATCACAACGTCTTTGAAACTTCCCTAGGTGTTGACGCTTCTTGTAGATGTAACATTTGCAACCAAACACCCGGAAGAATGAGACGTCCGGCTTCTTCCCATTAAGCAACTCATAGGGGGTCTTGCCAAGAAACTTTTGGAGGAAGAGGCGATTTGAAGCATAGCATGCGGTGTTGATTGCCTCGGCCCAAAACTTCTCGGGAGTGTTGTACTCATCTAGCATGGTTCTTGCAAGGGTGATCAAGGTCCGGTTCTTTCTCTCAACTACACCATTTTGTTGAGGAGTGTAGGTTGAAGAAACTTCATGCTTGATTCCAATTTCATCACAATAAGCTTCTATGTTGGTGTTGTCAAACTCTTTGCCATTGTCACTTCTAATCTTCTTTATCTTGACTTCAAATTCATTTTGAGCTCTCTTTGCAAACTTCTTGAAGCAACTTGCCACTTCGGATTTGTCATGAAGGAAGAAGGTCCATGTGTATCTTGAGTAGTCATCCACTATCACAAGACAATAGAGATTACCACCCAAACTCTTGTATGTTGTAGGCCCAAACAAATCCATGTGTAGAAGTTCTAGCACTCTTGAGGTTGACATGAAAGCCTTGGTAGGATGAGTGTTTGCAACTTGTTTGCCGGCTTGACATGCACTACAAGGTTTGTCCTTTTCAAACTTCACATCCTTCAATCCTCTTACTAGTTCTTTCTTCAATAGCTTGTTGAGAGTGCTCATTCCAACATGTGCAAGCCTCCTATGCCAAAGCCAACCAAGTGAGGTCTTGGTGAACAAACATGTCATCAAATTTGCATCTTTGGAGGTGAAGTCAACAAGATAAAGATTGTTGTATCTAAAGCCTTTGAATATCACTTGCTTGTCATCTATCTTTGAAACTTCAACTTCATTTGGTGTGAACAAGCATTGGAAGCCAAGGTCACAAAGTTGCCCAACGGATAACAAGTTGAAACTCAATGAAGCAACATAGAGCACATTTGAGAGTGAGTGATCATTTGATATTGCAATCTTGCCTATACCCTTGACTTTGCTCTTTGAATTATCCCCAAATGTGATCTTCTCTTGACATATCCCATTCTCTTCAATGGAGGTGAACATACGAGGATCACCGGTCATATGTTGAGTGCAACCACTATCAATAACCCAATGAGATCCACCGGTCTTGTAGTTCACCTACACACAAGAGATCAAGCTTTTTGTTTAGGGACCCAAACTTGAGAGGGGCCCTTGACTTTCTCAACTAGTGACTTGGCAACCCATATTTTCTTTGGCCTATTCTTGTTTGGGGGACCCAAAAATATGACTTTCATCTTTCCATTTGAATCTTTTCTTAGCATGTAATGAGCATTGAAGGCAAAGGGTCTAGCATGCTTGGGCAAGGGTTGTGGTGGTGGAGTTTTGCATTCATGAGCAAAGTGACCTTCTTGACCACACTCAACACATCTCTTTGGCTTGGGCTTTGATTTGCTTTGTTGTTGAGCTTTTGCTTTCTTCTCTTGATTTGCCAAGTACCCAATACCACTTCTATCCATCTTCATTACGGTGTTCATGAGGAGCTCACTTTGCAAATATTGCCCTCTTGTGAACTTGCTTAGGCCGGTCTTGAGATGCTCTTTTTCTTGCTTTAGCTTCTTGTTCTCTTCAATGAGTGACTCATTTGTTGTTTGCTTCTCAAGAGCCATCAAACCTTTAAGCTTCTTGTTCTCATTTGCAAGCTTCTCATACTCACACTTGATCTTGGCATAATCATCATGGTTGCATGACTCAAACACACTCTTGCCTTTGCTACTAGAACCTTGCTCAATGCTTTCAATGATCAAATCATCACATGATGTAGCTATATCACACTTAACAACATTGTTAGTAGCATCATGCGTCTCAAGAGCAAGTTCATTAGCAACCACAAGACTATCATAGTCAATTTTTAATGTGGTGTATTTGTCTTTTAGAGAGCTATGTCTAGTGATGAGCTCATCATGTTTCCTCTCAAGTTTATCATGTTGATCTTTAAGCTCTTTGTTAGAGGTTTTGAGCTCCTTGAGAGTGGAAGACATAGTTTCATTTTGATCTCTAAGCTCACCACTAGTTTTTTGAGCATTTTCAAGCTTAGATGAGAGTGATTCATTTTCATTTTGAAGGTCATCATTTTCACTTCTTGTCCTTCTTATGATTTTAGTGTATTTGTTTAGCAATTTTACAAGTTCATCATAAGAAGGTGCATCAAATTCATCATCACTATCACTATCATCATCATCATCACTATCATGATTTTGTACCTTACGTTCACCCTTGGCCATGAGGCATAGGTGAGTAGTGGACGATGATGGTGAAGAAGGCGGTGAAGGTGGTGGTGAAGATGTCAGTGAAGATGATGGCCCCATCACAAATGCGGCAACCTTCTCTTTCTCATCATCGCTCTCATCTTCGGAGGAGCCACAAGATGATTCAATGTCGGTGAGCCAATCACCAACAATATAAGCCTTTCCACCCTTCTTCTTCTTGTAGAACTCCTTCTTCTTGCCATCCCTCTTCTTGTATGGCTTGTTCTTCTTCTTCTCATCTTCTTCATCACTTGAATCATTTTTCTTGCCCTTGTTCTTGTTCTTGAACTTGTCTTTTGGTGGTCTAGGGCATTGATGAGCGAGGTGGCCAAGTTCACCACAATTGTAGCAATCCATCTCCGAGATGGGTTTTCTCTTGCTACTTGTGAAGAATTTCTTTTTCTTGCCATCGAACTTGATGCCACTCTTGTTAAGCTTCTTTAGCATCTTGGTGGTCTTCCTCACCATGAGTGCAAGTGATTCATCATCGATATCACTTTCGCTTGAGCTTTCTTGCACGATCATGGCTTGGCCCTTCTTCTTCTTCTTGTCATGGCTAGCTTTGAAGGCCAAGTCTTTCTTCTTGGAAGATGATGAGCCCTCTTCCGGAGTGATGTGCATGTACATCTTATGCGCATTGATCTTCCCCAATACTTGAGTCGGTGTTGCGGTGGAGAGATCACTTTGATGAAGCACGGTGACAATGTGACCATACTTCTCAACGGGAAGCACACTCAAGATCCGCCTTGCAACATCCGATTGACTCATTTGAGTGAGTCCAAGAGCATTGAGGTCCTCTACAAGAACATTCAAGCGAGTGTACATCTCATTAGCACTTTCTTTGGGAAGCATCTCAAAAGAATTAATTTTCTTTAAAGCAATATGATAGCGTTCCTCACGCTCACTCTTAGTTCCCTCATGGAGAGCACAAAGATTTTGCCACAAATCATGAGCGTTCTTTGCATTACGCACACGATTGAAGATATCTTTGCCTAAACCCCGGTAGAGTGCATTTTTGGCCTTTGCATTCCACCGGTCGTACTTCTCCTCGTCACCCGTGGGGTTTGCGGGATCCTTGATAGCGGGAAGCCCTTCGGTTGCGGCTCTAAGACACCCGACATCTATGGCTTCGAGGTACGCCTCCATTCGGATTTTCCAATATGGAAAATCATCCCCCTCAAAGGTGGGAGGTGGTCCTTCCCCGTTAGACATCTTGCTCTAGGCGGTAAAGCCTAAATTAGGAGCAACACGGCTCCGATACCAATTGAAAGGATCAAGATGCCCAAGAGGGGGGGTGAATTGGGCTTTTCTAAAAATTAATTGCAAGAATTAAATCCTACAAGCCGGAATTCACCCCTAGTGCCTACTTGTGTTCCTAGAGAGTCTACCGTTAAAAAGTTTTGCACCCTAGTTTCCAAACCTAGTCTAGCATGGCAATTCTAGGAATGTAAAACAAGCAATGAAAGTAAATACGAGAAAGTAATTGCTTGAATGTAAAGGGGCAAGGAACACGGCGATGTTTTTCCGAGGTATCGGAGAGTCGCCACTCCCCACTAGTCCTCGTTGGAGCACCCGCGCAAGGGTGTCGCTCCCCCTTGATCCGCGCAAGGATCAAGTGCTCTCTACGGGTTGATTCTTCGACACTCCGTCGCGGCGAATCACCCAAAACCGCTCACAACTTGAGTTGGGTCATCCACAAGCTTCGCCGGATGATCACCAAACTCCCAATCACCACCAAGCCGTCTAGGTGATGGCGATCACCAAGAGTAACAAGCTAGAACTCTCACTTGACCACAACGAGCCCAAATGAGGAAGTGGATGCACACTTGCTACTCTCGAATCACTAGTGAGGAATCACAAACTTTGATTCTCAAAACTCTATCCTCACTAGAGCTCTTGCACTCCCTTGCACTCTAAAGGGTTTTCTCAGATGTTTGAATGAGCAAGAGACCTCTAAAAGAGGTGGAGGGGTTGTATTTATACACCCCTCAAAGAAAACGAACCGTTACTTTCTGACACGGGGTCACCGGACGCGCCGGTGCAACGCACCGGACGCGCCGGTCCCCCGTAACGGTCAAAACCCGTTTTTTGAAACCGAACCACCGGACGCACCGGTCAGGTAGCACTGGACGCGTCCGACGTGCAAGGGTGCTTACTGGACTCACACCGGACGCGAGGCCGCGTCCGATGCCTGAAGACCGGACGCGTCCGGTCCTCTCAGGACCTTACTGGACTCGCACCGGACTCGCCGATCAAGTCCAGTATCGCGTCCGACGGGCGTTCTCTCTCGATGACACGTGTCGGTCGCTGACCACTGCGTCCGGTCCTCGCGAGGACCGCGTCCGGTGATCAGGCCCGAAACCTAGCGCGGTTAAGTACACACCGGACGCGTCCGGTGTTCCCGAAGACCGCGTCCGGTGCCAGGAAAACAGCCCGAAACTCGTCGAAACGCGTCGCAACTTCAACCAAGTTGCTTCTAACTGAACCTTGAGCTAATCTAGGGTTGCCTAGCGCCAAGTTTAACAAGTGTGCACCACACCTAAACATAGGACTCGCCTAGGTCAAGCTACCCATTCATGCCCCCCTTTATAGTACGGCCAAAAGAGAAAAACGAAGATCCTAACGACTATTCCGAATGTGTCTCAACACTTCGTCATCCGGAACTAACCGTCCTTAATCTTGACGTCACTCTTTTGAAAACCGAAACGATTTCCATCAAGGGACACGAAGCCACAGTGCTCAAAGCAGTTATCACCTCCATGACCTAACTTACCAATGTTTCTGCAAAACACACGTTAGTCATGGTAATAAAGTGTTGTCATTAATTACCGAAACCAAACCTTGGGGCCTAGATGCTTTCAGGCGCGTCCGGTCGTGACCAGCGCGTCCGGTCGTTGCGACCAGCGCGTCCGGTCGGTGTTTCGAAAAAGAGCCGTTGCGCGATCGGCGCGTCCGGTCCACGCGACCAGCGCGTCCGGTCAGCGCGACTGCTGCTGAATCAAGTCCCTAACGGCTTTATTCGAAGGGGTACGTCTATAAATACTCGTTGGCCGGCTCAAAGCTCCCTCTCTTTGACTTTTGACATACTTGTGAGCACTTTGAGCTAAGCAACTCCCCTCCCACTCATCTCTCTTGTTTCTTTGCATATTCGAAGTGAGATTGAGTGATCCAAGTGCATTTGCATTGTGAGATTGCATCTAGTTGGCACTTGGTGGTTGATTTGCTGCGGGATTCTTGTTTCTCTTGGTGGTTGCCGCCACCTAGACGGCTTGGAGCAGCTTGGAGGCGTTGGCAAGAGTTGGTGATTGTTCTTGGCCACCTCCGGTGATTGTGTGGGGTTTGTGCCTACCTCGGCGAAGCGCCAAAGGCAACATTAGTAAATTGCTCGTGTCATTGCAACCTTTTGCCATTTGGTAGGTTCTTGTGGTGCCTTTTGAGAGGCTCGGTGTGAGACCGATTAGCCACCGAACCACGTGGTGAAAAGGGACACAACGGGGACTAGCGTGCCGGCAAGCACGTGAACCTCGGGATAAATCTTCGTGTCATCACTTTCATATTGTGATTGATTGATCCCGGTGTTCGGTTGTTTTGGTATTCATTGTTGATCATATTGGTTGGCTCAATACTTCGCCCCTCGGTGAAACCCTCCTAACTCAACTCCGCATTACTTTCTTAGTTATCTTTGCTAGCTAGTTTGCTTTGCTAGAGTAGCTCTTTTGTGTAGCTTGCTAGTTGTAGTTGTAGTTTCCTTCTCGGTTTAACTTGTGCGGTTGAGTGCCAATATACTAGAATTGTGAATTGGATAGGTGGCTTGCAAACACCCCATAGGCTAAGCAAAACTCACATCTCGCTATTTGCTGTATTGATAAACTTGTTTAGCTTGTCTTTGTAGAATTTTTTAAAAGGCTATTCACCCCCCTCTAGCCATCAAGACCTTTCACATGGGAGCGCTTTCAAGATTACATCCTAGAATGTCCCCATCATGGAATGGAGAGCTGGCTACTTATGCAGACTTTCTATCATGGGCTCATCACTAGTGCTCGTGAGACCATGGATGCTGCAGCTGGAGGCGCATTTCTATCACTCACCATACCACAAGCTACAGCCTTTGTGGAGAAGATGGCGTCCAACCAAGGTTGGAACGAAGAGAGGACTCAAACACGCAAGAAGGGTGGAGGTATGCACCAGCTCAAGGAGGTAGACATGCTGTCTGCAAAGTTAGACCTACTCATGAAAAAGCTCGATGACAAAGCTGGAGACAAAAGAGAAGTCATGAACGTCTACGACTCTCACATGACTTGTGAGGAATGTGGAGACACTGGACACTCAGGCAATCACTGCCCTGAGATGCTTGAGGATGCAAGGTACATCAACAACAACAACAACTACAACCGTTCTCAACAAAATCAAGGTTGGAATCAACAGAGGCCTAACTACTCAGGTAACTACTCAGGTAATTATCAAGGTAATAACTCTTACAACAACAATAATAATTTTCCACCCCTGAGAGAGTTAGTGTCTAATCAAGGAAAGCTAATGGATAACTTGTCTAAGAAATTGGCATCCAATGATAAAATACTAGAAAACATAAATAATAGAATGGATAATTTCTCTACTGCCATAAAAAACCAAATTAGCTTTAATAAAATGATTGAATCTCAGTTAAATCAAATAGCTGCTGCTGTTCCTGCTACTAACCCCGGTATACCATCACAACCGGAAGGATTAGAATCTGCAAATCTTGTAGACATGTTTGATGCAGGTAACTATTGGAGTAATCCCGCTGTCGGAGTACATAATGACCTTCTGCCAGTCAAGAGAGGCGATCCAGGACGCCCTGTCATCCCGATCTCCATCGGCATGGTGGACTTCTCAGAAGCACTCTGTGACTTTGGCTCCAGCGTCAACATTATGCCCAGGGTACTCTATGAAAAATTCTTTACATATCCTTTATCAGAAACAACTATGTGTTTGTAGCTTGCAGATCGGACACTAAGCTTTCCTAAAGGAATATTAAAGAACATGTGTGTCCGAGTTGGTACCTCGTACGCTCCAGCTGACTTCGTGGTGATAGAGACCGGGTCCGATGAGAGGTCACCAGTTATTCTGGGAAGGCCATTCCTGAACACCTTGGGAGCTGTCATCTACGCCAGCGCTGCGAAGATCAACTTCAACATCAAGGGGAGGAAGGAGACGTTTTCCTTCAAGAACAAGATTACACAAATCCCAGAGCAACCCCAACATGAACCAAGGAAGAGGACCAACAGGAGGAACAAGCAGAACAAGAACAACCAAGGATGGACCGAATCAGCTAAGATGGTCACTACAGTTCAAGGAGGTCAAGACCGACGACCCAAGTCGCCGTTCCTAATCAAGAAGGACGACCCAGGCATGCCAAGCATTGAGTGCTCAATCAATGGATACTCTTTTCAGAAGGCGCTCTGCGACACTGGATCAGGCGTCAACATAATGGCCACAGTCACCTATCAGCTCTTGTACGGGACCATGCCCTTAAAACCAACATACACTCAGCTCCAGATGGCAGATCAGACATCCCGAAAGGTCAAAGATATAGTAACCGATGTCCCTGTTAAAATTAACGATCATTTTGTCCATACAGACTTTCAGGTCATTGACATGGGAGACGATGAGTACGATCCACCCATCATCCTAGGAAGACCGTTCCTAGGCACCGTCAAAGCAATCATCTACATTGGAACCGGAGAAGTCCATATGCATTTCCCCTCTGAGAAGGTACGCCGCTACTTTAATGACCCTAACTATATAGTTGAAGATTCTAAGCAGGTCAGGACAAGAAGAAGGCGACGTAACCATAACCAAAGGAGGCAAACCATCAAAGACGTATGGGCAGACTATGAAGGAGAGGTCATAAGGTCCGAGGATACACAACAGGAGACCGAAGCACCAAGTCAGGTATGGAAAGTGAAGATAGTTACACAAGAAGAGGAGGCGCTGCCGGAACCACCGTCTACGCCACCCAAATCCCAGGACAACTAAGAAGAAAAGAAGTCTTGTTCGGAGGACTTAAAAACACCGAACGCCGTGCCAAGAGGTAAACTTGGTAGTTATCATTTTTCTTTTAATTATTGCTCAGTTAATCATGTTCATTCTGTCTAAAAAAAATGTTGAAAACAGTAAGCCCCATGTGAGTATGCGAGTGGCATAAAACCCATAAGTACATTCACTGTGGTGGCATAAAAAAAATAATAATATATTTTTTCTGTTCTATAAAAATGAAAATAAAAATAGAGAGTGATATTTATCAAGGAAGCTCAAACATGATAAAGGCTAGATATTTATGCTAACGCTTAATCAAGTTCCACGAAGCTTTGTTGTCTATTTGAGCTCCACAGAATTCAGGAAGACTAGCAGATGGAGGACATCCTAATCGTTGTCAGGGTGCTGCCGACATTCAAATACACCTCTGCACCTGCTAGCTACATCAGAAGAAATTACGTCAAGATCCAGCTTGGGGGAGAGCACCCCCATTTATCCCGATAAGTATTTTTATCTACATTTATACCTATGCTTTATTAAAATAAAAAGATGCATAATCATGAAAACCCAAATAAATATTTTGTGTTTATATATATGCTTAGTTTAATAAATAAATAAAGTAGCTATGCTAAACTGAATCTTGAAAATAAAACTCTAGCATGGATATGATGAATAGTTGCTCTGCCTAATTTTCAAATTTGTTTTCTCTCTAGTTTAGACATAACTGTTATAATTTAAAACTGGCTCTAAACCTGAACTAGTGGGAAGAGAACTTGATCTGAAGTCTAAGTTGTTAACGGATATGATATGGGAAGGTTGAGCTGCTGTTTATCTGTTCCTAGAGATGCTAGAATTCTGGAGAATTTATCTTTGAAAATCTTTAAAATGTTGCATGATGAGTTCCTGTATGATGAGAGTTTAAATTCCTACCACAGCCATATATACATGCTTGTTAGAATAAGAGCCGCACTTTTACTACTTACTGCTTATGGGCATTGAGTGTGGTCAAGCTGTGTAGACCCTTAGGAACTTGTCATGTGGTTAAAATCAAGATTCACTTGCACGTTCACTCATACATGCTGCTTCTACTCCGGAAGTACGCATCCACATATATCCACTCATTTCCATCTCCAGATTCACCCAAAATTATTCTACTCCTGACCCGGGAGAGAATAGCCAAAAACATTATCCCATTCCTGTTATTCCCTGTGAAGTTAATGCTCAAGTCATTTCTACTACCACTTGCTATATTTTCAAAAGAGGGAGATTGCTCTAAAAAAACGAGGAAATAAAAAGGAGCAAGTGCTCGGAACCTCGAAGAAAGAAAAAGTGAGACGAGAGGTAAAAATGGACAAGTGTCCGACAGTAGAATTAGGGATACAATACCCACCTGAGAGAAAAAAAATAGAGCATCTCATTCCCCTCAAAAGTTTTAAAAAGCAAGAAAGGTATGTATTCCCTCAAAAAGAGCATTAGACTTTTGTTATCACCATACACCACTCATTCACCACACATGCACATCTTGATTTGACTTATTGACTTGTTTCTCTGGATCCATGGTTTGACTATGCAATAAATGTTCTATGAGTATGTATACTGTATCTCCCACCTATGAGCTCCAGATATCAAAGCCTTATTAGAGTAGGGTGAGAGAGAAGGCAATGTCACTACGCCTTATACCATAAATACCACATACTTTGAGAGAGAAGGCATATACCATTACTGCCTTGGTAAGGATCCAGAAATACCACAAAAGAGAGACCCGAGAAAGTCATACAAGGAATCTCTGAGTTTTATTTGAAAAATTTGCAAAAACTCCAGAGCTATAGCTGATCAAGAATAAGAGACATGGCGTTTGACTAGACCGTTCTATCTTTTAACCACTCAAGATGCAGGTGACGATTGCAAGCCCCATGGTGAAAGGTAAAATGAGTAAGTTTTAAGTCTTGACAGTTTACTCTAACTCAGGGATGAGACCTTATTTGAAAGCATATGTACCGTCAACGTTCAAAGGCGTTGCAGCAACTTCTGATCCATAATGAGTCTATCCTTGCTCAGGGACGAGCAAGAGGTAAGCATGGGGGAGTTTGTTGACGGTCCTTAAGTACCAAATATAGTTATCAAATAAATAAAGAAAAGGATCCAAATGCAACCAACACCTAGACTTAGGGTTTTATCTGACAGAATTCCACGAGTTTTGGTGTTTGTCTGTTTCTGCAGGGGGTTATCAGAAAATACGGAGGAAAGGCCCACACGTCGGGTTTACATAGAGATAATAACGTGTTCACCGATTTTCTATCATCTAGAAGACTCCAGAAGCCACGAGATCGAACGGGAGGCCGAACGGGCCCGGAGGCAGGGCGCCCGCCCTGCTCCCTAGGGCGCCCGCCCTGGCCTGAGAGCCAATCAGGCTCCGTCTCACGGATTATGCTCCACCGACCTAAGGGATCAAGAAAAACCGTGCAATTAATGTCGGTTTGATCCGACGGCCCACGTTCACTTGAGGGGGCTATATAAGCAGGACCCCTGGCCCCTGGAGGAAGCACTCCCTCATTCTCAATTCTTCAAACCCTAATCTCAGGAGGAGAGTCTCTGATCAAGCCCTAGAGCCACCACATCAACTAGATCTCTAGTATAGCATAGCTACATAGGATTAGAACTAGAAGGAGTCAATCTTCGATTGGTTTCCGGATCTGTCAAGAGGATTCTTGGTAATTCCTTTACTGTTCTTCATTGTTCATCTTTGTTCTTCAATATTATGAATACAACTTTGTTCTATTTCAATATATTGATTATGACTATGCTCTACTTGTTTACGTTTGCGATTATATTGTTCTTAGTTTATCGTAGTTATACGCTTGGCTTAGTTAGATTGGAATTATATACATGTTTAGGATCGTATAGCGTTTATCCATCGGATCCATGGGTAAATGATAAATATTGTGTAGGCGTGGTGTTTAGACCATATTTATCTGCGATTGCACCTTATATGCCGGATCGTGGGGTGGTCCGCGATGGTGACAGCTTCGTTGGTTCTTATATAATCCCCCTCCCGTGTGTAAGGCAGGCAGAGCAACATTATTACGGAGGAGTGATTGCTATGTTTCTCATCTTCCTTGATAATATTACTATGCATGGGCGTAGTCCTTTCTCGCAATGATTGCCAAGTGTACTTGCACTAACTATGATATGCTAGACTTTATAGTTAAGAATAACTTAGGAAATATCCTTGTAGTTCGTCCTAATACCATGCTAATGACTTGCTAGAATATCTGTTGAGGTGCTTATCATTATTATATGTGGCTAGCTGATCAGATTAATTATCTTTGTCACCATTTATACTTTATCTATATTTTATGTGACACTTACCCCTGTATGCAAGAGATAGATGAATGCTCTCACTTATACATGCAATGATTGATACTCATTCCTATATTCCATTCCATAATCAACATTGATGTTAGTAATCCCTTCCCAGTGGTAAAAATATAAATAACGATACCTGAAATACTTCCCGGTTAAAATGCTACATCGGTATTAATCTGTGCGCTTGCAGATCTTATTTATTATTTATTTAGAAGAGCAGTTGCATATTTCAATACCGCGTCTCTCATGTCATGCTGGGGATGACAACTTGGCTTAAGTGGCATGAGGGATAGGTTCGGCATTTTTGGCGCCGTTATCAGAATTAGAAAACTAAGTCTACTTTTGGTAATGATGTTAAGAATGCCCAACACCCACCCTAGCACGCGGCCCACGTGAGACATTGCATAGATGAGGCATGCGTACTGATCAGTGCTGATAGGGTGGAGACGGTGACGGAAACCTTAGGGGAAGCGGCGAGCTTGGCCAGCGGCGGGCGCGGGCGAGGAGGCGGAGCAACGCCGAATGGGCGAGCGAGGTGGAGCCGCTGCCATGGTGCTGGTGGGCCCGGTGCCAGCAGAGGAGCACGAGCACGAGATCTGGGTCGGCATCCCCGAGCGCAGAGACGACTGCGGTGAGGCGCACGTTGGGGAGCGGGCGCGGGAGGAGTGCCCGAGGGAGCGGGACCAAGTTGGGTCGATGGACATGGTGGCAAGCACGTGTGCAAGCGAAGCCGCGAGGGTGGGGGCGATGGCCTGGCTCGGTCTCAGGCCCCGGCGGTGGCACGGGAGCGGGTGACGCTGGGCAGGAGCCTCGCTAACATCAAACGCTGCGGCCTGCAACGGCGGCGGCCGCAGTGCGAGCACGGAGGGAACGCAACCCGATCTCTAGGTTCTCTGAGATGCCAGTGATGGCCGCAACCAGCGAGGAGTCGTCCGGCGCGGTGGCCACGGAGAAGTGCGCGGTACACGTCGCGGGTTCGTGTCCGGGTCGAGCTTGATAACGAAACGGAACCAGAGTCCACTTTATGGACGAACTCGAACTGTCTCTCCCCACGTCTTGTTGCGCTCTTGCCACCATAAAGCCCTCAAGAATCCTTTGTCTCAGAATCACATGTACCAATCCCAATCTTGATGGTAAGAACTCTTGTATTTCTGGCTCCCATTATCGAGACTGCATATGTTGAGGCCACCAGGGCCGCGGCGTTGGCAGATGATGCAGCGGCATCGGCGAAGGCAGTGATAGCGGCAGCGAGGCGCATGAGGTGGTGCCGGAGCTCCGCGACGGGGATATATATGTTAGTCTTTTGTTGGGTTGTGTTCCTACTATTTTCTTTATTTTTCGTTGAATTTCTCATGATTTCTTGTGCTGCCCTGTCTGTCCATCGGAGATCTTGGCCTCCCAAATTCTTCCCTGGTGGAAGCACAGATCTTGGTGCTAATGAATCTTGATGCTGCTCCATAGACCATAGGTGTTGCCCGTAGTTGATGGTCACAGTGTTAGGTCTCTCAACTTTAAAAACTCCTAAAAGTTGTTCCAGTCTATTGTGCTGATTGGTGCCAGGGATGGCTCCTAGGAGGACATGCAGAAGTTCGATGATAAGCTCCTGCTTGCGACTTTGACAACTTCCAAGTGAAGATCAGTCAAACTCTGAAAGCTCCAGACACCTCAATTCTGAAGAAGTGAAGATGAACCACAGATCTCATTCACAATGCATGCAGTCTGTTTGTATTATGATATTAATCACGAATCATGCCTGTATGTGATGTTATCTTCACTGTAGTTCATGAACATCATCTCCATCGTGGGCCAGGAGCATGGCAGCACAGCGGCAGGAGTTGGCTTTCGTGCAGCCCTATCCAGTACAAGACCAATGTTAAGGTCAACATCTTGGGAATGAAGTTCGGCTGTTGCAAAAAAGCAGCTGCTGCGCTTGCTGCTGCTTGCCACTACAGTAAATTTTGAGAGGGAAGAAAAAAGCAACAGCTGTAGCAGTAGCTAGTTTTTCTTGCAGACGAGCATATATGTCTGTATGTTGATAAGCAAGGAACCTTACCCTGTTCGCTTATGCTGAAATTTGACTTATGCTGATGCTTATGCTGAAATATTGTGAGAGAAAAATATTGTTCCATAGTTGAAAAGCAGCTCAAGCGAACAAGCTGTTAGTCTCCTATTGTGTATGTCTGATTTGAAGATTTTTTCATAACATAGACCTAAACCTGAATGCAGTCGATCCACCCGGCACACCAAGGGAGCTGCCCATGCGCCACCGCCTCTACAACTAACGACATAGCTGTCGTGTGTCGTTGCTTTGGGGAGAGCAATGTTGGCGCTGGAGCGCCAAGAGATGACCAGGTCATCAGATAAACAAAGCGTGCAATGCAATACAAGCAAAATTTCTTCATACATAGACACGAATTTGTGACCACGCAATGCCTCGCTCTCGCAGTGCCTGACCAGTGCCAAGGTTGTCGATTGAGCATTTGGTTGCAGGGGCAGGATTTATCTAAAGTTCCATTGCCCACAGACTGATGCCTGGTTGTTGACAGAATAAATTGATAGACCATTGTTTTTTTAGAGAATTCATTTCGTTGTTGTGTTCATCCTCAGCTGCTTTGTGTAACTATGGAGGTTTCCTGACTTTGTTTCTTGCCTCCAGACCTAAATGACGACGCTCGGTACTTGCTTAGCTCTGGGACCTCAGGCTGTCATGTGAACATGTTCTCTGAACCTACTGTTGATCGATCTATGTTTATTGCCATCAAACTTTCAAAGGTAGTTGAGCAAAGGATGGTGGAGGTCAAGGGCGACAAAACTATGAGTGAGCGGATGCTGATAACAACCCGTAGCAACGTACATGCACTTTTGCTAGTAACATTAATTTTCACATGTACTTAGAGAATTTTGGTTACGCTTACTTTTCATAAAAAACACATGAAATATGGCGAAGGAACTCGACTTTCAATCATCTGATAAATCGCTAACATGCATACAAAAGCCCCAAAAACACCAGCTCAACTCCAATTTGGCCCAAACCAGAGGTCCACGAGGAGAATCAAAACCACAAGGTCAAGACGGGCCAACCCACACAAGATGAGTCCTAGAGGCGACCATAAGGGATTGGCTGATCCCTGGCCCATCCACTAGAGGTCAGCCGATCCTCTAGGGACGCCACCTAGGCCCAACCTCTCATGAAGCCAAGCACCGTCATCTAGGAGGCATGTGCATCGTTGGATCAACCACCTCTTCATCTAAGGGTTCGGCCGATCCTAGGGGGAGAGGTCGTTCAGCTGATCCTAGGGGGAGAGGTCAGTTCGATCGATCCACTAGGATCCCCTCTCAGTGCGATCTTCGGCGTACCACCTTAGGGGGGTCATTCCTACCTATAAAAGCACATATAAAACCCATGTATTTGACATAAATCCCACACTTGTAACCTTAGTTTCTAAGTACTTAGTGGAGAATTAGTCATAGCAAGCTCAAGTAAATAAGGAGGTGTTCTTGGTGAATCTAGCTTTCTAATAAAAGCCTGGTCATCTTGTAACACTCTTCAAATATCAATGGAATATTCATCTTGTCTTCTTGCGATGTTCATCATGATCATGCCACTTCGATCTTATTAGTTCATTGTTCTTATGTTCTTGTGATCATGTTCATCTAGAACATGTACTTATTATGTCTTAAATAGAAGAGCACAACTTTTCTAGTGTCAAATAGAAAATTTTCTCTTTTATCACAGGCAAGAGGGGGCAGAGCTCAGTTTCGCTTGTAGTAAGCTCCGCCCCTGTTCCTACCCTTGCAACAAGTGAGCTTATTTAACGTAACATCTTTTCTGAATGGGAAAAACAGTTAGAGGTTTTATCATCAATTAAAAATATAAAAATGTCGAGCTTTTATTAAGCCAATTTCAGTGGTGGGTTTCACTTCCCAGTTTCCAAGAATGCCACCTCAGCTTTGCAGACTTGATTGAGAAATGAAACTGGCTTCCTGAGTGGGGGGTTTCATTTCACTGTTTCCGAGACAAATTGCAATAGTTAATGTATGCATGGTGTTATGATCTTACGTACCATGTAAACTATGTAGCCATTTAAAAATATATGTAAACTAAATATAGTCACTTTAGTAACTACAATATATCTACCTAAAAATAATCATGTAAAATAAAAATATATCAATCAATTTAATATTCATGAGTAGTACGTGAAGCCCAACAAACGTACGCGACGCAGGGGAGAAATTTCCAGCATGCAAGCCGAGCAAGCATGTAAGGCTGCGTTTAGATGCAAAAATTTTTGTAAAACGGCACTATAGCTTTTTTCGTTGTTATTTGGCAAATATTATTTAATTATGGTTTAATTAGGCTTAAAAGATTTGTCTCGTTCATTTCGTCTAAACTGTGTAATTATTTTTATTTTTTATCTATATTTAATGCTTCATACATGTGTCTAAAGATTCGATGTGACAGGAAATCTAAAAAATTTTATAAAATTTTCTGGCAACTAAACAGGGCATAAGCATGCATACGCGACACATGAAGTCCAACAACCTGAGACACCGTCCCGTCCCATCTCATATATACTGTGCCATGAAATATCAGGATGCAGAATCAGCTACGTAAATGACACGTGAATTTACAGCGGTGTTGGAAGAGGCGCGACGCAGAGGATCCGTACGAGCGCCAGAGATTAAAACTCATCGCCCTCGGAGCCTGTTTAGTTCCTCCCCAACCAAAAAAGTTTGCGCAGTACCCGTCACATCAAATCTTTGACACATACATGGAACATTAAATATAGGTAAAAAAATAACTAATTGCACAGTTTGTCTGTAAATGTCGAAACAAATCTTTTGAACCTAATTAGTCCATAATTGGATAAATTTTGTCAAATAAAACGAAAAGTGCTATAGTAGTCGAACCTAAACTTTTTCACCAACTAAACAACCCCTCAATGGAGTTTCATCGTCCTAGGTGACCGTGAGGACCGGGTTTCGAGGCTGTTCGTTTCGCTGAAAATCCGTGGCTAAATTTACTGTTTATTGATTTGTTATGAGAGAAAAATATTATTTCAATTGAAAAAATAAGCTAAAAAATACGGATTACGAGAGAAGCGAATATGGGCGAGATCTCTCTTCCTCTCTCCTGATAAATACACCACCATGTAAGCAGATTTGTTATGTGCCCTATCATTTATCGAGAATAAAATCGTTTGAAGACTGACCTTATTACTGATCCGTCGTCTACGGTTTTTTTTTAACTAGCCGGAACCCCGCGCAGTTGCGCGGGCAAGCAAGCTCGGAGTCATTAGCAGCACAGAAATCCAAAAGGGCAGTTTTGAATCATAGGAAAGCAAAAAGAAATAGCTGTTACTGAGGGCCACTATTAAGGATAGTGAGCCTTTTGTTTTTCATCAGATTCGGACCTTGTTCGGTGCACACGAAATGCATTGAAACTAAAAATCTGCACACAAAAAGCGCATGAAGAGGGCATTGAGCCTTTTTTAGCATACCTATGGATAGCAATGGAGCAATGCTTGCAATTTGTGAATCGTCCAACATCTGACGCCTAAGCTTTTTATGGTCTTCTCCAGTTGGTGCAGCATTATGTATTTGCTTGGACAAATCTGATAAAAGCAGGGTGACTGCATTAGCAACCATGGAATGGTTGGAAAGCAGATGTAGGTAGTATGGGACAATAAGTGATATAGATTAGCATGTAGAAAATAGTCCTGCAAGTCCATTAGGAAAGCAATATCACTGTATCTTCAGTAATATCATGAACCCACGTTCCGGACGTGATAATGGTGTCAGGCAAGTCGAATAGAAAAGAGAGATGTAAAAGACAGCCAACTGGGTTTGTAAACCGTTTCAGACGCGGCGCAGCTTTGAAAATTTGGAAGCAAGAAAACAGGAAGAATATTTCACCATGTATTAGCAAACAAATGATCTAAGATGGCAGCAGCAGGCCATAAAACAAATTTGACCGGGAAACCTACAGCTTGTGCATAGAGCATGCAGTGCACAACCCAGAGGTAAAGCCATGGAATCTCATTGTAGAACCTCAAACTTAAGAAGGCAACCATAACAGTTGGAATGGTTTTGAAGCAATGAAGTGACACTGCCATTTGATATTCTCATACAGTTATAGGCCCAGCACCAAGATAGCATCACGTGCCTGAATCTGAATGACGGACGTGAAAGATGGCCATAAGAAAGTGGAGGCATATGCATGGTCATCAGACCAAAAGGAGCAATGATCTGCAAAATAGAATGATGTAGAGTTGAAGGCACAGTACCGTGAACTTCTCATCTTACGTTGTTATGCGCAGTATGGACTGAGGTCATATAGGACATGATGTTGAGGATGCCTAACTGAGCCCATGAGCAAGAATGGCATCGCTGCATGTAAAAGGAATCCAAATGGCCTCTGTAATTTCAGTCAAGTTCAGTAAATCCAAAATTCAACATGAGGGCAATTGGTACCTAGTAAATCCTTCATCTTACGTTGTTATGCGCAGTATGGACTGAGGTCATATAGGACATGATGTTGAGGATGCCTAACTGAGCCCATGAGCAAGAATGGCGTCGCTGCATGTAAAAGGAATCCAAATGGCCTCTGTAATTTCAGTCAAGTTCAGTAAATCCAAAATTCAACATGAGGGCAATTGGTACCTAGTAAATCCGTAAATCAACGGCAGGGACAATTTGCACCTCACATAATTTAAACAAATGAGAACCTGAGCTGCATAGGCAGACAATATTTTTACAAAAGTGAGTTACGAATCGATACATATGAATTTGAAAGGAAATAAAGGTTTACAACTAAACAAAGGTAGAGTCAAACCCTGATGGAGAGCTCCTTTCAGAAACCTTGAACGTGTAGCAGGCCTGCAGTTGTAATCACAGGCTGATGGAGAGCAGCTTCATTTTTTTGTTGTACCGGGGAGCAAGTAGGGAGAGCAGGTGTGATCATTCTGTAGGGTGGTGTCGCTCCGGATCCTTTTCATGTTGAAACCTCGTCAGCAATAGGTGGGTCCACGCTCCTGGGTCCGCAACAAAGAATTAAAATCCCCAAAAGATCAAATTGAAATCTCTTGTTTCTGCACAAAAGAACTAAAATCCCTAAAAGATTGAATTCAAATCCATACCCAGGAAACTCTAGAGCATGACAGATGTAACCTTCCTGAGCAGAAATGCTGGCTGTCTATCGATGCACCTAATTTGAGCGGAACCTCAATGGCAAGTAAATTCGTATTGAACGGAAACTGCAGAGCAGTAGTACGGAATCACCAGAGCAAGCGACGATGGACTGGAGAGGAGTGAGGGGGAGGCGGGTATTACCTCATGGACTGGATCACTCGAAGGATGTGCGCACCTCATACGACTCGACGACTCGTGGGGTACTGTGATGGGGGCGCCGATGATGTGGCATGAGGCTCGAGGCGCCGGCTATGGAGGCAGGATGCTAGACGGTTGGGGGCGGAGCCGCGGAGGAGCTGGGCCGCCATGCCCAAGACTGGCTGCGCCGCTGTGTTTGTGCACAGCTGCAGATGCCGACGACGATGCCGGAAGTTTGGGGGGGGGGGGGGGTTCCGTGGATGGCGGCCAACGGGCGCTAGGGCGGACCGGACCGGTGTACCGGTGCACCGGAGCCGCCGACGCGGAGGCCGGGGCGGCGTAGGCTGCCAGGGCGGCGCAGCTGTAGGCAGCCCCCGGCACGGGACGCCGCGCTAGGGCGGCGGCGGCTGCGGCGTGGAGCGTGGGGCGGCGACAGCGAGGAGGACAGGGGAGGCGGCGGCGGGTTTTCTGGGCGATGCTGTGGCGAGGCCGCGATAGTTGTGGAAGGGTCGAGGTGAGGGTGACAGCAAGGAGGATCGGACGGATCGTATATGGATGAAAGGACAGATCGGACGGACGGAAATATGAGGCGACGTGGATCGCTGCTGAGCGTTTTTGTTATATAGCCATAAAGTTAATAGTTAGATACGAAGTCCCGAATTCAAACAGCTGTCCTCGTACTAGTCCCACGAAACGTTTGCATGCGCCTGAGACAAAGGGCCCACCCAATGCAAGGAAGGCAGAGGCATGACCCACGCTTCGGGCCCATGCGACATTATTGGCCATTGGGCCCACGCGAAATTACCCACTACCCAGAGGACTGCAGGAGCCCCACTGCCGTCCTCCACTCGGCTCCTCATGCCCCACATTTCATCCAGTATCGACACGGCAAAGCGCCGGCCGTTACTGTCCAGCTCCACTGCCACGCCATTCTCCTCCCCACTTCTCAAAACCACCGCCGACTACCCGGCCGGCCGTCTCCTCTCGACCCCTCCTATCTGCCCCCTCTTCCCCAATGTCGTCGTCTCCACCGCCTGGGGCGCCCCCTCCACCACCGGTGGAGACGGCGTGGGCGCGCGCGCTCCGCAAGCTGCTGCCCTCAGGCGCGCCGCTGCCCGATGAGGACCACCTCGACTACTCCTTCTCCGTCGACATCCCCGCCGGCCCCATTGCCAGGCGCCCGCCGTCCCCTTCCACCGCTGTGCCGCGTTCGCTCCCGCTCCCGCGCCGCCACCGCCGCCGCATCTCCAGCCTCGTCTTCCGCCCTGCTCCCTCGTCTCCACCCCGCTGCGCGTCCCCCTCGCCGCCTTCCTCCCCGGACACCGCCCCCACTCCCACCTCCTTGAACGCCTCCTCGCCGCCGCGCTCTCCCGATTCCCCTCCTCCTCCTCCTCCTCCTCTCCTTCAGCTCCTGCAACCAGGTCCGACCCACGACGGCGGCGGCGGCAGGCGGCGAGCGTGTGCGAGGTGCGGTAAGGGTGGCCGCATCGCGGTGGGACTGGGGATCCTGGGGGACCGACGTCAGGAGGAGTGCCTGGTCTGCAGCGCGCGATACTGCGCCGGCTGCGTTCTCCGCTCCATGGGCTCCATGCCGGAGGGCCGCAAGTGCGTCGGCTGCATCGGCGCACCCGTGGCCGACCCGCGCCGCCGCGCGCGGCTCGGGAAGGGATCCCGACTACTCGCGCGGGTGCTGGGGCCAGAGGAGCTAAGACAGGTTATGCGTGCTGAGCGCGGCTGCGCGACCAACCAGGTGCGGCCGGACGAGGTGGTCATCAACGGGCGCGGGCTTTCACAGGGCGAGCTGGATCTTCTGCTCGGGTGCCCTGTGCCACCGGACCGCCTCGCGCCAGGCCGGTACTGGTATGACAAGGACTCCGGGCTGTGGGGGAAGGTACGGCATTGGAGTCCCTTGGTTTCAAATTTAGTTGCAAATTTGGGATTGAAAAAATCTTGCTCCACTAAGTAACCACTACAGATGCATGGGCCAATGACTTCGTGACCTTGTTTCCTCTTAGGCCATTTTTAGTGGAGTTTCATAGAGTTGTTTCCAAGACTGCCACACCATTTAAAATGAAATGAAATATGGATATAACATCCATTCTCAAATCTCAATGCATATTTTCATTATAGTGTTTTATAGACATTTAATTTTATAACTCATATAAAGTTGGTAATCGTTCCAACAAAGTTTATTATGAAACTCATTTCTTCTGTCTCCTATTAGAAATGTTGCCATGTCATAAAAAATGCCTATGTCGCAATCTATTAAATGTAGATGAAACTCACATGACTCTCACTGAGACTGGCCTTACAAAAGCAACCACCTAGATAGTTTTCATTAATGGCTTGGTTTTGAGGTTTGCTAACCAAATGGATCATTTCTGTGTCACATTTGAGTAAGTCAACAAGTATTCTCTCGGTCCAGATAAGTTCACTTGTAGCATTTAAAATTTGTCCTACACTAAGTGCATTTCTAGATCATCGACCACCAAGCTTTAGTAGGTTTTACTACTTTTTCTATTTCCAAAGTGTAATTATTACATGCTAGAACAACTTTTGATAGGGGTACATATGCAATTTCATAATAGCATTGATCCCCTCAAAACATCCTAGAAGTGCATTTATATTGGGATGGAGCCATGGAGGGAGTACTCCCATCAGCCAACATTAGTTGAAGTTTAGGAGTGTATTTCCTTTGTCCTAAGTGTCAACTAATGTTGACTGTTGTTATGACCGGTATTTGGTACACTCGGCAGAAGGAGATCGACCTTGGGTGCACGTCGCAAAAGATTGTGGACGTGCCCGCGTCCGCGACAACCGACAGAACAGGATGTGGAGATTAGGGAGTTCGTCGGATTAGGTTTTTTTTTTTTGAAAAATACAGCAGGGGAGGCTGAGGGACTTTATTTAAAAAAAACGCAAAAGGCAGAAACTGTACAGAGGAGAAAGAACAACAAAAAACAAAAACCACCCAAGAGGCTGAGGGAGCCACTGGTCAGCTAAGAGCTAAGAAAAGGAGTCTATACAAAGGAGGAAAACAGAGCGCTTGTCTTCAGACATTCTAAGAGCTTGAAGTCTAGCCTCATCCAAGAAGGAGCATTTCCAGGAGGAGAAAGAGGGTCGTCCTCTGTCAAATAAAAAGTTATTTCGCTGCTTCCATATGTGCCAGGCAGCAATGATGAAGATCTCCATAAAGAAGGGATGAAAGTTCCTTGGATTAGATAAAAAGGAATTCCTCTGTATCAGTTAAGATTAGGCAGGACAACTTCTATTGTTGTCCCTGCTCCTGGCACCAGCCTTCCGAGAATCATGACGACGCCTTCTCACTGGCGATCTTAGAAGCGCCTGCCCCTTCCTCTCACTCCTATGCTCTCAGATCCCTGGGCTCTACCAACTGTAGGGAGTATAAGTGTATAACCCTTAAGACTGCCAGATTATAACTCACTACCTGAATACTTGCACAATAAGGGCACCCCCACTGGTGATGCAAACTGAACACTGATGATTTGATGAGGTGGATCACAGTGCCACAATTCCAGTGTTATGTTCAGTTTGTGGGCCCAGCTAAGGAGGAGATAATGAAGGATTTCGAGGCAATACTTTGCTCTTGTTCATGCAGAACCTCCCTTTCCCTGTCACATTTTTTTTTCATCTGAACAGCCTCGGTTCGAAGTGAGTTACTTTGTTATGGCAAGTGGGTCGGCTGTGGCCTTGGATGTGCTGCGTCAGCAGTCTAGTTAATAAAGGATTAGTTCCATAGTTTGTTAGTTTATTTAGGTTTGTTAAGGAGATATAAATGATTAGTTACTTGGATAAGGTTTGTTAGGAGGTTTGTGATGTGCCTAGTCGATAAAGGCAGCCGTAGGTAGCTAGGAAAGGCAAGCAGAAATATATCAAAGAATGCAGCTCAGAGCCTCTAGAAGGAGGGCGAGTTAGCCTATCTATCAGCTGTTCTTGTATCCAGTGCCCTAATCAATGTACTACATTATACTTATCTCTTTTTGTTTTACGAACACGCTGGAGCTGCTCTAACAAAGATCCTTTTTTTAAGCAAATAAAGAACCTTGAAGTGTTATGCTAACCAAGAAACTAAAAAGCGATTTCTTTGTTTATAAGGAAAAAGGGATCACATTTTGAATAGGTGTGCTTGGTGAAGGCCAATGTTTTTGAGGCGCCGCGGCGAGGCGCGGCGCCTGACCCCCTTCACAACGCCTAGGCGTTTGTGGCGGACGCCTAGGCGACGCCATACACACATTTATTAGGCGCCATATGATCATCTTAATATATAATGCTACTAAAATTCAGAAGCAAATCATACCTTAATATTGCAAGTCTTAGCATGTAATTCCATAATAAATAATGCTACCAGAGTGCTAGTGCACAACATAAAGTAGCAAAATAGCAAATCTGAAATCTCTCATCACTCAATAGCAACAAATTAGTCTCTAATAACATAATATAACTTAATGACTAGTGCTAAAACAAAGAACTCGAGCACTTCCAGTCACCTCTATATAACAAAGCATGAGAGACAGGGAAAGAAACAGAGGAAGAGGAGGGAAGCAGGGCTGCAGAGGAGGGGAGGGAAAGCAGACAGCGGAGTACACGCCTCAAAAGATTTGGGAAAGCAGAGGAGGCGGGAGGCAAAGCAGAGGAGGCGGGAGGCATACCAGGCGGAAGGGGAAGTACCCGACAGAGGCGCAGACAACAGGCGGGCAAGCAGCTGCCGACGGCCGATGGAGGCGCAGACTCGAGGCAGAGCAGGTGCGGACGGTCGATGGCTGTAGCAGCGACGTGCGACGATGCTGGAGCGGCTCCACGACAGGTGCGGACGTGCGGAGATGCAAGGCTCCGTGGCAGGGGCGGCAGGCCGGTGGACTTGAGCAGACGAGCAGGCGAGCAGCCAAGCTGCAAGCGGAGCTCAAGGTTCGCCCGCCGCCTTCTCTCTTCCTCTCCCCTCACCCGCACTCTTGGTAAATGCCTTGTGCGGTCGATTCCCCGCGCGAAAAGCACGGACGAGCGGTCGATTTCCCGCGCCTCTTGCTTTTCGCGGGCGCGCAGTCGATTTCCCGCGGGGCTGCGGTCCTTTTGGCGCCCTTCCCCCGCGAATTAGCACCCGGCGTCCGCGGCGCGGCTGTAGGCGTCTGCCCGACGCCTATCTACGCCTACACGACGCCTAATCTGATTAGGCGAACGCCATACAGGCTGAGGTCGTGGCGACCCCGATGCCCAGGCCCTCGAGCAGGCGATGCCTAGGCGACGACTAGGCGACGCCTCAAAAACATTGGTGAAGGCAAGTGTATGTTGTACACTTGTACTGCTCTTTATGAAGTAACTAAACATGACATCATTAACATTTTTATTTTTGACAGACCAGTATTCTGGAGCTGATAGAACACCCAAAATGAACAGACCAATGCTTGAACTTGATATCTAGGCTGTATTTGTTAATATAAGCTCGTGTTTATGTGTTATCCAAGTACATCCATGAAGGACCACATTACCCTGAAGTACTGTTTATTAAATTACCACATTGCTGACTCTATTCAGGAAGGTGAGAGGCCCGATAGAATTGTTAGTTCGAAGTTAAGTGTTGGAGGGAAGCTGAGAGCAGATGCTAGCAATGGCACCACACAAGTGTTTGTAAATGGGCGGGAGATAACAAAAACTGAACTCAGGGTGCTCAAGGTACAGTATTTGTCTACCAGTGTATATTTTGTGTTATTTTACCACATGATACCTTTGGTGACTTATTGAATGCTACTCTCTCCGTTCTAATTTATAGGTTGTTTTGGCTTTTCTAGATACACAATTTTTACTATGTATCTAGACATATCGTATATTTAGATGCGTAGCTAAAGCTATGTACCTAGAAAACCTAAAACGAGCTATAATTTGGGACAGAGGAAGTACTACTTAAACATTTATTTATCATTCAAGTAGAGCTATAGAGTGTTTTGGATAGTTAGAAATTAGTTTTGATTTTTAGGTGAAAAAAATTGTTGCACACTCAGGCCACTTGATGACATAACTCCACTTGTTTTGATAACTTTTATGATCAAAATTGAGCACATCTTTTTATGATTGACATGTAGCCCATTTCCATCCGTCTTGCTTGTGAATGAATATCTGTTTATATTATTATCTCAATTCTCAATAACAGCTATATAGTCAAAGCAAACAATTTGGCCATTATTGCTATTTACCTGTGTATTACCTCCTGAAGTGTTTGCTCTATAATATTCATAAGAATGCAGCATCTGCCAGCTTATAACTGTGTAGTGTATTGAGAAGCTTATATTACTTTGAAGGGGAATCCTAGCCCTCAGGCCCTTGTCATTCCAGCTTTAGATTTTAAAGACTGGGATTGATAACATGGAAGTTGTGTCTGAGTGTGTTGCATATGTTGGATTTAGTTGACCCTAACCATGCAGAAGTTTCCATTTTCCCTGTTAGAAGGTTTACAGGAGCGTTACTTTTGTCTAAATGTTGGTAGGCACAAACAAAGATGACAATTTGGGGTTTTACCTTAATTATATGGGGTAAATGTTTGTCAGTTCAACCATTATCTGGGCATTTTGTTTATATCATCTCAGATGTGCATGCTGACTATTTTACCGTAATTTTATTTGGGGCAGACAATTCTACCATTAACTGGGCATTTTGTTTATATCATCTCAGATGTGCTAGCTGACTCAATGTGTTGTCAAAGAATTAAGGCTCAGAAGTCAGTTATGTGTGAACATAAGGGTTTGTAGTAATAGCTCAGCACTATTTGAATAACTTGCTTTGCTTGACAATGATTTTGCTTTAATCAGAAAAGGCCTCCTGAAGTGTCCTTTCATATTAGTCATATTAAAATGTGATGCAACATGTGCCCCCCCCACATGAGCGTGCACACACCCGCGCACGTGTATACAAGTCTAATACTTGCCTGCAATTGAGCGGGAGGATCTCGGACATCAAGACAATATCTAAAATCAGTAAATAATTCTATAGGCAATGCTTTGGTCATGATGCCCGCGAACTGGCGAGATGACAGAATGTGACGCACATGAACCTATCCCGATGTGAGCTCCTCATGGACAAAGTGAATACCAATCTCGATGTGCTTTATGTGGCCAGGCGGGAGGCAGAGAGGCGTGGGGTTACGCCGCCATCACGTGGAGCCATGCAGGTCACTCAACAGCGGAGAGGTGTGGATGCACAGTCGCACGTGAGTTGCTTGGTGTTCCCTCACTCGGTTTCCCTCTTCTCTCCCCTCTCTCCTCTACTTCCCTCCTCTGACCCTCAATCGGCGCAAATGGATGGGGTGCCTCTGTTGTGTACTGGTGTAGGCGTAGGGTGCGTGACTTCCCCCCGCACACAACTTCCTCGCGTTTCCTACTTGCTGCCTTTTTGTTTCGCGTGAGGTGCTTTTCCTCCCATGTTCCCATGTCTCGTTAGAAGTTGAAGTCTCACAAACTGATGTACGACGGCTGTTCAAAGACAGATTAATTTTAAGCAAAACTAACCCTAACTTGGGCAGCGACTACTGAATATATAGTCTAAGGGGCGGCCAAGGACCCCTATTTTGCATCCCTAAGGAGCCTGGACACGTTACACAACCCAAAAGATGGCGATGCAACACCCTGATAGACTTTGGATGTACATTTGTTTTGACGATTATCGTTGATTCCGAAGCATTTTGAAGACGGTGATGAAGCACCCTGACAGATTCCGAAGCATTTTGAAGACGGTGATGAAGCACCTTGACGGATTTTGGATGTCTACTTGTTTCGACGATTCTCGTTGGTTGCTTTTGATATGGGACCAGTGCCATTGGAAAGCTTGTCTTCTTGGCTTTTTATGCATAGGTAGGATGTCCAATATGCGACCTTGAGGAGCCTGAGATGGATTTGAGCTTGATATGGATTGGGTATCCATCTTGGCCTGCATGCCCACACTTGCCTTCTAAGGAGGTGGTCGTGGGGGAGGACGTCCTAGGGCTTTCAAGCTTGATATGGTCGGGGCATGCTCCAACTTGATTCAGTGTTCCAAGGGTGATTATTGTTGCACACAAATCACAGGATTTGGGGCTAGATTTCTATTTCATTAGCCTTACCACAACCATGGCAGGTTGGGGATACATATAGGATAACTTGCTTTCAACTTAAGAATGCTACAACATATTCTAGAGATTCTATAGTAGATGCTAGGGATAAAGATAAGGGCTGACACAGTCACCAACTACTCTAGATAAGTATCCTAGGTAGATAAGGACAAGACTTATAGCTGTCATTCTCCCCCTAAGTCTTGTGAGGCGCCTTCTGGGGAATTTGAATCATCCCAATCCTGGCGCGAAGTTCCTGGAACTTGACCCGCCCAAGGGACTTGGTGAGAAGGTCGGCGAGTTGATCTTGGGTGTTGATGTAGCCGGCCTTGATGCTCCCCTCATCCAAGCAGCTCCTGATGAAGTGGTACTTGATGTGGATATGCTTGCTGCGCTCATGGAAGACGGGGTTCTTCGCCAAGGCCAAGGCGGACTTGTTGTCCACCTTGAGCTCCACTGCTTCTGCGTCTCTGCCCAGGAGATCACCCAGTAGCGGAGCCAACTAGAGAGCTTGAGTCAAAGCGGTTGTGGCAGCGATGTACTCCACCTCGCAACTGGACAGCGCCACCACTTGCTGCTTGACCGACTGCCAGCTGATCAGGCCCTTGCCGAGGAAGAATAACGTCCCGCTGGTGCTCTTGCTTGTGTCGATGTCGCCGGCGAGGCCGCTGTTGTTGTACCCAATGAAGTGCTCCGCACCGGGACCTCGGGTAGTGCAAGCCGTAGTCGGTGGTGCCCTTGACGTAGCGGAGGATCCTCTTGACAGCCTGCTGATGCTCTGTCGTCGGTCGCTGTATGAACCGACTGATGTAGCCAACGACGAACGTCAGGTCTGGCCGCGTGTGGACGAGGTAGCGAAGGCTGCCCACAATGCGCTGGTACTGCGTGGCGTCGACCTCCTTGGCCGTGCTGTCGCGGCTCAGCTTCAGCCTCTCCTCCATGGGAGTGTACGCTGGGTTGCAGCCGGTGAGCCCGCCCAACTCAACAATGCGCTTGGCGTAGGCGGTCTGGCGAAGGGAGATGCCGGAGCTGTCCTGGTAGACCTCGATCTCCAGGTAGGAGAGAAGGCCCAAGTCGTTCATTTGGAAGGTGGCCTTCATCTCCTTGAATGCCTCCACCTCGGCCTCCTTGGTGCCGGTGATCACCAAGTCGTTGACGTAGACGCCTACCAATAGGGCATTGCCATCCTTGCCCCGCCGGTAGACAGCAGCCTCGTGGGGACTCTGCTCGAACCTCATTTACTTGAGAGTGGAGTCCAGCGTGGCGTTCCAAGTTCGTGGCACCTGGGCCTTGCGCAGGCGGAGAACCTTGTTCTCCTTGTCGGGGATGACGAATCCTGGCGGCTGGGGTGGTGCACACACCATCCCTCCTGGGCCGCCAACGCGAGGAGGAGATGAACGGACTCCATCCGCGCGACGGGCACGAAGGCGTCATCGAAGTCGACTCCCTCCTGCTAGACGAACCCGCGCGCCACTAGACGCGCCTTGTGCTTGATCACCGCCCTGGCCTCATCCTTCTTGAGCTTGTAAACCCACTTAAGGGTGATGGCGCGGTGGCCGGCAGGAAGATCCGCCAGCTCTCACGTCCGGTTCCGCTCGACTGCGTCCATCTCCTACTGCATCGCGGCGCGCCATGCCACGTCTCCCTCCGCCTCAGCGAAGGAGCAGGGCTCGCCGTCCTCGTGCGCCAGGTGCAGCTTCGCCTCGAAGTCGTGCATCACCAGTCCAGGAACGGGTTGATCACCGAAGATGTTGTCCAAGGTACGGTAGCGCAGAGGCTCATCGTCGTGGTAGGCATCAACGCGATCCTCGTCGTCGGACAACGGAGTGGCGAACTCCACCGTGCGCTGCCCATCACGGAGCGAAGCTGCTGGTGCCGATCTCGGAGACGTGGGCGCCGACGCGGGAGAGTGAGGAGCCGGTGTAGGAGAGTGGGGCGCCGCCGGTGTAGGAGAGTGGGGCGTAGCCGGTGGTGGACTCGTTGGTTGTGTAGGCGGTGGAGGGCTTGCCGGAGCTGATGGTGAGCCGGGTGTCGAGGTGGACGAGCTCGGTGAAGATGAGCTGCTAGCTTGCCCGGCTCCCTCGAAGTGGACGTAGTCGACGACGAAGTCTCTAAGAGTCGAAGTCAAGCCGTCGTCCACCGCCTTGTCCCAAGCCCAGCCTCGCCCTTCGCCGTGTCTTGGGAGATGCGGACGCACTGTGTCGTAGGGTTAAGGATGCGGTAGGCCTTGACGCCCTCCGCGTAGCCGATGAAGACACCCAGCGTGCTCCTGTCGTCGAGCTTGCCGACGTGGTTGAGCTCCTTGGCGAAGGCGAGACAGCCGAAGACACGGAGGTGGCTCACCATCGGCTTGCGCCTGTGCCAGGCCTCGTACGACGTCTTGCCGTCAAGGGCCTTGGTGGGCGAGCGGTTGAGGAGATGGACGGTAGTCATCACCGCCTCCCCCTAGTAGATTGCCGGCATCCCTCTCTGCTTGAGGGCGCGGGCGGTGGCCACCACTGTCTAGTTGCGACGCTCAACGATGCCGTTCTGTTGCGGGGTGTACGACGCGGAGAAGTGGCGCTGGATCCCCTCGTCGGCGCAGTACGCCGCAAACTCAGCCACCGTGAACTCGCCGCCGTTGTCGGTGCGTAGCACCCGAAGCTTGCGACCGCACTCCTCCGCAGTAGCTTGATGGTATCCATAGCTGCCGCCTTGGTGTCGAGCAAGACCGCCCACATGTAGCGGGACACGTCGTCGACAAGCAGCAGGAAGAAGCGCCGGCCTCTAGGTGTGGCCGGTGTCATGGGGCCGCAGAGGTCACCGTGCACGAGCTCCAGCTTCTCCTTGGCGCGGAAGCTCGCCTGGCGGGGGAAGGGAAGCCGCTGCTGCTTGGTGAGGACGCAGGTGTCGCAGAATTGCTCCACGTGCTCGACTTGCGGCATGCCTTGCACCATTTCCTTGTTGCCGAGCTGCTTCAGGGCCTCGAAGTTGAGGTGCCCAAAGTGCTCGTGCCACCGCCAAGCGTCGTCGTCGCGACGGGCTGCAAGACACGCGGGCTGCACCACCTGCACGTGGAGAACATAGAGGCGGTTGGCGCCTCTGTTCACCTTGGCGAGAAGGCGACGATGGCGATCCCAGATCCGCAGGACCCCGTGCTCGATCTCCACGCGCGAGCCGTTCTCATCCAGCTGTCCCAAGCTGATGATGGAGTTCCTCAGCGTGGGGATGTAGTAGACGCTTGTTTGCAACCGGTGCTCGCCGGTCTTGGCGGTGAAGACGACGGAGCTGATGCCCTTGATCTCCACGGCAGAGGCGTCCCCAAACTTGATGGAGCCTCGAACGCCGGAGTCGAGCTCGGAGAAGAACTCCCGCCGCCCAGTCATGTGGTGAGTGGCGCCGGTGTCGAGGCACCACCCGTCGATCTTGTCGCTGCCATACCCGTTGCCGAGGAAGACGTGGGCCCGCGGCTCGTCGAGGTGGAGGAGCGCGGCGGTGGCCGGCGCGGGAGAGGAGTCTGGCTCGATGCTCTCGTGTACGAAGAACAGAGCCGCCTCGTCACCCTCCTGCGCTTGCGCAACGTGTGCTTGACCGTCGCGCTTCGCCTGCCGGCAGTCCTTGGCCCAGTAGCCGGTCCTCCCGCAGTTGTTGCAGGTGTCGTCGCGGGTAGCCTTGTGCTCTCCGTCGGCGCCGCCAGGAGCGCCACCACGCGCCTTGTCTTGCTTGCGCGGCCGACGCTTGCGGCTGCCCGATAAACTTGAAGCCGAAGAACCCGAGGCCTCCCCCTTCTTCCGCTCCCGTTGGCGGGCAAGCCACTGCTCCTCGGTGAAGAGAAGCTTGCCACCGATGGTGACCGGCTCTGAGGGAGGTAGCTGCTCGCGGTTGTCGACGGCCTTGAGGCGACCCGTCACTTCCTCGATCGACAGCTTGGAGAAGTCCAGCAACATCTCGATCGCGATGGTGACCTGCGAGTACTTCTTGGGGATGGCACAGAGGAACTTCTCGACAGCTCTCTCCTCGTCGCTGTCGTTGTCGCCGTACCGTGCCAACTGCTGCATCAGGGTGTTGAGGCGGAGAGTGAAGTCGTCGACGTCCTCACCCAGCTTGAAGGCCAGGTTCTCCCACTCCTGCCGCAGCTTCTGAAGCGTGGACCTGCGGGCACGGTCGCTGCCGATGTGTGCCGCGGCCGCTTGTTCGCGAGGGACGAGTGCATCTCCGTCGGAACAGCAGCAAGAAGCGCCTCCAGCGCCCGCTGATCCTCGTCGAAGTCAGCGTCGCTGTACCGTACCGTGTCCCACATGCGCGCGCCTGCATCTTCACCTTCATCACCATGGACCACTCGGCGTAGTTGGGCTTGGTGAGCATGGGCCATCCGCCGCCGGTGTCCTTGACGACGGTCTGCACGACGGGAGGAGAGCCGGGCCGACCACGGCGACCTCGGTGCCGGTCCGGGGAAGGGGAGGCGCCCTGCCTGCGAGGGCTCCGCGCGCTAGCGTCCTGTCCGCCCTACTCCCGGTCGAAGTCGCGCAGGGCCCGCTCGTGCGTCGTGTGCTCGTGGTCTCGTTGGGCCTCCAACGCCCGCTCAACGCGCGGGTCCTGCAGTGGCTCGCGCTCGGTGTCGCGTCCGCGTCCGGTGAGGTTGTCGAAGCCGCGTCCGCATCCGCCCCGCGGTCGTGCATCCTGCGCAGCCTCGTGGTCGAGCCAGGCCTCCGCGTTGAGCCCGCCTGGTTCGCCTAGGTTGCGTCCGCCCGGGGCGCCCACTCGTGCGGTCCCTGCGCTAGCATCCGTGTCGAAGCCGCCTGCGCCGCGCACGTCGAGGCCGTTGCGGTTCCCCCGCCGTGGTTCCTCGTGCCCCGGAGGCCCGCGTCCCGTGCGTCCGCATCCGCCTGCTCGCCCTCGTCCGTCTGCTCGCCTGCATCCGCCTCTGCACGAAGTGCGGTCGCTACTGCTGCAGCCTCCCGCGCCTTCGCCTGGGCCTGGTGGGCGGCTTCAGCTGCTCGCACCGCAGCGAGCTCCGCCTGGGCGATGCGAGCCACCCGCTCCACTGCTGCCGCCCGCTCAGGCGCCGCCTCCTCACGCCTGGCTGCTGCAGGCGCTGCAGCACGTGTGCTGGAGGTGGTGGAACGGTTGGAGGAAGAGGATGAGGAGTGGAGGGACATGACGACGGATTGGGATGGGTAAGGGTAAGGGGAAAACCCCAGGGAAGAACACTTGGCTCCGATACCGTTTGTTGGACACAAATCACAGGATTTGGGGCTAGTTTTTCTATTTCATTAGCCTTACCACAACTATGGCAGGTTGGGGATACATATAGGATAACTTTCTTGCAACTTAAGAAAGCTACAACATATTCTAGAGATGCTAAAGTAGATGCTAGGGATAAAGATAAGGGTTGACACAGCCACCAACTACTCTAGATAAGTATCCTAGGTAGATAAGGACAAGACTTATAGCTGTCAATTATAAGGCCTTTGTCAACGTCACAGAGTACCAGGTAGAAAAAGCAGCAACATGTCGTGGTGATTTGGAGGCCTTGCCGATGTGATATTGGGGTGAAATCATATCCATTCGAAAGCTTATCAAATAAGATCTCCATCATGTACTCATCACTTTGGATGGAAGAGTTATGACCTTTCCAATGAAGTATTGTCGGGTTGCTGGTGAACCAAATGTTGAGCTTCAATGAGTTTATACTCCAAGATCGGTCTTGTGCATGATGTACCCACACCTCATCTGTTGTAGATGCTATAGAAAGTGTATTTCCCAAGTTCATGTCATCATCATCGTTGTTCCTAAGTACACTGAAAGTAATGATATTAGGTAGCAACAAATTCTTATATTGCAAACATAGGAATTAGCTCACCTTGTTTTTAATTTTCATGATCATATCCAAAGATTGCATGCCCCCACCGACACATGTACAACACAATACTATACAAGTGTAGTAGTTACATTAGTGACCCTAGTAAGATGGATTTTCTTTGTGATATTCTTTTATATTTGTTGCCGTATGGTAATCCTATGTGTGGGTAGAATTTGTGTTTTGTGTTTTCTTATTTCTTTCCAAAAAGGTTCAGGACATTGTATGGATTACTTTGAAAATATGTTTTGCGTACCATTAGAAAACACGATATGTTCTATAAAGAGTGCCATGAATAGAAAAGGGGTTATGTATTGCTATCTCAAATCCTGATGTTTTCTGCAAAAACCTAGCAAGTAGCAAAAAACTGTGTATTGATTGAGATATTAAGATATTTACTGCTGTTAACTTAGTGGGGCAGCGGGGTAATTATATAAAGGTTCATAGTGCCGCTGGTGCAACAATACAGGTACATGACAACAGGTTGCAATTTCTTTTAGATGGGTTTCCATATTAGGTTATGTATTGTTCTACCTCTTGCAAATAGATCTGTTTAATGACGTGTTCTACAAATGGGAAGTTATAAATTTTATCCCCCATTAGTATGTTTTCTTTGGTGGATTGATTCCGTCTCCAATTTTGAATCTAAGAACCTAAAATATTTTAGGGGATCATTCATGACCTGTACAATCTTGATCAGAGTTTTACTGGCTTTTCATTCAGCTGGCCAGTGTACAGTGCCCACGAAATACTCATTTCTGGTTATATGATGATGGTTCCTACGAGGAGGAGGGACAAAACATTATAAAAGGAAATATTTGGCAAAAGGTAATGTATTTTTTCATAAAATGCTCGAAAGTTTGTATGTAAATCAACTGAGTAACTATGTTGCTTCTATTTTTTGGTTAGCCAGGCATCAACACGTCTTATTGCTAACCTTTTTTCGCTACCAATCCCTCCTGGATATTCTAATGGTTTTGAAGGGGATGCTACATTGGACTCAAGTAGGTTTGTTCCAGATTACCTGGATCAGAAAAGAGTTCAGAAACTTTTACTGGTTGGATTAGATGGCTCTGGATCAAGTACAATCTTTAAGCAGGTGTTTGCTCTACTTGCTCATACTCAGATAATGAAGATTCCTGTATTTAAATCATTGCAGTCTGTGCATACTGTTTTATCTTATTTCATTGACCAAGGAAAAGAGTTTTTTGTTCAGATAACTGCAGGTTGGGATGTTGCTTATTTTTTTTCTTGAACAATGCAAAGAGTGCTGTGTTTCATTTCATTAGGAAGAGAGAGTAATAAATGTGCAATGCCACTAACACAATACGCCCAAGACCCAAACACACGTGCCATGCTTGAATAATGGACACGACTAAACAACAAAAACACCAACCCTAGAACAGGGTCTGCCAGAAGCCCCAGCTGGTGGCCATACATCACAGGGTCATCTACTATCTCTTGATTGTCCTGTTCCACCAGCTGGAGAAGTAAACAATGTCTGGTTATAGAGATAGAGCTTGTAGTCCAAATTTCCGAAAATAGTGTAACACACTATCCTTGCGACCATACACATTTATAGGGGAGGGTTAAGGTGCGACCAGTTGCGTGTTATAGGAGCACGGGACCCTTGCCACTGCCGCCCCAGTCGCCACCCTCGCCGGTGCTTCTGCCGTCCCTATCGACCTCTTCTTCCTCAGCACTCCATCGCCCTGGTGCATCCCTCCTCCTTCCTTGCACAACATTCCAGCTGCCTCCTGTCCTTGCGTTTCCATCACCGGTGGCCAGCGGCTCCTGCTGCCTTACTGCTGTTCTGCCTACCGCCGCCGCCGCTGCTGCCGCCTCGACCCGCCCTCCCCTAATCATAGGGCCACCAGCAACCACTTGTGCCGCAAGCCCTGCCTGTCGCCCTTGACTCTGCACCCCCCCCCTTCGCCCCCCCTCCACACAAGCTCTCTAGAGCCACCAGCAAGTGGAGGAACCCTAACCCCTAAGCCCCCTAAACCTTCTTCTCTATCGGCGGGTGGCGGCGCGTGGAAGTGCTAGCAAACATGTGACCTGACGCATGATAAAGTTTGCACATTTATAATTTATGTTCACATGCAGACATGGTCATCTTCAGTGTTTAAACACTAAAGTCAAATAAAATTCTTTTTGCCACAACAGGAGCCACCCCAGCCGAATGACTACTAAGTGCTCGTCAAGTGCTCTCCCCTTGCTGCGGTAATGGTGCAGTCCTACCTCGGGTAGTCACGGTGGTTGCTGGCCTAGGTTACTGTGTTGTCGGTTAGGGTGAGGCCAGGGTTCAGGTGTTTTCTCGGCTGGTTTTGCAGAGGTTTCTTCTTAGTACAAAGCTGTGGGGGGCTAGGGGTGGTCTTTCCCCACTGGTTTAATTTTTGAAATTCTGTTTACCACAATGCACATGCAGCGAATTGTATTTCTATGCTTCTGTACTGGCATATTCTTTTCAGAATGGGAACCAATGAATCTAAAGTTATGATACTGTGGAAACATGATTTAAAAAATGCTACATAATAGTTTAGTGCACATGTAATGGTGAAAGTTTAAAAAAGAGATGGTAACGGTAAGGGGAACAGCACCACAGATTTAGTACCATGATGCCCGTTAGAGTATCTGCACTACTGGAGTCGTTTTTATCTAACACATACAGTGCTGTGTCATGTACCTACATTATTTCGTGTTTATTGAAGTTTGGTTTCATGTCAAATTGTAATGCAGGTGGATATTTGGGGAATATTAGGGATAACTAGGCCTTATGCTTTGACAAGAGCTTGAGAGATTGGGGGAGACTAGAATTGTTGTTTCTTCATAATTCATTGCTTGCCTCTAAATGACAGACCTGCCTCTTTTTATATAGAGAGGAGACTAACCCTAAACCTTGACCTAACTTAACGGCTAAGCTAATGACTCTTGGGCCTATTGGGCCGGCGGCAGCCTGTTGGCTGCCCATGACACAAATGGACCCACTAAAGGGAGAACTGAAAAGTGAAGCGACCATCCCTTCCTCTCTCATACGATATCTCTATTAGGTTCTTACATATGGCTATCTGGATTATTTTTCTCACCATGAGTCAATGAAAGATTTTGTCTCAATTCATCAAAAGATTCCCATGGATTCACTTTCTCCAGGTAGATACATCGATGTATGCATGAGCCAGCTAGGACGATGGTTCGCTTTGCATGTGCCACTGGAGATTGCCTTTAGAATACTACTCCCTCCATTCCAAATTATAAGACATTCCAAGAATCTTGGAGAATCAAAGCATCTTAAGTTTAACCAAAATTATAGAGAAAATTACAAAAATTTATAACATCAAATATGTATACTATGAAAATATAATTAATGAAGAATCTAATAATACTTAATTTGTGTCATAAATATTATTATCTTATCATATAAATTTGGTCAAACTTGAGATCCTTTGACTCTCCAAGATTCTTGGAATGCCTTATAATTTGGGATGGAGGGAGTAGAACTGTTCACAAAACAAGCTGGTGCATTGTTTGGACTTGAAAAGTTAATACTGCACGCCTCCAATTCACTTCCTAATTTTCATTGGATAATGGTCAACATGTTCTAAATATAATTAGCATGTTCAGTGCTTATGGGATTTTGGTTTATTTTGTTATTACTAGGAACGGACAAATTCTATTTATGTGACTATATATCATTTTTTTTTTGCCAATGCAGGCAAAGTTTTTGTATGGGAAAAAGTTCTCTGCAGAAGAAATGCTTGATTTGAAGCTCATGATACAAATTAATGTTTACAAATATCTCAGCACACTGCTTGAATGGCGAGAATGCTTCGAGGATGAAGCTTTCAAAGAAGACAGAGAGTTCTGCATGAGTGATAAAGATTCTGGTGAGAGCGATAAAGCTTTGCCTGATACTTGTTGACATCTTTTACCAAAAAGGAGCAAAATATTTAGTTCTTGTGTTTTTTCCTTAAATTATGTATTGAATACGAAATGGGCTCAAGGGACAAATCCGAAAAGTGAACCTGGTAAAAACAGAAAGCTACACAAACATTTCAGGGCATTCCATTGAGTTATTCTAAAGTCTAATCCTGTCTATTTGCTCCAAGGAATCTGTTGGATTCTCTATTTTATTACATCAATATTTTATTTATAGGAAGAAGTCCATTCTCGACCATTGAATTATGATTTTGGCCATGAAACTCAAGACCAGATATGTTTGACCAGCGAACGGTGGAAATCGAACAAATTTGTCCCTCTAGCTTATTTCAAAGGTGTTTTTGCTAATATATGTATTTTTATAAAAGTAAGAAAAACTGATTTAATCTCTACAAATTCATATTAAATTGGAAAGAAATGAAACCAATATCATTTTTTTGAAAAATATAGTCTCTCTATTGGTGCTCTATTTATAGTTATCTGAATCCTATTGCTAGTGCTTTATTGCTTGCAGTTGTGAAAAATATAGTCGATATTGCTAGTCCGTTTTCTAACCTCCAACTTGCATGATAGTTCAATTTTCAACCTTGAACTACGAATCAGATGTTCAACGCTCTTGGTAAAAAATCAACACTCGAAGCTTGTTTTTTTCGCAAAGGTAGAACATCCGGATTAAGCCTAGGTTTATCACCAAGATGTGAAGCAATAGATCTGAGCTCCTCAGTCGGCTCTCTGATCATGTCAGATACCCACCGCCCAACAGCCTCCAAGATGGCCTACAAGGCAGCATCCCTAGAATCGCTAGCCTAAAAAACATCCTTCCAAATCTCTTCGAGACCAGATACAGGGCACTTAACAATCAGTTCCCCAGTCACGTCCTCACTGAACTTCTCAATTTGAAAACCCTCACGAAGAGGGTATGCTTTGGCGTGTACCATTTCCTCAAACAAGTCCCGGGCACACATCCTCTCTGACAGCCACTTGGCAGAGTGAGGCAAAACTCCAGCTGGTGAACAACTGCTAGCTCTGGAAGCCGTCCAGCAAGGGGATGAGCCTCAGTACTAGTGCTGGGCACCTTATGATGCCCAGTATCCTAGTTTAGTATTGCAACCAAATTTGTTCAGTTTCAACAGTTGGAGTGTCTGATACCTAGTATCGTAGTTTAGTATTGAAAATCAGGCTGCATGCAAGTTGAAGGTTGAAAATGGACTTTACCCTTATTTCAATTAACGTTTTGCACTTTATGTTTATTGATGATCTTTGAGACCCTGCTTTGTTTAAAACCTACTATTACCTAGTGAAACCTTCGAAATAAAAGAGCTAACCATGTAATGCCTAAATAGTGTTAGGGAAAGTGTTTCTATTGATTGGGCTAACCCTAGAAGGGTAGCTATATAGGTAACCATACATGGGCCACATGGGCCTAATACACACACAATCCAACACCCCCCTGCAGTCTGAACTACCGGCGCAGCGGAGTTCCAGGCTGAACAAGAAGAAGAACACACACAGCCCCCCCACAGACGCAACTAGCCACTGGTGATGTTGAGGCTGGAGCAAAACTCGGTGAATGTCGAGGTCGGGAGGCCTTTGGTGAAGATGTCCGCGAACTGGGAGGTAGTCGGAACGTGAAGGACCCGCACCTCGCCCATGGCCACCCGATCACGGACAAAGTGTAGGTCGATCTCCACATGTTTCGTCCGCTGGTGCTGGATGGGGTTGGTGGAGAGGTAGACCGCACTGACATTGTCGCAGTAGATCAGTGCGCTCCGGGAGGGCGTAGTGTGCAGCTCAGCGAGAAGCTGGCGGAGCCAGGAGGCCTCAGCTACGCCGTTAGCGACAGCGCGGTACTCCGCCTCGGCACTGGACCGGGAGACCACAGGCTGACGCTTAGACGACCAGGACACCAGGTTGCCGCCCAAGAAGATAGCGTAGCCGGAGGTGGAGCGGCGAGTGTCCGGGCACCCCGCCCAGTCAGCGTCAGTGTAGACGATGAGGTCGGCGGAGGAGGCTTGGTGGAGTAGAAGGCCGTAGTCGAGCGTGCTCCGGAGGTAGCGGAGGAGGCGCTTGAGAGCCGTGAGGTGAGGCTCCCGGGGATCATGCATGTGAAGGCAGACCTGCTGAACTGCATAGGTGATGTCCGGCCGAGTGAAGGTGAGGTACTGAAGGGCCCCGGCGAGACTCCTGTATGCAGTGGGGTCGGACACTGGGGAGCCTTCAGCCTCGGACAGCTTGCCCTGAGTATCGACCGGAGTGGAGCAGGGGTTGCAGTCAGTCATCCCAGTCCACTCCAGGATATCCCGAGTATACTGCCGCTGGTGAAGAAGTAACCCGGCAGGACGGTGCTCAACAGTCACCCCGAGGAAGTGGTGGAGCACACCCAGATCCTTCATAGCAAACTCCTGCTGAAGAGCGGCAATGATCCGGCAGAGAAGTGGCTCACTGGAGGCTGTGAGGACAATGTCATCAACATAGAGCAGCAAGTACGCAGTGTCAGCTCCATGGTGGTAGACGAACAGTGATGTATCAGACTTGGCCTCCACGAACCCCAGTGTCAGTAAGAAAGCAGCAAACCGGTGGTTCCACGCCCGGGGTGCCTGCTTGAGGCCGTAGAGAGACCTGTTGAGCCGGCAGACCATGTCAGGACGGGAGGAATCAACGAACCCCGCCGGATGACTGCAGTACACTGTCTCGGTGAAAGGCATTCTTGACATCCAGCTGATGGACGGGCCATGACCGAGCAAGTGCCAACGAGAGCACGGTACGGACGGTGGCCGGCTTGACCACCGGGCTGAAAGTCCCATCATAGTCGACTCCCGGGCGTTGAGTGAAACCCCGGAGAACCCATCGAGCCTTGTAGCGCTCGAGAGTGCCATCAGCCCGACGCTTGTGGGTCCAGATCCACTTGCCGGTGACGACGTTGGAGCCCGGCGGCCGGGGCACCAACTCTCACGTCTGGTTGGCGAGAAGCGCGGCGTACTCCTCTTCCATTGCGCGGCGCTAGTGAGGATCCAACAGGGCATCGCGGACGAAAGAGGGTACCGGGGAGACCAGCGCGTCGCCGGTCGAAGCCTCAAAGGCACGAGACGGCAGTGTGCCAGCCGCGTGCCGTGTCACCATCGGGTGAACATGCCGCGGGTGTCGGTGAAGAAGCGGCGGGTGGTAGACCGGCGGTGCACCACGGGCCGGCGGGGACTGCGGCGGTGGTGTCGGTGTCCCCGGCGGAGAAGGAACCTCGAGTGGTGGCGGCCGCGGCCTGCGCTGGTACACCTGTACCGGCGCGGCGAACCGCGACGGAGGTGCCGGGGCAGGTGCCGGGGCAGGACCAGGCGACGGCGACCGGCATAGTCCCCCGGGGCAGAATCGGGGGACGAGGGCCCCGGGTCTGCGCCAACCGGAGAGGTCGGGGCCGCGCCAGAGGACGACGGGCCCGGACCCACCGGGGAGCCGGGACAGGTGGCTGGCAAGGAGCGCGGCGAAGCGGTACCTGCAGGAGACCACGGAAAAAGTGGCTGGGCCACCGTGTTAGCGGGAAAGAGGGAGGGGGTCAGGAACAGGAGTGCTGGTGGTGCTGGAGAAGGGAAAGACGGACTCATCGAACACCACATGGCGAGAGATGAGGACCCGTCGGGAAGTAAGATCAAAGCACCGGTACCCCTTGTGATCCGGGGAGTACCCGAGGAAGACACAAAGAGTGGAGCGGGGGTCCAGCTTGTGGGAGGAAGTGACAACGGTGTTGGGGTAACACGCACACCCAAACACGCGGAGGTGATCGTACCGAGGAGGGGTACCAAAGAGGGCGTGGTGTGGCGTGGGAGCGGGACAGGCAGTGGAAGGAAGACGGTTGAGGAGGTAGGTGGAAGTGTGCAAGCCCTCAGCTCAGAAGCGAGCAGGAAGAGAGGCCTGAAACAGAAGGGTGCGCACGGTGTCGTTGGTGGTGCGAATCATCCGCTCAGCCTTGCCATTCTGCGAAGAGGTATACGGGCAAGACATGCGCAACTGAACACCGTGAGAGAGAAAGAAGGCACGGGAGGTGGAGTTATCAAACTCACGACCATTGTCACACTGGACGGCCTTGATGGTGAGGCCGAACTGTGTGGACACCCAAGTGAAGAAGCGTGGAAAACGTATCAGACTTCGCACGGAGGGGAAAAGTCCACGAATAATGTGAAAAATCGTCAACCACCACAAGATAGTACTTATAACCAGAAAGACTGATAACAGGAGATGTCCATAGGTCGCAATGTACAAGATCAAAAATGCGGGCCGCATGGGAAGTAGAACTATGAAAACGAAGACGAACATATCGGCCCAATTGGCACGCATAACACAGTTGCTCATCAGGAGCCCGAGTACATGGAAGACCGGAACTACGACTGAGCTGCATCAGGGCATCACGTCCAGGATGGTCGAGGCGCCGGTTCCAAGTAGTAGAGGAAGAAGAAGCGGCGAAGGCAGCTGACAAAACGGACGGCGAAGAAGACGAAGTAGCCGTCGGAAAGCGAAGGGTGTAAAGGGGCCTGGAGCTGTCACATCGGAGCAGAGGACGCCGGGAAGCCAAATCCTTTACAGTAAGACCAGAAGAGTCAAATTCCACAGAACAGGAATTGTCAGCTGTAAAACGACGAATAGAAAGAAGGTTGTGAACCATAGAAGGAGCAACAAGAACATCAGGAAGACGGAAGGAGCCATGAGCACCGGCGGTATCCACAGACGTGACTGGAAGACACGAACCATTTGCGACCATAATGGACGAAGGAAGAGAGGAAGAGGGAGAGTGGAGAGACGAAAGTATACCGGGGTCAGGGGTGGTGTGGTAGGTGGCTCCTGAATCAGCGATCCACTCGGGTCCGACCGGAGGTGTCAGGTCCATGGTGCTGAACGAGCGAGCCAGAGCCGCCTGGTCCCAGCCGGTAACCCCAGGTAGGGTCCCGGAGGGTGGAGCCCACGGCGTAGCAGGGAAGGCGCCAGGAGGAGCACCAGGTGGAGCACCGGTGAGCATGGCCGCCGGTGGGCGAGGGTCGCCCCCGGGAGCATGGTAGGGCCACATGGAGATGCCCCCGGACCACGGGTTCTGAAAGGCCATGGTGCCCCCCCTGCGGCCCACCCGGTGCCGGAGCCTGGGTGAGACCACCCCGGCCGCCCCCGCGACCCCCTCGGCGACGACGACCGCCACGACCCCCCCACCTCCGCTCGGCCCGGAGGGAGGGGGACCCAGGAGAGACTGCGGCGGTGGAGCGGACGACCGTGGTGGAGCAGACGGACGCGGCGGAGTAGCAGCCAGAGCCGTCGATGAAGACGAGGACCCCGGAGAAGTGGCGGACCCCGGCTGGATGGCCTGAGTGAGCTCCTCCATGACAAGGTCCTCACGGACCTATAGGAAGGTGGGGAAGGGCCGCTGACGGGTAATCCACGTCCTGAGGTGGGCGTAGCGGTCGCTGAGCCCGCGGAGGACGTTAAGGACCAAGATGCGATCCTCCACGGGACAACCGAGATCGCCAAGGGAGTTGGCCATGCCCTTCATCCGACGACAGAACTCGCCAACGGAGAGGTCACCCTGGACGAAGGTGCGGAAGCTCGCATCGAAACGCAGAGGCCGGGCCTCGGCGTTGCCCAGGAACTGTCCCTCGAGGGCAAGCCAAGCCCGCCGCGCGTCAGGGGTGTTGCGGACGAGGTCGTGGAGGTCCAGGGAGATCGTCCCCAGGATCCAGGAGAGGATGATGCTGTCGAGGCGGATCCAGGACGGTGTCTGGACGGCGACCGAGGCGTCCGCAAGGACGTGGTCGTCGAGGGCGTAGCGGCGGAGAGTGAGAAGCACCAGATCCTGCCAGCGGGCGTAGGAGGGCGACTCCGGCTCGAGGACGACTGGCACGAGGAGGCGAATGTTCTGGACCCCCCGGCCTGGTAGTGAAGCTGAGTCACGAGCGGGTCGGCCGGATCGTGCCAGAGGACAGCGGTGTGGGACATGCGGCGGCCCGACGAGGCGAAGGAGGTGGCCCCAGCGTCTGGTGAGGCGGGAGGGGCGAGGAGCTGCTCCGCCTCGGCGATCTGGCGGGTCAGGGCGTCGGCCGCGTCGCGCTCACGTTCCCAGACGAGGGCGGCTGCGCGCACACGCGCCTGCCCCTCCGCAGCGGCAGCCCGGGCCGCCACGAGAGCGGCGGCGAGGGCGGAGTTCGGCGGGCCAGCAGAAGGGACGCCGACCACCCCACCCAGGGCTGCAGTGGGCGCAACGTCGGTGGCAGGGGGTGGCGGCCGGACTCCAGTGGGCGTGGGGTGGACAGCAGGCACTTGAGGTGGCGCGTCCGTGGGCAGGGGAAGGACGGCCACCCCATCCCCATGGTCACCCGCACCAGCAGGAGGGGCACCAGGAGGGGGGGCGCTCGCACCTGCTGTGAGTGCCGCACCGGACGGGAAGGATGCGCCGGCTGGAAGATGGGCAGCCCCAGGATGCGGTGCGCCAGGAGGAAGATGGGCCACAGGGGGAGGTGCGGCCGGGTGGGAGACGCCGGCGGCCGGCAGGGCCGCGCGCACGCCAGGAGCAGCCGCGGCGGCTGGCAGGTCCCCGGCGGCGCCTGGTGGAGAAGCGCCGGCCGCCAGAACCTGTGCCCAGGTGGAAGAAGAGGAGAGGGGGGGGGAAGTAAATGTAGAGGGAAGGGGGAGGAGGAGGAGCGCCGGCCATGGCGCCGGCTGGCCGGCGGCGGCCACCAGCAGAGGGCGGCGGCTGGGAAGAGGTGGAAGGAGAGGAAGCTAACCCTAGGCTGCTGATACCATGTTAGGGAAAGTGTTTCTATTGATTGGGCTAACCCTAGAAGGGTAGCTATATAAGTAACCATACATGGGCCACATGGGCCTTAGCCTCATGGGCCTAATACACACACAATCCAACAAATAGGATCTTTATGTGGAGGATAGCATCTGCGAGGTTGGTGTTGCCTTCCAGATCTTCCATGTGACTCGGAGTCTGTTGGATCCTTTGGTCTTGATGTCATTGTTTAATATAGCACAAAGCGATAACTTGAATCAATAACGGGCATGGGAACAAGCAATAAAACACTGGAAAAAGGAAGAAATATGATCCACATAACTCTAAATAGAGATACAATAGCTAGATTATATTTTTAGAAAAATTCTGGTACCAATTTCCTACTTTTAAGACTTAAAATGAACTAGCTGTGAAATTTTGAGAAAGACCATTACATGTTTATTGTACTCTTCTATTCCTGGATAGCCACTCTGCTTGGTATGTTTGCGGAAAAAAAAAATTACAGAATGTGGATGCTAACAGGTGAACCAGACCTAGCTCAGATCAAGTCATCTTTATATGTGCTTAATGAAAGACTGATGCAGTTCGCGGACTGGCTATTGGAGATAGTTGCACTGGGTGATCTCGATGCCTTTTTTCCTGCTGCAACCCGAGAATATGCACCAATTGTTCTAGAGGTTTGGAAAGATCCTGCTATTCAAGCAACATATAAAAGGAATAACGAGTTACAATTTCTTCCAGATGTTGCCAGCTATTTTCTGGATAGGGTAAGACTGACACTTGAGTAGTCATGATAAGAGTGATATTCACTTTCTCATTTTTTGTAACTTATTAAAGATTTTTTGTACTTTGCTTTTTTAAAAAAGAACATTGTAGGGCTGTTCCACTCCAGGTTCACCAAAAGCAAATTCTGTTGCGTAATTACATCAGTGATATTTTTTTTTCAATTGTTCTGACGGGAACTTTTCACATGTTTGCAGGTGGTTGAAATATCAAGTAATGAATATGAACCAACAGAGTTAGATATTCTGTATGCAGAGGGTATCAACCAATGGAATGGCCTCTCTTTGCTTGAATTTTCACTTGATGACCAATATCCATTCCCTGACTCTTACGTAGGCAAACCTGATGATCCATCCATGCAAACAAAGTAAGGGTGATGGTTTGACAATGCTGTATGTTGTTTCAGACATTCTCCATGTATGTGGTTTGACACTGCAACAATTTTATGGTAGCATCTGCAACCTTTTCTTTAGTGCTTACAGTGACTTGTCCGCTCTTTACCTGGGCAGATATCATTTAATCCACATCAGTTCTAAAGGACTTAATGGAGGCTTGAGGTGTTTGGAAATGCTAGAGGGACGAGCCATCGTTTTCTGCATCTCGCTGACTGACTATGATCAGATGTGGGTGCAGAGCTCAGGAGAGCTCTGCAACAAGATGATCGCCAGTAGAAACCTGTTCAAGGACGTGATCAGCTACCCTTCCTTTGAGGGCACCCCCTGCGTGCTTCTACTGAACAAGTATGATGCATTCGAGGTGAAAATCAACCGTGTACCCCTAACGGTATGTGACTGGTTCACTGACTTCAGCCCAGTGAAGCCACACCACACCCATCAGTCACTTGCCAGTCACGCCTACTACTACATTGCGCTGAAATTCAAGGACCTGTACTCCTCCATCAGTGATCGGAAGCTCTTTGTGTTCCAGACAAAAGCCCTAGAGCGGAAAACTGTTGACAATGCATTCAGGTACATCAGGGAGGTTCTGAGATGGGACGATGTCAAGAACAGCGATGCTTTTGGCAGCATTGAGGAGTCTTTTTGTAGTATGGACATGAGCTCGTCATCGTAGTTTGAAGTTTCACAGCTACCGTTGATGCTGATTCTTTTAGGTCTTGTTTGGATGTTGTTGGATTCACCATAGTTCACATGTGTTGGGGTGAGGATTGAAGTGTAATTTGGTTTAAGTTCTATTCCAATCCATTCTAACACATGTGGATTGATGCGAATTCGATTATATCCAAATAAAGCCTTATTTGATCCAGGGTTCTATGTAAGTATCCTTGCTTTTTAACACCTCAATAGTAAAGTAGTAGCAATATGCTTTCATTGATTCATTTATACCTGTTAGAGCAACTCCAGCAGGGTCCCTATTTAAGCCCCCATAGCTAAATATGGGTGCTCAGGTAAAAAACACAACTCCAGAGCATCCAAATTTGTGTGGGCACCCAAATCCCCCCTTCGGACCCTATTCCTGGGGCTCTAGGCCAAGCCTGGGTATTGCAGTTTCACGCTGTTTTTTCTCGCACCTTTGGTCACACTCCTCTCTCCCTGCCTGTGCGACGCTGATTTTCCTTGTGCGCGCTCGCTCGCTCGCTAGGGTTCGTGCTGCTGCCAGCTCACCCCTCGTCTGTCATCGTCATGTTGTGTGCTTGCAATTAATTAAGTTGTGATGTGTGCTGTTGTTTCTAAATCTAGGATAACATTTTGCATCTGATAGGAATGCAAATTCTCTAGAGCATAGGTGGGCGACAATTCACAAAGAGTGTAAGAAGTTTCAAGGCTTATTTGAGGTGACGTGTGCTGTTGTTTCCAAATTTATGTTTGAATTTAAATTTGAATATTCATTATTTTTATCATATTTTTGAGTATGATGCTTTAGAGTTACAATTTAAATAAATTATTATATAGTGTGGTATTCTCAAATACATATGCATATAGTGTGTGAAAAAATAGAGGGAATTGAGAAGTAGGAGCCTTGTTTTGGGTGCTTTTGCTGGAGTCCAGTCCTAAAAACAGGGTCCAAATGAAAAATAGAGGCCTTATTTTAGGGGCTATTGCTGGAGATGCTCTTAATCTTGGGAATAAAAATATGGAGTATATCATTGCATGTACGAGGAGCACTAATCATGCATTTCGTTTTGGACGGTTGGACCAAAGGTTCTTTCCCCTGCTTTATTATTGAATTGAATACCAGCTTTTTAAAGACGGTTTTCTCGAGACATTTCCCTACCACATCCAACCTGATGCACAAGTGCAGATAACTCTATTGCTTACCATTACCAACCTCTATAACTACAAATATGAACCAATCATAAGTTTTACCAAATTCTCACGCTTGGCCTGACATGAACAAAACAACAGCAACAGGATCATAAGCGCTCGCTCGGATATAAAATAGCAAGCCTATGTGTAGTCGTATAAGTGCAATCATAATGTATTTGGACCAATAGTCCATATAAGTGGGTCTAGTGATAGTGGTCCATAACTATTTCTATCTCTACAATGTAGCAAGACCAAAATGAACTATTCATGTGGATCCTATAACAATAAAAACATCAAACCACTGTCTAACAGCACACAAGTGAGAGAGAAGACAGAGAAAAGTAATGTTTCTCTATTCTTATGGGTGATCTATAAGAATATGGGTTGCTGTTATAGACTACTTTATGGACTAGTTACATAATGTTTCAAGCAAGCAGTAGGGAATATTTAAATACCTATGAACTACTTTTTCATCACATTATGCTTGCTCAATGGTGCAACTTGCTTGATTCATTTGGCCCTTCCGACCTTCACGGCAGGCAGGCTTTGCTGCCCTCCCACGAGGCTCCTCATGTCCCCCGCAACGACCTCATCCGGCTTCTGACATCAGCTGGTAAAGGAAAGGAAACAATGTTTAGTTGAAGCGCAATCCTTTTCACCACGAGTTCTCCGCTTGATTGAGTGGGAACTAGGAAGGGACCTTCTGTAGTTTCATCATAAGGTGCCCATCACTAGTACTGACACCGCTATTAGTTTCATCATAAGGTGCCCATCACTAGTACTGAGGCTCATCCCCTTGCTGGGGCTGGGTGGCTTTCGGAGCTAGCGGTTGTTCACCAGTCGGAGTTTTGCCTCACTACTCCCAATTGCTTCGCCGTGGTTGGTGCCTCAAGTAACTGTCAGAGAGGATGTGTGCTCGGGACTTGTTTGAGGAAATTGCATGCGCCAAAGCATACCCTCTTTGTGAGCGTTTTCAAATTGTGAAGTTTAGTGAGGATTGTTGGCGGTTTTTAACGATCAAATCGGACCGCCAATTAAGATCCAAAAACAGGAGAAATGAACAAACTTATGACACATATGCTTTTACTATTGACATAGTTCCGCTTGTATTGCAAGATTACTATTTTGCAGGATTTATATTGGAATACAATGGAATTATAGTTGAAATGCGCCATCAGAGAAAGCGTAATGCAAACTTACACCAAAGTATAAAGAAGACGACCCATCCAACCGACCAATCTGGGCCAAAACCCACCAAGGCTGTGCTCCAAGTCCACTCAGGAACCGACCACAAACATGTGTAAGTAGGAGGGTGGAACTCTCCCACAACACAACATTTGAGCCATTACACCTCCACTTCTCCACTTGTAATCTTTTACTTTTTAGTAGTCTTTGGAGCTAGCAAAGTTATCAAGGAGAGCTTGGCTCCTCGGAAGAAAGGATCTTTGTTATGAATAATATGAAGAATTATTCCAAAGTCTTGCTCTTATTTTATCAATACACTACTACACTCAGCACCCTTCATAGCCGCGTCGCAACCCACGTAGCAGTCCAATTTTGGCCTCAGCAGTAAGCTGTCGGCAGTGGTAGTCGTAGCCATCACCGTCGCTATCTCAGACCGACTGGGAAGTACACAACACCGCCGCATTGGCTTATCAACCATCCGTGATAAGGTCTTTACTTCCTTCGCATTGGAGCACGACTCGCCTGTGTCGGTATGCACTAACACCGCCACATGGCCTATGATCCGTCCGTGATTAGATCCTTATTCCATCACATTGAGGCCCGACCCGCCTGTGTGGGTATAAACTAACACCGCCGCATTGACTTATGATCCGTCCGTGATCAGGTCCTTGTTTTCGTCGCATTGGAGCACGACCCGCCTGTGCGAGGCGAACATCACAGTCGCTTCAGCGTATGAATCGCTTGGTCATAGGGCATGGTCATCGTCGCATTGTAGTACGATCCGTCCGTGATGATCCTTTAGTCAGTGTCGGTTTACTAAACGATTCGGTAGTGATACAATATTAACCCCTGCCACATCAGACGAATAGCGGCGGTGATGGACGTTTGTTTCACCAACGGCGAGTGGTACGGCGGTGATGACAAAACAACCCACATCCGATGACGACAGAATTACATTCGGTTTTCACAATATATTTACTAATTCAGTTGGGCCTTAATAACTTACTGAACACACACCATACAGATATAATGATTATACATCATTCATCATGTTCACAACGAAGAGTACTTGTAATAATAATAATGCTCGACACTAACATAACAACCGTGTCAACTGATGAATTAACACAAGCAGTACATAGATAGCATAGCAAAGGTTCTGCTCCTTACAGACTTACGTAACTAAAATGAGGTAGATGTGCTCCGCTCCTTCAGATTGGCACTCCTCGATCAGCTTGGCAGCAAATGCACGATGGAACCCCTCTTCTTCCTCATATAGCCATTACATGAAAATCGTTCAAAAGCACTGAGACTCCAAAACATGCACAATGCAAAAGCAGCGGAATTAATAATATTCAACATACCATTGGTTTAGTTACCAAGCCAAAATTGGACTATATATAGACTCAAAACAACTTCCTACCTGAACAAAGACATGTCCTAATAACAAAATATAGCATATGTGCCTTTACCGCTCTGCTAATGACTCCATGAACAAGGGAACATAAGACATATAGTGAGGTCTGTTCAAATAAATACTCTAGGTACTTCTAGGATAGCGGACAACTCGGGTAGGGAGGACATGAACTTTTCTGCGGCTCATGTCATATGCCATCAGCGTTCTGTCCTCCCCAACAAGGAAAATCAAATTCCATTCTAGGTGAACTGAAATCACTCTATAGTCCGCATTGGCAGCCTCGAAACCGAATCGAATTTTGTTCATTCCAAATAGCGACAGCGTGTCCACCGTATGCTTCAATGTCCATTTACTAGTACCATAGTCTTCAAGGATTCATATTGAAAGGTCAGACATATTGAAAATATCAGCAGTACATAAACACAACTAACCCTGATCTCCATGGATGGACAATGCAGGACCTGGTGGCCTAAGAATTTTTCTCCATGTCTTTCCCTCCATATCAACAACAACTATCTGGGACACCTCCAGCATGTGCATAAAACCATTAAGAAACACAGTTCCTGAAAATTTACATACTAGAATATCCTCTCCCCATTTAGATTCTTTACACATCCATGCTCCAGTTTTAGATGAGTAGATGCTGACAACTAACACCGCAGGCGACCTTACCCATAGTTCTACCACATGGAAGTGCGAGGAGATTGTGGGATCAAACCCCAAGCGAGGTGAACCATAACAAAGGTTGCTATACGGCAGTACCACTGATTTGCTAGTCACTGGATTGCAGACAACATAGCGAAGCCCAATGCACTAGCAAAGGAAGAGGCCTCTGCAGCAATCTGAGATGACTAATTGTAAGCTAATTGGGCCTTAGTAGCTTATGTTGACGGTAGTTAACAACCATCATGAACCGTCAATTTAACTCAAAATAACTACATAAAAGGAGTCACCAACATAGAATAGGGGTTAAACTGATAGAATTCCACAAGTTTTGGTGAATCTGTGTTTTGCAGGGATTAAACAGGAAAAGAGTCAAAGATGACCCACATGTCAGACTAAAAAACATATTCTATGCATGAACCAAGTCAAGAAGATTCTAGAGAACACGAGAAGGCGAGCCACCAAAGGGGGGCCCACCTGGCATTCACCCAGGTTGGCCAACCCCATCCTAGGTCGGCCAACCTAGGTGGGTCCCACCTGTCAGCCTCCTCCACAAGTCAGTTTTCCACCGCCTTAGGGTTTTATCTTTGCCGTTGATTGAAGTCAGTTTGATCCGAGGGCTCTGGTTCATTCCACCAGCCTATATAAGCAGGACCCTACCCCCTAGGTTAGAGCATCCTCATCCTGGGCAGAAATCCTGAGCCTCCTCTACAATCAAGAGACCCTAGATAGGATCAAGAGCCAAGCATTCAAGAGGAGATTAGTCCTGTAGTCTTCCAAAGATTAGGATAGTCCTATTTAGAAATAGAGAGATAGAGTGTTGGAGATGAGTTTAGAGGAGTTGTCGGCCTCTCGGTGGCTTCTCTACGGCTTGTACCTGTGGGATCAAGTTCTATTGGAGCTTGCTTCTAAGATTTGTCTGGTATTCAACTTCTAATTCAAGTAACATTGTTATTATTGTTCTTCTAGTTTGCGACTCTTTTTAAGTACTTTAATCTTGGTAGCTCCTTGATTGAAGTAGTAATCCTAGTGTAAGCATGGTTCTTAGACTCGGTTGCTCGTAGATGCACCCTACTTTCCGGATCGGTGGTAGCTTGCGAGGGTGACTTTATAGCCTCGTTGAATCTTCTATAGTCCACCTCTTGTTTGTAGGACAAGTAGGACCTGGTTGCTAAGAAAAGCATCCTCTGCTGGTGTCTTTTCTTAGGTAATGTCCCCATTGGAATAATCATAGCATAGCTTGCGAAGGTTAGAACTGGAGACCTTAGTGATCTTCTCTATATCCCTATCTTCTTCGTCCTTGTTGCTGCTCAGGGTTTAAGTTTAGACTTAGTTTCTCACACGTTTTCCCTGTGGTAAAATATTAATAATGATACTCTGAAATATTCCCGGGTGAAGTGCTACATCGGTATAATATTTGTGCGCTTGCGGATAACCTTATTTTCTTATGTACATTTAATTCATACCAACAAGCATTTCTGGTGTTGTTGCCGAGGAAAACGGTTGCTGAGATATCTTCAAACCTAGCTTAACCTTGTATTATACTTTTATACTTTTTATTTTCCTTTTTAGTTTTTTTTCATCCTTATGGATGCCATAGATTCCACTCCCATCTACCAATATGCTGCACCCACAAGCACCAGCCATAGGCCAAAAGAATCATCAAAGCCTATCCTAACACCTGCCTTTGAGCTACGCCCGTGTTTGGCGCAATGGTCCAGAACCAATCTATTTTAGGAAAGGTAGATGAAAATCCTTATCTTCACGTAGAAGAGTTCGAACAGACCTGTGATTGACTTCGCATAGGGGGCATGTCCGATGAAACCTTAAGATGGAAGCTTTTTCCTTTCTCTTTGAAGGGAAGAGCTAAAAATTGTATATTCGAACTGTAGAGAAGAAGTAGGGAGATTGGGGAACTTTACGTTCTAGCTTTTGCTTAGACTTCTTTCCCATCTCTAAAGTAGTCAGCCTTAGAGCCAAGGTCCTATCTTTTAAACAAGAAGATAATGAATCTCTGACCACATCCTGAGAATGTTTTAACTCTCTTATAGACTCTGGACCAGACTTAGCCTTACAAGACCCCATTCTTCTTCAACATTTGTACAGGAGGATCATTCTTGGATATTTCTACCACGAAGGCAAGAAAAATTTTAGACAAAATTCTAGCAGATAAAGAAGAACCATCAAAAGAAGATCCTTTAGAGGAAGAATCTCAGATAGCTAAGCCTGAATATTTGCCAAATCCACTACAAACCTCAGCTATCCCAATTTTCGAGCCACCGAAAAAGGAGGAAACTCCAATTTTGGACTTCATGCTCGATTTCGAGGCTAAACACCGACTCCTTGCCTTTTCCGCATCCAAGCTCTGAAGTCCTTTTAGGCCTTGGTCACTTTTGGTTGTCAGTGTTCTAGTTTGTAGTTTGTTGTTTGTAATTTCTTTTATGATGATGTTGGTACTGAAGATTGCTTATGAAGGCATAGCAACATGGCATTCAATTTCAATTCTTTTAGTTCTTACAAATCCTATTTTGTAACACACTTTAAGTATTTGACACAGAAAAATTCTAGTGAATGCAAACCTACTTCATAAGGCCTCACTTGAACTTGGCCAATGCCAAGAAACTGAACAACAAGATCAGCCCCACCCATGGCATGTTTTTTGCATGCCATATTTGTTTTGTTGATGTTTCCTTGAAAATTTCATAGATAGCTTTGCCCTAATTTTCCACTGTGAAAGTATCTTGTTTGTTGCTGGATGCCTTTTATTACTTTTTAGCATCACAAGACCTTAAGATGTTCATAATATTCTAGGACCTTGAAAAGGTGTCCTTGAATATTAGGTTTTGCATTTAACTATCCAATTTATATAGATCGTACATGTGAATAATGGTTAGAGAGGAAGCTACGACATGAGTCAATTGGTAACTAATATTTCACTCAGATTTTGTGGACATCACTTGACATATTGTATTAGTGAATTGATGAGGGCAGGACTGGTTTTGATTGTCTATTATTATGTTTTTTTTGTGACTTATTGTCTATTATTATGTATGACATGGTCCAAGAACTATACTGGATCACTGCCCTACTCTGTGTTTCTTTTTTTTTGAAATGCCTACTCTGTGTTTCTACTGATCCTACAAAAGGGTGTCCAGTGCAGCATCAGTATTTATGAGAGGGTGTCATGTTTCCAATATCCAATGAGCAATCCCTCCAAGACAATGTTTTCAAATAGCCTAAGGGCTAACTATATGTGTATACATGTATGAAAGGCCTTGTGGACAGTTTGTTATGTTTTCATCAAATTTCTTTTCATTCTGAACAATTGATTAAAACTGCCATTTAAACAGGCTAAACAGACACTTAAAGGATATAATACAGATGATTAAATGGACATGACATACCACCATGTTTAAACAGGATAGATGATCATTTAGGCAAAAAGTGTTTTTATGTTATTTTTTGTCAGAAATCAAACAAAACTCAACACATAAATTGTACAAGTTATATTAAAGTGTATTTGTAGTATAAAAATTCAAAATATGGTGACATGCCAAGTTATCCAAGTTAACATCGAACTGACATGTCAAGGAAAAATCCAAGCAATGAAAATTTATGTGTATCTGTGAATAGCATATATAATACAAGGTATATTAGGGCCTTAGACAAATTCGGTTGGAGAACATTGTTAGTTCACCTCAGCCTTCCACAATACAACGCAAGCCTACTTTTAAAAAGAGGTGACTAGATCTGATGTGGCATTGGCCACATCATGCAAACTCATGTCACCCTGTCCAACTTTTCAAGGAAAGAACTGATGTACAAATCAACAAAATTCCACGTCATGACCACCTTATCTGGAATCAACTTTTAGTTTAGCAAAGGCCAAAATTCCATCATAGTATAGGTTGCTATAAATACACCCTAGTAATCAACTCTTGTCCATCACCTTCATCTAAACAATAGTTAGATCTCACTATCTGCACGATAGTATAATCAAATACCATGGCATCACAAACAACCATAATGCTTGCCCTGGTTGCAATGCTTGCTCTCTCTACGAGTGCTACTGCCACAACCACTTGCCTACAAAATGGCCCACATGTGATGGGAATGACAGTGATGGATCCATGCATGCAGTCATGCATGATGCAACAGCCATTAGCATGCATGCAGTCATGCATGATGCAACAACCATTAGCCATGGTAATAATGGGAATGACATCAATGGATCCATGCATGCAATCATGCATGATGCAACAACCATTAGGCATGATAATAGGTTCACCCTCCCTGATGATGAGAATGAATTCCATGGTCTCGTGCATGCAATCTTGCATGATGCAGCAAGCATTTTCCATAGGGGGCTCATCATTGCCAACAATGATGATGCAGCAACAACCATTCTCCATGGCGCAACAACAGTGCTGCATGCAATCAATGATGATGCAGGGTGTGATGTCACCACCGTGCCACTGTGGCGCTATGTGCCAGATGATGCAATTGCAACAGATGCGAATGATGCTACAACTGCCTTCCATGTGTAGCACTATAGCCATGCCAACTCTAGTGGCCTATGGCCAAAAGCCCTTTCCTTGTTGTGCATTCTAGATAGATTGATATCCATGTGCTGCATTGTATTCCAATAATAAGGTCTCACATACCATCGTGTGTGATTCACCAGAAATAAAATGTTGAATATGATGCATATTATGGTAATTACATCCAGTAATGTCTCCTAATGTTGGTGCCTTAAAACGTTAGCTAAGAACCATGTCTCTTAGTTAGCTTGAGATGCTATTCTTCTTTCAGGCTATATGATCGGGTACTTCGAAAGTGCAAAGATAAAATGTTCTAGCTAGCCAGGGTTCGAAAGTTGGAAACCCCTCCTTCTCCCTTACGCCCAAAGTTCAAGTGATATATGGACAAATATGCAACTAATTTGGCTACGTTTTGTTTTTCTTCATGTTCCAAATCAGCGATTTAGTAGTCCTCCTTTTCTCCCCCACTCCCATCCGTATCTGTTGATGACTAACTGCCCAACCCGAGAATTATGTCATTTTGTTAGCTGCACCAGGCCTAGTTCTTACCATCATTGCCTTTATTCCCAAAACCTCAACCGATAATCAATTCCCCATTTAGCCATTCCAAACTATATATCATTACCATCTTTGAAGTATGATATCATGTTCTGTTCGTGAGAAATTTCAGTTAAGTTCAGTGATTGTTCATGCCATGTTGGTTACCTTTTATGCAAATGTATTATTTTTGAAAGGATCAAAGATGTCGCCTAGAGAGAGGTGAATAAGCATTTCTGAAAATTTATAACTTAAAATGCGGAAGCCGTTAGAGGTGGAGTTTCCAATTGCATGGAAACCGCAAATCAAAGTAAACCACCCTGCTAGTGTGATACACTGGGTGCATTTGATTTGATGGATATCCCTGGATGGGAGATGGCGGTCCATGAACAAGCGATGTTTGGTTCACGAGCGGAGTTGGATATATTATGGATATCCTTGACAGAGAAATATTCTCCCACATGCTGGATATCCTTGCCACTAAAAAATTGCTGGCAAGCTCATCCATGTTTTCTAATCTTTGTCATTAGTTATATTATTGCTTAGTAATTATGATGTCAAAATTATTTTTGATAAGCACTAATATGTTGATTAGTGCATGTTTTGTATGCTAATTATGATAATAGTGGTGTTAATTAATACATTTTATTTATAATTAGCGATTATCATGACAAAATTAGTGTTAGTGCACATTTATGAGTGTATAATTAGTTTTTATTTTTAAATAATATAAATACAATTAGTCAAGAATTCTCTCATACCATCCACTCTCATCCATCCAAATAGAAAAATAGCTCACGCTATCCATCCAACCAAACATGCAACATGCGTATCCATACCCCCAAATTCATGGATAGCCATACCCTATACACCCTTGTCCTCAAACCAAACGCACCCTAAGTATATAAAGGTTGCTAAACAAACCTAGGAGCCGAACACCTGCAACACAATTGACTAAACAAAGCAAATAACAATTTCAGCACAGGGCCCACAAACCGGACTGGTCTAGTATGCTGACTGGACCTGTCCAGTATCCACTAGCAGTGTAGCCCCCAACTAAAATTTGTCTATTTCGATTCCAACATTACTCCAAAGTTGCAGGGCCTTCTAGGGGTTATGCAAAGAGATAATGTTGCACACAAACAAGCACAACACAAGTAGATCGATGAAAACACAGATATCAAATTGAAATGCAATGAGACACGATACTTGTTTACCGAAGTTCGGACTCCCTCGAGTCCTACCTTCCATTGAGGAGGCAATGAGTGACCATTCTGGGGTGCACTCTAGCCGAGTCTCTTTCAACCACAACCCTCGAGCCACTAGTTTGATTCCTTCCCTTGCAGAGGTGGAATCGAGCCCTCACAAACCTACTGAGGCACACCACAACCCTTGGTTGCTCTCTGGTGGCTCCTAGCCATCTAGAAGCTATGCTCAAAGAGTAACAAATGTGAATCACAAGATCAACGAATGCCTCAAGTGCTCAAGTGTTGGCTTTGCTGTCTTTTGCTCTCTATTTGAATTTCACTAAACCCACCAAATTGATTTCACACTAGGGCTCAAATCTCACTAAGAGAGGTGTGGGGAGTGTTTCAAAGGCTCTAGAATATATGTGGGAAGTGTTGATATTTCTTATGACTATTGGAGTTTCCACAAGCGCATAGAAAATATCAATGTAGCTCTTCACTCGGGAGTTTTCTGAGGTCATATTTATGTTTCCCGTGAGAGAAAGCCTATGACCAAGATAGTGAAGAATAGGATTTCTTGTGAACTAACTTCTCAAGGGACAACCTTAGTTGGGGTAAAATGACTATGGCACATGTTGCCTTAAGGGTGGCACAATGAGGGAAAGATAAAGATGGATTGATCACTAGAGAAGATAGTAAATCTAGGAGTAGCGTTGTAGCTAGTGGGAGAGTGAGCGAAAAGAGAGTCCTATGTAACTTCTACTTGCAAGCACAAATTTGTTGTAAAACTATAGCAGAATTAGATAACTTAGAGCTAGAGGGACATACAAACACTTTGGGGTGCAACCAGTTCGCTAACCTAGGAGGGATTAACTAGATAAATTTGCCATGAGCCCTACGATTTAAGAACTAGGCCTAACATGGTGGAATACAGAGGATTGACAGGGTTGTAACCACCTACCACTAACTATCGGGAGGCATAGCCGCATCCACAGGCAAGCTATAGCCTAAGCACCACACTTAATCTATAGGCTCACTACTTCGATCCAAGCTTCGATGAAATGAGATCAAAGCACCCTAACCAAACGATGGAACCCGTGCAAGGTATAACTCTAGCAATATAGAAAGCTATTCGACTAAGCTTAGAGCAAAGCTTCAGAGCACACTTAGCTAAGTAAGTAAACTTGAATAAAATACTTTAGAAAAATAAAAGTATATTCCAAATAAGATAAGCTTACAAATAAGGAAAGGTACAAGAGAAGTACAAAGAGCTATAATAGACCTAGAAGACTCTTCCAGACTAATGCGCCATTCTATGGAATTGTACCCAGAAAGGCAGCGATACCCCTTGGACAAGTCACTCTACCCATCACGTTTGACATAGAGGACAATTACAGAACATAGTACATTAGGTTCTATGTAGCCAACTTTGATTCTTTGTACCATGCCATCTTTGGGCAAACAGCCCTCACCAAGTTCATGGCGATCTCCCACTACCCATACTTCTTGTTGAAGATGCTGGATCCCAATGGTGTACTCTCACCTAGAGGCGATTTGAAGCGCTCCTGCAACTATGATAGTGAGGCTATTGAGCTTGCTGCTAAAGCCCAACTCTCAAGATAGATGCAAGAAGTAGCCAAGCTATCCAAGTAGTTACAACAAAATGACCTAGAGATACCTCACAAGAAGTCAAGAGCTCTGAAAGCTCCCAAGGAGACCCCACTAAAGATGATCGACTTTTGATAGGTGACCCCCTCCAAGATGGCGACCATCAGTGCCGAGCTCAACCAAGCATAGAAAGACATGCTCACCAATTTTCTTAGGGACAATAAGGAAATTTTTGTGTGGAAACCAACATACATGCTAAGAGTCCTGAGTGAATTGGTTAAGCATAAATTGGAATTGAAACCCAGCTCTAAACCAATCAAGTAGAGACTACATCAGTTCGCATTGGATAGAAAAGCCAACATCAAGAAAGAGCTCACAAAGCTGCTAGCAGCAAGGCTTATCAAGGAGATCCTCCATTTAGAATGGATCACCACCGGTGCTAGTGAACAAGAAGAACTCAAAGGAGTGGTGGATGTGCGTCGACTACATGGATCTCAATAGGCATTGCCCAAAAGACCCTTTCGGGCTACCTGAAGGGTCGAGATGGCGGACTAGAGGGGGGTGAATAGTCCTTTCTAAAACTTAATTGTGTTGGCTAACCGAAACAAGTGTGGAATTAAATCTATCGGTCTAGCCAAGACTACATCCCTCTATCTATAACTCTAGCACCTTACAAAAGATTCTAATCAAGCAAATAAGGTGCCTTCCTAGCAAGAGCCCACCTAAACAATTCTAGCTTGCAAGGTCACACAAACCTATACAACTAGTACTTCAAGCACTGGGAGCTCCTACACAATTCTAGTAAGCAAAAGCACAAAGCTCCTAGGCTCACTAGCAATGCTCAATAACAAGGCAACCAATGCCAAATTAGAGAGCGCAAATTACTTAGCTACACAAACTAAGCAATGTGACTAAAAAGGTTACACAAACCAAATTAGCCACGCAAAGGGGATACTTCTAGCTACACAAGCACAACTAGATACAATAGCAACAACACAAGCAAGGTATATAAGAAGGTAAATACAAGCTTGTGTTGCATGAAGGCAAACCACCGAGAAGAGTAGACAATGTTGACACAGTGATTTTCTCCTGAGGTTCATTTGGTTTCCACCAAGCTACGTCCCCGTTGTGTCGACCAACACTTCATGGTTCGGTGGCTAATCGGTATCCACAACCGAGCTCTCCCAAAGAGCGCCGCAAGAACCCACCATCAAGTGTGGTAGCTCAATGACACGCTCTACTAGAGTTGCTCTTCACGATCCCCGTGGGGTGAGCACAATCCCCCTCACGAAGCTTCTCCGGAGCCTCGCACAATCTTCTTGCGAGCTTTGACGGAGCCACAAGCCACCAAGCAGTCTAGGAGGTGGCAACCTCCAAGAGTAACAAGCACCACCGGCTTGCAACATGAACACCTAGTGCCACTTGATGCAATCTCACAATGCAATTCACTAGAATCACAATCACTCGCACAAGTGAGTTAGAGGCTCTCCTAGCACTCCCAAAGCATGGACACTAAGTCCCAAGGGTGTCAAGCACTAGCCAAGGCCGGCCACCACTTCTATTTATAGCCCCTAGGTCTAAACTAGTCGTTACCCCTTCACTGGGCAAAACGCGCGAGCATCAGGCGTGGTGACGCTCGTGCACTAGACGTGGGAGGCCGCGTCCAACGCTTGTCATGCCGCCACATGTCACTAGCCGTTCGAAAGCCAACAGTTACTTCGCCGATCAACAGACGTGTCTGACGCTCGGGGTTCCAGCGTCTGTCGCTCCATCGAACGCAGTCCAGTAAGCACCCGAAGGTGATTTTTGGTCACCAGACGCGTCTAACGGAGGGGCAGCAGATGCGTTGAGTGTCTGACACAGCTGCGGCTCGCGAAGCGGCTGATGTCACTCACGATAGACATTGACGATCAGCGTCCGACGTAGTAGCACCAGTGCGTCTGGTGCTCACTCACCAGCGTAGAGCCATAGAGGGTAAGCCACTGGAAGCTGACGTTAGCGTTCGATGCTATCGAGACCAGCGTCCGATGAGTGTCCGCGACTTCGCCTCCTTTCCCATCCTTCGGTGCAATGGAAAATAAGCGTTTCATCTCCACGAAAACGCCTCTCTTCCCATCAAACTCCACTGCCTTCGCAAATGTGCCAACACCAACAAGTGTTCACCACCTTGTGCACGTGTGTTAGCATTTTCACAATCATTTTCTCAAAGGAGTTAGCCACTCAACTTGCCACACCACTCAATCCTAGCACATATGCAAAGTTAGATCACTCGAGTGGCACTAGAAGACCGATATGCAAACAAGTTTGCCGCTCTTAATAGTATGGCCATCTATCCTAAACCCGGTCATGCACTTCTCTACATAACCTTTGACTAGTGAAATGAAATGCCCTAGGATTATACCTTTGCCTTGTGCATTTCATTCCAACTCATCCGACGTTGATGCAAGACATGCACCAACCAATCACTGAATGATATGATCCACTTCATATCATCACGTGACCGTATTGGTTCATCGATCTTGACCTTACTTGCTCTTCACCATTGCCTTGGTCCATCGGTGCCAAGTCTTGCCCAAGCTTCACCATCACATGCGGTCCCTTGCTTCAAAGCCTCCGACTTGCCCTTCACGCTTACAACCGGTCCATCGAGCCAAGCCACATTTCGATCTTCTCCACTTTGATCACATGACTCCATGTCATGTCTCATATGCAATAAGCTCCTTCATGACACAATCACTTGTGGACTAATTCCCTGTGTATCTCACATTAGACACAATTAGTCCACCTAAGGTTGTCATTCAATTACCAAAACCAAACAAGGACCTTTCACTACCCCACATTGACCAGATCATGGACGATACCGTTGGCTATGCTCTACTCTCCTTTCTTGAATGCTACTTGGGCTATCGTCATATTGCCCTCAAGGAAGAAGATCAAGCGAAGACTTTGTTTATCACACCTTTTGGTGCATATTGCTACACCACAATGTCTTTTGGGTTGAAGAATATTGTCGCTACCTACCAGTGGGCTATCCAACACTGCTTGAGTACTCAGATAGGGTGCAACATACAAGCCTACATGAATGACGTGGTTATCAAAACCAGAAGTCCTGAGACCCTAATTGAAAACATGGCTGAGACCTTTGCAAATCTATGGAGATTTTGATGGAAGCTTCACCCGACTAAATGCACCTTTGGTGTACTGTCAGGGAAGTTACTCGGCCCTGTCATAAGACATCGCGGGATCAAATCCAGTTTGAAGCAGATCGAGGTGATTACTCAGATGGGCCCCTGCAATCTATCAAGGATGTTCTAGAAGCTCATAGGATGCATATCCGCCCTCAACAAATTCATCTCTAGGCTTGCCAAAAAAGGACTACCCATCTTCAAGCTATTCAAGAAGAGATGGAAAATTTGAATGGACTACCAAGGTGAATGAGGCATTGAAGAGGCTAAAGACTTTTCTAACAATCCCTCCAATCCTTACTTCGCCAGGTGAAAAAGAAACCTTGTTGATCTGCATCACAACAACAACTAACGTGGTCAGCATGACAACATTGTGGAATGAGTGTGGAGGAAGGCCATGTATACAAGGTACAGAGGCCAATCTACTTCATCAGCAAGATTCTATTAGATTCCAAAGTCTAGTACCACAAATCTAGAAGCTACTCTATGCCTTGTTGTTTACATCGTGCAAGCTTCAGCACTACATTGATGCACATGAGGTACTAGTAGTAAGCGACTACCCGCTCGGCGATATCCTACACAACCGCAACGCCACAGGACGCATCACCAAGTGGTCAGTTGAGTTGGGGGCTCTCCACATCGATTTACACCATGAAAAACCATCAAGTCTCAAGTATCAGCTAATGTCATGGCAGAGTGGATGGAGATCCAACAACCAACATCGACGACTAAGCCAGAGCATTGGACAATGTACTTTGATGGGTCGTTGAAGCTCAGAGGGGAAGGTGCAGGAGATCTCTTTGTCTCGCCATTAGGGGAACACCTCAAGTACGTGCTAGAAATCCTCTAGCCTGCTACCAACAATGAAGCCGAGTATGAAGCTCTACTGCACAGGCCACACCTAGCTACTTCACTTGGCATAAAATGACTACTAGTCTACGGTGAATCCTCTGTGGCGATCGACCAACTCAACAAAGAATGGGACTGCACTTAAGAAACTATGGACGCCTACCGTGCCAAAGTCCGCAAGCTCGAGAAATACTTCCATGGGCTGGAATTCCACCATGTGGTGCGTGACCTCAACGTTGTAGCTGATGTGCTAGCCAAACATGGATCAGACCTGGTAGAAGTACTAGGCGGGGGTTTTTATCCATGAACTCATCAAGCCATCCATCAAGGAGTAGGTTGTAGATCCAATCGATACACCAGTGCTCGATAGACAACTCATAGTGATTGCGCCAAATTGGACAGAAGTCTTCATTGACTACATCCTACAATGCAAGCTACCAAAGGACAAGGTTCAAGCTAAACAAATCACCAGAAGGAGCAATAGCTATGTGCTAGTCGACGACAAGTTAAACCAATGAGGTGCGTCATCTAGAGTACTTATGGAATGCATTACAACCGCGGATGGCAAGGAAATCCAAGAGAAGATCCACGCATGGTGCTGTGGCAACCACGCCACCTCTAACTTTAGTCAGAAAGGCTTTTAGATCTAGCTACCATTGGCAAACAACAGTTGTAGACACAAAAGGCCTAGTGCACAGGTGCAAAGGCTACCAATTCTTCGCAAGGCAAGCCCACGTCCTAGCGCACAATCTCATATGCATTCCTCCATCATGGCCCTTCTTCTCTTGCTAGGGGCTTGACTTGGTGAGACCACTTACAAAGGCACCAGGAGGCTTCGAGTTCATCTTTGTCACCATCGACAAGTTTATGAAGTGGATCGAGTACAAGACACTGGTCAAATATAATTTAGCAAAGGCAATCAAGTTTCTACAAGAAATCATGCATCGATTTGGTATGCCCAATTGGATAATTACCGACTTGGGCTCACCCTTCACTAGTGTAGAGTTCAAAGAGTGGAGCCAAGGCTACAGGATCAACAAAGACTATGCATCAGTAGCCTGCTCACGAGGCAATAGATAGCTAGAGCGGACCATTGACATGTCACTGCAAGCACTCAAGCCTAGGCTGTACGAGCCTCTCAATTTGTTTTTCTCTTTCTTCTTTTCCCAAGCTTGAGCACTTGATCATCACTATGACCATCACCATCATCATGATCATCATTTCATGTGGCCATCTCCATCCATGAGTGCCACCGAGCTCCATCACTTGGGTTGGACCAACCTATCTCAAATCCACACCTAGAGCATAGGGTTAGTCCAAATAGGTTTCATCAATTAACCAAAACCAAACTAGAGCTTTCACTTGTGTACGGCTCTGAAGCAATCTTACTTGCCGACTTGATCTGGAACTCTCCAAGGATCGAGCAGTACAATGAGGGCAAAGCTGATTGTACACGATAGCTGGAGATTGATACTCTAGAAGAAGCCAGGATCGCAGCTTTGCTCTAGTTGACCAAATATATGCATGGACTCCAGTGCTACCATGACAAACATGTCCAAGCTAGGTCGTTCAACATTGGAGACTTAGTTCTATGCTGCATCGAGAACACCATAGGGCAGCACAAATTATCAAGCCCATGGGAAGGACATTTCATCATATCCGGGGTCATTAGACCTAGATCCTACATGCTCATCATGGAGGACGGTGCAGAGGTCCCTAACTCATGGAATATCAGCATCTTCAAAAATTTTACACAAAGTTTTTAAATACAAGTTTGGTAGACTAGCTTTACACAATTGTATGCATTCACAATTCCTGGTTATTAAAAAAAGTTTATTACCGCTAGTTGAGCTATCTACTTGAAATATCTCCTATGTAGTATACAATGGCTCAATCATTGGTTCCTGCTACTCGGCATACAACAGGATGTTGTCCTTGCCTACTCTACTTGCATACAATGGCTTCGCCATTGATTCCTGCTACTCAACATACAATAGGATGTTGTCCTTGTCTACCTTACTGGCATACAATGACTATGAGCCATTGATTTCTGCCTCCAAGGACATATAATAGCGATGCTCTGTTACTTCCTGTCCATACTCAAGACATATAGCATAGTACTGCTACTTCCTGTCTCCACAACGAGTACAAGTTGCAACCACATCAACATATAGCTATTGAGTTACTTCGAAAACCAAACTGATATGTTTGGAATCACGCCAAGTTGCGCCTACAAGTACGTGGTATCGACTATCCTATGGGAGACTAAGGATTCTACTTGAAGAACCGACTACAAAGTCTGGAGAGACATAGTCCAAAGACACCAAGAAAAGTCTTTCATTAAATTTGATAAAATTCACATCTAGACTATACAGGGTTACTGCAAGAGCGACTTCAAGAGAAGTCCAGCTCATTTGTAGCTCATCATACGTGTGAATAATGGTTAGAGAGGCAGCTACGACATGAGTCAATTGGTAACTAATATTTCACTAATACTTCGTGGATAGCACTTCACATATTGTATTAGTTAATTGATGTGGACGCGACTGGTTTCAGTTGTTTGTTTTTTATGTATGACCAAGTCCAAGAACTATACTGGATCACTGCCCTACTATGTGTTTCTACTGACACTACAACATGTCTCTTAATAGAAAGCGTTTTGTTAAAGGCATTTCCTCAAAGTGCCTTAATTTCTTGTTGTATAAAGGCATTTATCTCAAAAGGCTTCTGAAAGCATATTTTTAAAGGCAAAATTAAAACACTTTCATTACATGTGCCTCAGTTACCTGCAACCATTTGAGGCATTTTTCGAAAAATGCCTTTCCTGTGTTATCTAGGACCTTAAACTCGCGGCAGATTTCTGCGCGTGCGCCAAGGCCTGGCACGCGGCAGCATGGCCTCCACTGATTGCAAAAAGGTCCTCCATGTTTTATAAAATAAACCCACAGTCCATCAAAGAAAGACCGCATATTTGGAGATGAAAACTTATGTCTGTATGAAAGATTTTGAAGTTTGGATGCATCCGATGTTAATGTGTGCCTGTGTTAATGTGCTAATTTGATATTTGTAGAAAGCCTTGCATGTATACCTTGGTTTTGGAGGCATTTCTAATAATGCCTCATCAATATTTGAAGGCCTAGTACAGATTGCCCCCAAGAAGTTACAGAGACAAATTTCAGAGTGCCTTTAAAAAGTATTCTAGGCAGCCAAAAAAATGCCTTTAAATGTTGATATTGAAAGGCATTCAGAAAAAAAACGCCTCAAAAAACTTTTTACTTCCATATTATAGGCGGCATTCTAAAAAATGCCTTAAAAGGTCTTTGAAGGCGATTTGACCACTTTTGGAGGCATTTATAAATGCCTTGTACTAAGAGCAATGCTGTAGTGTGATCCTACAAAAGAGTGACCAGTGCTGCATAATTAAGTATTTATGAGAGGGCGTCATGTTTCCAATATCCTGTGAGCAATCCATCTGGGACAATGTTTTCAAATAGCCTAAGGGCTAACTGTATGTGTATACATGTATGAAAGGCCCTTGTGGGCGGTTTGTCATGTTTTCATCAAATTTCTTTTCATTCTGAACTATTGACCAAAACAGCCATTTAAACAGGCTAAACAGACACTTAAATGGTATAATATTGTCACACCCATTTTTAAGGACAAAAATAGGATGCATAAAAGACTCATGTGCGCCCCAGGATATGATCGCACACACAAGTAGACAAATTACATAGTATCATCACAGTGCTTATTACATATCGAATAAATATTTAACACATAGTCTTGAACAATAAATAGTAGCAACTAGTAGTAAATCTCCAGCGGAAACTCCAAACACAGGGACACGGTTGACTGGTTGACACCAAGACTAGTACTCATTACGATAATCTTCCTCATAATCTTCATCTGTTATGGTGGAAATAGCAAGGGTGAGTCCATGTCGAACTCAACAAGTACAACACAGGGTTTATGAGGCTCAGAAAGGCTAGACACTGTTTGACTGCGTTTAGCTTTTAATCATCATATAATTAGCAATTGAGTAGCATCAAAGTAAACCAATTCCCATTAATGAATCAATGATCATTTGTAATAAGGATAATGAATAGCATTAACATGAGCATAATAATAACAACAATAATTAAATATGGTATAATAATGGTAATCATCTATTCGGTAAGAATCTCCAAGGCCGCTCGTATCCGTGAGCACAGCTAGTATACCAGTTTTTAACTTTGCACAGAGGTGTACACTTTCACTGTGAGTCAACTTCCAAATGCATGGGTTCGCGACTCCCCAAAACACCAGAAATCATATAAAGCCACTTAAAAGTTCGTCTAACAAGTTAGGGCCATTAGATTCACTCGGCAGGCAGATGTAGGAACCCCCTTTTCAAACGGCACACTTCCTTCTCGGCTATACTCATTGACTAGAAGCTGTCCTACACCCAACGTGTCAAGCCATTCTTACGCCATTTAAGGTAACCACTAACAAGCTAGAAAAGGTCCTTTAAACAACTAAAACCAGAGCCATATAGCCCTCACAACTGTACTGTAAATCCTGGTTATCACTTACAGATAAGTCCTTATGGAGAGTAACTAGAGCGACAAACAATCAACACAACACAACGCTCTAGTCCCCTTTTTCAACAGGAATAAGATCATCTTAATGGTTGGTTGCTTAATCCATTAATCAAATTACATGATCGTTGTTCATAATTAAGCACTAGCAATAACTACCCAAATGCATCCCCAAGGTTGACAATGAATCAAGATAACAATCACTAAGTTATAATCTCTAAGGTTATCAAGGAAGACACATGCATATGTATGATAATTTCAGTGAATAGGTAACAAGGATAATCCCATGTTATACTTGCCTTGATCAAAGCTTTCCTGATGATACTGCTGGTTTGGCTCAAAATAATACTCCTGATCGTCCAGAAACTGCTCACCGTCTATACTCAATCATCAAGCATCAACACACAATCATCCGAGCAATCATACACGAAGCAAACAAAGAAACATAGTTAGAACAGTATACCAACAGTAGAAAAACAGTATAAAAAGTTTTTAAAACTCTTCTACATGTTACTACGATCACACAGACGTCAAAATCACAAAATTCGGAGTTAAAACGTGAAAGTTATGAATTTTCTAAGATTTCCTATAGATAAATAATTACTTAAATATAAACTCGAAAATTAGACTTTCCAAACCTACTGTACAACTATACTAACATGTAGATCTCGCAAATACGAACCTAGCGCAACTTGAACGGGTCAAATCAGAGTTAAAACGAAGATTTTATGACCAAAACAAGTTTAGTGGCAAAACTGTAAATACCAAAAAACGTATTTTTGATTTACCGAGAAGAAATATGTTTTCAAAACGAAGAAACGTTCGTCGGATAATACGCCAAGGACCGTGGGTTAAGCCTTAAAGAAATCCAGGGTCTCTTTAGCAAAAACGCCGAGCCGAAGGGGTACGTTCTAATCTCGAGCGTTGATCTAAAGATGGATGGCTGTCATCAATTCCGACGGGAAGAGAGAGAGAGAGAGAGAGAGAGAGAGAGAGAGAGAGAGAGAGCGCGACCTCCTTCACCAACTCCGGCCGGTGGCCGCCATGGCCGGCACCCTCAGCTCGCGAGAGAGCTTTGGCTCCATCGTTTCCGACCACCAATCTACCCGCAACCAACACCAATCGAAAGAGGAGGTCAACGCGAACACATCTAAGCGGTTTAGGTAAACTACGACGGTCCGAGGAGGGAATGCGGCTCGGGAAGGGTGGCGGCGCCATTGCCGGCTCACCGGAGAGCTTCAAACTCATGATTCAAAGTACCACAACCCAAAAGAAGAGCACGGGGAGGAAGAGAAGGGGATAGCGAACTCACCAAAGAGAAGAAGAAGGGCTGAAACCAACCCGCAAGCTCCGACGACGAGCACCCGAAAAATCCTAGGGTTCCAAACTCCAACGCTCAAAGTCACGTGGTTAGGCTCGGGTTTTAGATGTAAAAAGGGAAGAGGGGGATCACGGCTACTCTTTTATAGCACTACAACACCGTCTTCGGGTATGAAATCCCGGGTTACGCGGTGAGAATTGGTTGAGGCAGTGTTCCTCTCCATCTCGGTCACGACTGGAGGAGGAAGGCGCGACTGACAGGCGGGCCCGGCTCGTCAGCGACGTCAGAGAGAGGAGAACGCGCGCGGTAAGTAACTGGGCCAGCCCACGCGGCACTGGGAAGAGCGGGCAGGGCGGCTTCGGCTTGGTCGGCCCATCAGCGCGAGTAGGGTAAGCTAGGCTGGCTCGGTCGGGCCTCCAGGCCACCAGCCACAGCGGTAAGTCTTTCCTTCTTTTCTTTTTTTATTTGTTTCCAAAACCATTTAAATAGATTTGTAAATCCAAATAAAATAAAATAAAAACCACACCACATAATAAAATAAATGCAACAGCATGAATGCATCATCAAGTATTGCATCTAAAATTTTTAAATTTTAATTCCCCATTAATTATTTTCTAAATTATTTAAACTCATACTAAATCTCTTTTAACTCTAATTTTACTTCTAATTCTCAATTTTAAAATTTTTGGGTGTTACAAATTCTATACCCCTTAAAAGAATCTCGTCCTCGAGATTGGACTGCTTACTCAAATAACTGCGGATATGATTTCCCCAATTCATCCTCTCTTTCCCAAGTTGCCTCTGCCTCTGAATATCTATTCCACTTAACATTGCACATTTTAATAACCCAACTTCGAGTAACTCTCTCAGTAGTTTCTAAAACCTTAATTGGAAACTCTTCATAAGTAGATCCTCTTTAACAGTCAATTTCTCCAAAGGTATCTGCTCCTCAAGTACACGTAAACACTTCTTAAGTTGAGAAACATGAAACACATCATGTACCCCAGACAAATTCTCAGGTAACTCTAATTGATAAGCAACTTCACCACGTCTAGCAATAACTTTGAATGGCCCAACATACCTTGGTGCTAACTTGCCTTTCATGTTAAACCTCCTAACACTTCTCATTGGTGACACCTTCAAATAGACATAATCTCCTACTTCAAAAACTAAATCCCTTCTCCGGTTGTCAGCATAACTCTTCTGATGAGATTGTGCCACTCTCAAATTCTCACGAATCACTCGCACTTGATCCTCTACGTTTCTAAGAACATCTGTACCAAACACTTGAGACTCACCTGTCTGATCCCAAAACAATGGAGTTCTACACTTACGTCCATACAAAGCTTCAAACGGTGCCATCTTAAGACTCTGTTGATAACTGTTGTTGTAAGAGAATTCTGCATAAGGCAAACCTTATCCCAACTAGTTCCATATTGCAATGCACAGGCTCTCAACATGTCTTCCAGTATCTGGTTGGTTCTTTCAGTCTGCCCATCTGTCTGTGGATGATATGCTGTACTAAAATTCAGCTTTGTCCCCAAAGATTCATGTACAACCTTCCAAAAGTGTGACGTAAACTGTGAACCTCGATCAGATACAATCTTCTTTGGAACTCCATGCAAACATACTATCCTCTCCATATACAACTCTACCAATTTTAGTCCATGGTAGGTAGTCTTGACTTGTATGAAATGAGCAACTTTAGTTAACCGATCTACTATCACCCATATGGAGTCATAACCTCTTTGAGTACGAGGTAACCCCACTATAAAGTCCATTCCAACTTCCTCCCACTTCCATTCAGGAATCTTCATTGGTTGCAACAATCCAGCAGGTCTCTGATGCTCAGCTTTCACTCTCTGACAAGTGTCACACACTGCCACATACTCAGCCACATCTCATTTCAATCCAACCCACCAATACTTCTGTTTGAGATCCAAATACATCTTAGTACTTCCAGGATGAATAGAATAAGCTGACTCATGAGCTTCACAAAGGATTGCCTGCCTAATAGCGTAATCCTCAGGTACGCACAGCCTCTTTCCAAACCACAAAATCCCATTATCATCCGTTAGAAACCCTGGTGACTTGCCAATCACTATATCCTCCGCTATCTTCTTTAGTTTCTCATCCTTCAACTGACCCTTGTATATTTCTTGCTCTAATGTAGGTTCTATCACCAATTCCATTGTATTAGTAACAATTCCTAAATTCAGATATTCAAATTCAGCACACAACTCACTCGTCATAGACAACATTTGCATCTCATTGACATAACTCTTCCTGCTAAGGGCATCAGCTACAACATTGGCTTTACCAGGATGATAGTGTATCTCTATATCATAATCCTTGATCAATTCTAACCATCTATGTTGCCTCAAGTTCAGATCAGACTAAGTGAAAATATACTTCAAACTCTTATGATCGGTGTATATATCACTCTTATGCCCAATCAAATAGTGTCTCCAAATCTTCAAAGCATGAACTACAGCTGCTAACTCCAAATTATGAGTGGGATACTTTAACTCATGCTTTCTCAACTGTCTAGATGCATAAGCAACAACTCTGCCTTCTTGCATAAGAACACACCCCAAACCTTGACGAGAAGCATCACAATAAATAGAGAACTTCTTACTCAAATCTGGCAATACTAAGACAGGTGTTGTAGTCAATCTCTTCTTCAATTCTTCAAAACTAGCTTGACATTTATCAGACCATACAAACTTGGCATTCTTCTCTAACAGAGATGTCATAGGCTTAGCAAGTTTAGAAAACCCTTCAATAAACAGTCTGTAATATCCAGCTAAACCAAAGAAACTACGAATCTCGCCCACATCAGTAGGTGGTTTCCAATTCAATACATCCTTTACCTTGCCTGGATCCACTGATATTCCACCATTAGAGACAATATGACCAAGAAAAGAGACTTCCTTCAACCAAAACTCACATTTACTTCGCTTAGCATACATTTTATGCTCTGTAAGTTTCTGCAATACCAACCTCAGATGTTCAGCATGCTCTTTCTCAGTCTTGGAAAATACCAATATATCATCAATAAATACCACCATAAACTTATCAAGATACTCCATGAACACCTTATTCATCATGTACATAAAGTAGGCATGTGCATTGGTCAAACCAAATGACATAACAGTATACTCATACAAACCATACCTCATAGTAAAAGCTATCTTTGGAATATCAGAGGCACGAATCTTCAGTTGATGATAACCAGAACGCAAATCAATCTTAGAGAACACACAAGCACCTCTCAACTGATCAAACAAGTCATCAATTCTGGGCAAAGGATACTTGTTCTTGATAGTTACTTCATTAAGTGACCGATAATCAACACACATCCTCTGACCACCATCTTTCTTATCAACAAAAATAACTGGTGCACCCCAAGGTGACGAACTAGGATAATAAAACCTTTATCTTGTAATTCCTTAATTTGTTTCTTAAGTTCTTCTAATTCATATACTCCCATTCTATATGGTCGTTTAGCTATGGGTGTAGTTCCAGGTAATAATTCAATAAGAAATTCAATGTCTCGGTCAGGTGGCATACCTGGCAAATCATCTGGAAAAACATTTGAGAACTCATTGATAACTAGATCCTCTTTTCTAGCATCCTCATCAAGCTGATTCACTAGGGCTGTTGGTTGCTTCTGCACTGCTACATTCACACTAATCTTCTCCCCATTAGGTGCATTTACAACTACTACCTTTTTCTGACACTGAATCTCTGCCTGGTTTTGCATCATCCAGTCCATACCTAAGATCACATCAATACCAGATGTCCTCAACACTATATGAGTTATCTTAAACTCTACCCCCCTTAAAATCATACTAATTGGAAGACACCGATTAGTGGTTTGCATGGTACCCCCAGGTGAATTTACTAAGAGAGGTTCTTTCATGGCAAGCATGGGTACGCTATGCATTCTAACAAAAATGTTGGAAATAAAGGTATGCGAAGCTCTAGAATCAAAAAGAATGGTTGCAGGAGTAGAATGGACATTGAACGTACCAAACATTACTTCAGGCTCTGTCTGTGCTGTTTCAGTAGACACATGATTCACCTTTCCAGTATAAGATGATCTCTGCCCCTGCGGTGTCTGCTGATTCTGCTTCTTGGGACAATAATTAGCATAATGTCCAGACTCTCCACAGCGATAACACAGATTGGGGGTACTAGGTGCACTGGTCTTCATTGGGGTAGAGCTAGAATTACCCTGACGTGGAGTTTGCTGACCACTCTGCTGTTGGAACTGCCTGTTCTGCTGATACTGAGGTCATTGCTGAAACTGATTACTTTGTCGATTCTGAGACCACTGTTGATTTGAATTACGGTTCCACTGACTAACTGGTCCTTGAAATTTTGAATGAAACCCATGCTGAGAATTTGTACGTTGGCGAATATTGTTCCCAACACCTTGTCCTTTCATCTTTCTTTTCCTGTCCATCTCCCGACGTTCATTATCCAGCACAATAGCTTTATTCACAAGTTCCTGGAAGCTGGCATAATTATTACCCTTCAGCTACAAACGAAGATCATAATAGATTCCCTTGAGAAAGAGTCGCTGCTTATCTGCATCTTCCCTCACTTCATTAGGAGCGTAGCGAGCCAACTGCGTGAACTTGTCATGATACTCACTAACACTCATCTGTCCCATCCTGAGATTCCTGAATTCTTCCTGCTTCAGCTCAATTATACCCTCAGGAATATGGCGAGCTCTAAAATCTCGAACAAATTCATTCCAAGTGACAGGAAGAGCATTGTAGGATGTGCAGCTTGATACGACTCCCACCAAGTCTGAGTTGTCCCCTGTAGCTGACCAGATGCATATAACACCTTTTCTAGATCATTACATTGGGCGATATTCAATTGTTTCTCCACCGCTCGCACCCAATCATCTGCCTCCAATGGATCAGCAGCATGAGAAAACACTGGAGGGCGTCCCTTCAAAAATTCACCACGTTTGTCTTTCACATGCACAGGTGGCGGTCCTCCTGCAGGGGGATTGTTCTGCATGTGCTGCATGAACATCTGCATCATCTGATTCTGTGTATTCATAAGTTCCTCCATGGTAATGGGTGGGTTAGCACCTCCACGGCCCCTGCCACGGCCTCTGGTTGCCATCTGTTTTCAAACCACAGAAAATGAAACTCAGTACTATCCAGGATGATGTATACAATAGATAAGTAAATCTGAATTCTCTGGGCAAATTCCAATTTCAGCGGCTCAATAAAACTGACATATCTCGAGATACAAACGTCCATTTAAGGTGATCTTTACATGGTTAGAAAGCTTATGAAATTATCTACGACTTTTATTCACAACATTTTTCCATATTCTGCCAATAAATTAGTCAAAAATTGAGCTTAACCGAAACTGTTTCAGAATTTCAGACTGCACAGTGACCCCAACTTGGAACAGGTATATCTCTTAGCTCATAATAGATAATAAGGTGATTCTTGTGGGGTTGGAAAGATACAGAAGTCTAATTATTCTCAGTAAAATTTCATAAATTTCCCAGAAACAGATTTTAAGTTATTCCAGAAACATCCCAGACTGATCCAGAAATCAGGAAAAGACAGAACCAAGTCTACCCCGACCCAACTTATATATTCATGATCAAACTTAATATTCTTAACTATGGAACTTGTAGACATGTCTACAAAACTCCAGCACACATTACAAAGATCCAAATCACACATTATCATAATAACAATTCATCAATCACACAATTGTTCACACCACATACTAACACTCGACAATACCAAGCTCAAATTGACTCGCAAACTAATATCGTTCTTATTACATAGGGATTTCCTAATCTTAATTAAGCTTCTCATAAATCTTGGGACGGCCTAGCTCAGCCCTTAGTTCGTCGATCTCCTTATAAGCTTGTTCTTTAAGTTCCTTTTCCTTTAGCAACTCATCCTTCAAATCCACCTCATGGAGAGCCAACTCACGAACCAGTCCCACTGTAGCTTGTAAAGTCAAGGATGAATCATCCGCAAACGGCACGGTCCAAACACCCTTGTCATGTAAGAAACAAGGAAACTGCCAGAGTACACCCTGCAACGTCTTGTCCAAACGAAGACCATGGTAGTAGACAAACGCATTGTAGGTGACATCTTCCATGCTTATTTCTACGGTTGCCCGGCTCACTCGGGTGATGAACTTTGACTCCACCTTGGGATCCTTAGTGGTAGGATCCCTTGTCTTGACCCATAGCTCAGTCTCCTAGTAAGAGTCCATCAATGGATGACTGTACTCCTTGCAGCGATACTCCAACGTAGCTTCCCAATCGTAGTAATAATTATCCAAGGTTCTTGTCAGCATGTCATGGAAGAAAACATCGACTTTAGGAAACATGATTTGAAGTTTCATGGTCCACCCCATAACTGAATCCTCCATTGGTGTGTCACCGACTCTTGATTCAACATCAGATATCTCTTGGTCACCATCTACATGGGGCTCCTGGGGTTTGAAGCGGGCAATGTACTGTGCAGCGGACAGACGGGGATGAGGAGGCATCTACAAGAATTAGACATAGATTAGATGGAATCAATGTATTTTCACAATAGAATAAGATAGAAAGAGCATAAATATTTAGCAATTAACAAGGTGAAAGGAGTAAGCATGAAATAAGTGAAGCATGGATGGTAATAACGACCATTCTAACTAGGCTTGCGTCCTACAGTCAACACGGCTCTGATACCAATTTGTCACACCCATTTTTGAGGATAAAAATAGGATGCATAAAAGACTCATGTGCGCCCTAGGATATGATCACACACACAAGTAGACAAATTACATAGTATCATCACAGTGCTTATTACATAGCGAATAAATATTTAACACATAGTCTTGAACAATAAATAGTAGCAACTAGTAGTAAATCTCCAGCGGAAACTCCAAACACAGGGACACGGTTGACTGGTTGACACCAAGACTAGTACTCATTACGATAATCTTCCTCATAATCTTCATTTGTTATGGTGGAAATAGCAAGGGTGAGTCCATGTCGAACTCAACGAGTACAACACAGGGTTCATGAGGCTCAAAAAGGCTAGACACTGTTTGACTGCGTTTAGCTTTTAATCATCATATAATTAGCAATTGAGTAGCATCAAAGTAAACCAATTCCCATTAATGAATCAATGATCATTTGTAATAAGGATAATGAATAGCATTAACATGAGCATAATAATAACAACAATAATTAAACATGGTATAATAATGGTAATCATCTATTCTGTAAGAATCTCCAAGGCCGCTCGTATCTGTGAGCACGGCTAGTATACCAGTTTTTAACTCTGCGCAGAGGTGTACACTTTCACTATGAGTCATAACTTCCAAATGCATGGGTTCGCGACTCCCCAAAACACTAGAAATCATATAAAGCCACTTAAAGGTTCGTCTAACAAGTTAGGGCCATTAGATTCATTCGGCAGGCAGATGTAGGAACCTCCCTTTTCAAATGGCACACTTCCTTCTCGGCTATACTCATTGACTAGAAGCTGTCCTACACCCAACGTGTCAAGCCATTCTTACGCCATTTAAGGTAACCACTAACAAGCTAGAAAAGGTCCTTTAAACAACTAAAGCCAGAGCCATATAGCCCTCACAGCTGTACTGTAAATCCCGGTTATCACTTACAGATAAGTCCTTATGGAGAGTAACTAGAGCGACAAACAATCAACACAACACAATGCTCTAGTCCCCTTTTTCAACAGTAATAAGATCATCTTAGTGGTTGGTTGCTTAATCCCTTAATCAAATTACATGATCATTGTTCATAATTAAGCACTAGCAATAACTACCCAAATGCATCCCCAAGGTTGACAAGGAATCAAGATAACAATCACTAAGTTATAATCTCTAAGGTTATCAAGGAAGACACATGCATATGTATAATAATTTTAGTGAATAGGTAACAAGGATAGTCCCATGTTATACTTGCCTTGATCAAAGTTTTCCTGATGATACTGCTGGTTTGGCTCAAAATAATACTCATGATTGTCCAAAAACTGCTCACCGTCTATACTCAATCATCAAGCATCAACACACAATCATCCGAGCAATCATACACGAAGCAAACAAAGAAACATAGTTAGAACAGTACACCAACAGTAGCAAAACAGTATAAAAAGTTTGTAAAACTCTTCTACACATTACTACGATCACACAGATGTCAAGATCACAAAATTCGGAGTTAAAACGTGAAAGTTATGAATTTTCTAAGATTTCCTATAGATAAATAATTACTTAAATATAAACTCGAAAATTAAACTTTCCAAACCTACTGTACAACTATACTAACATGTAGAGCTCGCAAATACGAACCTAACGCAACTTGAACGGGTCAAATCGGAGTTAAAACGAAGATTTTATGACCAAAACAAGTTTAGTGGCAAAATTGTAAATACCAGAAAACGTATTTTTGATTTACTGAGAAGAAATACGTTTTCAAAACAAAGAAACGTTCGTCGGATAATACGCCAAGGACCACGGGTTAAGCCTTAAAGAAATCCAGGGTCTCTTTAGCAAAAACGCCGAGCCGAAGGGGTATGTTCTAATCACGAGCGTTGATCTAAAGATGGACGGCTGCCATCGATTCTGGTGGGAAGAGAGAGAGCGCGGCCTCCTTCACCAACTCCGGCCGGTGGCCGCCATGGTCGGCACCCTCAGCTCGCCGGAGAGCTTCGGCTCCATCGTTTCCGACCACCAATCTACCTGCAACCAACACCAATCGAAAGAGGAGGTCACCGCGAACACATCTAAGCGGTTTAGGTAAACTACGACGGTCCGAGGAGGGAATGCGGCTCGGGAAGGGCGGCGGCGCCATTGCCGGCTCATTGGAGAGCTTCAAACTCGTGATTCAAAGTACCACAACCCAAAAGAAGAGCACGGGGAGGAAGAGAAGGGGATAGCGAACTCACCAAAGCGAAGAAGAAGGGCTCAAACCAACCCGCAAGCTCCGACGACGAGCACCCATAAAATCCTAGGGTTCCAAACTCCTACACTCGAAGTCACGTGGTTAGGCTCGGGTTTTAGATGGAAAAAGGGAAGAGGGGGATTACGGCTACTCTTTTATAGCACTACAACACCGTTTTCGGGTATAATCTCGGGTTACGCGGTGAGAATCTGTTGAGGCGGTGTTCCTCTCCGTCTCGGTCACGACTGGAGGAGGAAGGCGCGACTAACAGGCGGGCCCGGCTCGTCAGCAACGTCAGAGAGAGGAGAACGCGTGCGGTAAGTAACTGGGCCGGCCCACGCGGCGCTGGGAAGAGCGGGCAAGGCGGCTTCGGCTTTGTCGGCCCATCAGCGCGAGGAGGGTAAGGCAGGATGGCTCGGTCGGGCCTCCAGGCCACCAGCCACAGCGGTAAGTCTTTCATTCTTTTCTTTTTTTATTTGTTTCCAAAACCATTTAAATAGATTTGTAAATCCAAATCAAATAAAATAAAAACCACACCACATAATAAAATAAATACAACAGCATGAATGCATCATCAAGTATTCCATCTAAAATTTTAAATTTTAATTCCCCATTAATTATTTTCTAAATTATTTAAACTCATACTAAATCCCTTTTAACTCTAATTTTTCTTCTAATTCTCAATTTTAAAATTTTTGGGTGTTACAAATATGGACGATTAAATGGACATGACATACCACCATGTTTAAACAGAATAAATGATCATTTAGGTAAATAGTGGTTTTCTATGTTATTTTTTTGTCAGAAATCAAATAGAACTCAACACATGAATTGTACATGTTATATTAAAGTGTATTTGTAGATGAAAAATTCAAAACACGGTGACGTGTCAAGTGATCTAAGTTAGCATCTAATTGACATGTCAAGGAAAAATCCAAGCAACGAAAATTTATGTGTATCTATGAATAGCATATATAATACAAGGTATATTAAGGCTTTAGACAAATTCGGTTGGAGAACATTGTTAGTCCACCTCAGCTTTCCACAATTCAATGCAAGCCTACTTTTAAAAAGAGGTGACTAGATCTGATGTGGCATTGGCCACGTCATGCAAGCTCATTATGTCAGCCTGGCCAACTTTTCAAGGAAAGAACTGATGTCCAAATCAACAAAATTCCACGTCATGACTACCTTATCTAGAATGAACTTTCAGTTTAGCAGAGGCCAAAATTCCTTCATAGTACAGGTTGCTATAAATACCACCCTAATAATCCATTCTTGTCCATCACCTTCATCTAAACAACAGTTGGATCTCACTGTCTGCAGGATAGTGTAATCAAATACCATGGCATCACAAACCACCAAAATGCTTGCTCTTGTTGCGTTCCTTGCTCTCTCTACGATTGCTACTGTGTCGCGCCCGGTTTTCCAAAGAAGGCCAAGAACTCGTTATATGTATGCCCAGGAAGTCCACACATACAACAACAGAATAGAAACATCAAAACAATGTTTATATAAAGCGGAATACATACTATATTAACACTTACAACTATCAGAGTATCGTAGAACGGTGGCTAAGCTTCTGCTCAGGCTCCATTCTTCTCAGGGACGGCTGACTGGGGGCTCCGTATGCCAAGCACTTCTGATAGTCTTCTGAAAACTCTACTATGTCTTTATCCTTCTTCTAAGCATCACCTTACTACATACTAGAGTGTGGGGGAAATAGCAAGGGTGAGCACATGTCGTACTCAACAAATATAACATGGGGTTCATGAGGCTCAAAAAGGATAGACACTGGTTTACTGCATGTAGCTTTTAATTTAGCAATGTTTTAGCAAATGAGTAGCAAAAGTGTAAATAATTCCCACCATAAACAATGATCAAGTAATTATGAATAACGAATAGCAAAAACATAAAGCCATTAATGTATATCTATTCCATGAAGGTCCAAGGCCGCTCGTGTCCATGAGCACGGCTGTTATAACAGTTTATTAAACTCTGCGCAGAGGTGTACACTTTCACCGTGAGTCATGATTTCCAAATACATGGGGTAGCTAGTCCTAAAACACCGAAAATCATATAAAGTCATTCAAAAGTTCGTCCAACAAGTTAGGCCATTAGATTCACTTGGCAAGCAGATATAGGAACCCCTTTTCACATGGGACATTCCTTCCCGGCTATACACATGGGACTAGAAGCTGTCCTATACCCGAATTGTCAAGCCATTCTTACGCCAATTAAGGTAACCGCTAACAAGCTAGAAAAGGTCTTTCAACCAACTAGAGCCAGAGCCATATAGCCCTCACAGTTGTACTGTAAGTCCCGGATGTTCGTTCACAGATGAGTTCTTATGGACAGAAACTAGAGCAACATAAAAACAACATAATGCTCTAGCACCCTTTAACAGTAAGAAAGTCATCTTAAAAGGTTGGTTGCATAATCCATTAGTCAAATTACAAGATCATTGTTCATAACTTTCGCACTTGCCAAGCTACCCAAATGCACATCCCATAGGTGACAAGGGAACAGGAAATCAATAGCTATGTTATATTCGCTACGGTTGTCAAGGAGGACACATGCATATGTATGATAATTTCAGTGAATAGGACAACAAGGATAATCCCATGCTATACTTGCCTTTTTCCCAGAGTTAAATTGCTTAGAATCTTCAGCTGCTATCTTTTGGTCTCCAACTTCTGCTTCGACTGTCGGTCCTCAGCTCCAGGTCCTCTATGCTACCGAACCACACTTTTACTCATAGCAACCAAGCACAGCAAACAAACAACAAACACAACTAAGAACAAACATCATACAAAGGAGACACTTTAAAAGGGAACATACTAAACAATACGGTACACTACTACGATCGCTAAAACACAAGAACGATGGATAATGGAGCTACCATCAAAGAGGACACGTGACTATCGAGGAGTTTACAACAAATCAGAAAAGACAAACTATATGTTTGATTTATTTTAGTTAATGAATTAAGGTGATAGAACTTAGATAATGTTAAAGTTTATATATAAACATAGGAGTATAAACCTATGTTGTTTCTAATTTGATAAGCAGTGCAAATAGAAATTAGTTAAAATTAATATTTAAATTAAAATTTAGAACACATGTAGCATGTTAAGCGTCGTCGACATACGTACAGTAGACTACGTCAATTCAGGCAAGGCTAAAGCGATTAAGATACGAAAGTTGAAGGCAACGACGGAGATATGAGTACGGACTAAAAAGACAGCCTAAGCAGCTCCAAAAGGATATGATTTATGGTCATGAATGACAACGAACGACATCAGCACAACTTTTGATCAATTAAATAATAGATAGATAAGGTGATATGTGCGCTGACGTTAATTAAACGTGCATAAACACTTGCTACTAATGTCAAGGTAATGAACATTTTAAAGTTGAATTAACCAATTTACATTGAATTATAAAAGATAAAGTTAACCTATTCATATTTTATTTATAAATATTTATTTAGTGTTTAAGTCATTTAAACATTTATAAATTAGAAAGCATAAAGAAGGTGATAACAGCTAATTGGATCATTATGTGTTTCTTGCATAAACTAAACAAGTTCTATTTAATAAACACGTAAGTTCTTATTAATCATGATAGAATTTGATTATTTATAAAAGACAAATTATAAACCAAAGTTACTTTTAATTTGAAAAGACAGTAGCTAAATATTAGTTAAATTAACTATATGCTTCATGTTTAACTAAACTAATTATTATTAAGAAATATTTAAGTTAATATTAATCAAGTTAACATTTATTTAAGAATGTTCTACGTATGAACCTAAGTCGCTTCTAATTTAAAAGAGCATGACATAAACATTAATCAAATAAACATAATTTAATTTGTAAACACATAACGTGACATGGTAAACAACGTTGCTAATGCGTCTCTTATGCCAGCATAGTCACGAAGCAACGAGAACGAAATTATAACCCTATGTTGCTTTTAGTTAGAAAGCTGTTAAATAAATATTAATCAAGTTTCATTTAAATAGACAAATTCATACTTGAGTGAATCACAAAAATTATCGCTAGAGCACGACGCTAGGAAACTATCACAATAAGAACGGATTTACAAACCTAGATTGTTTTTAATCATAGAACTAATTGCATGTCAATTAAATTAATATTTAATTTATATATGACTAGCATGTAACACGTCTACGCCGATAGCATGTAGCTTCGATTGGCATGATCGCAAAATCACAATAACGAGTTACTACACTAGGTTGCTTTTAATTAAAAATACATTAAATAAATATTGCACGTAAATCAATAAATTCATAATTGGGTGACACGATATAAGTCAGCACTACTACGTAGAGCGCAACTATACGAAACTAACGCAACTGAAACGGAGCAAAACGAAATTAAAACGAAGGAACGACAAAGATATTACGAACCAGTGGCAGAACCGCAAATACTGCATCTTCTACCTCCATCCATCTGAAGGGCCTCGGCCTGGGGGCGACACAAGAAGAAGGAGAAATATCTAATTTACTACACGAGAGATTTCCCAAACTAGGGGCTTCTCTTACGTTAGTTTTGATGTGCTTTTCCCATGGGGTAGGTACATACTTGTAGGGAGGAAAACTCTCCACCTTCACATCAACTAGCAATATGGTACTAATTGATGTTGCACCGTCCACCTCCACTAATAGGCCTAAATAGACATTAAGGCCCTTTAGTTAATAAAGACATAGGCCTTTATGATTATTGCACATATGCTTTGAGCGTTGGGAAAAATAAAATATTTATTTATTTTCGGAATTAATTAATTTCATGGATAAAATAATTCCAGAAAAGTCTAAAATTATTATTTAAGCCATGAAAAATACTCCAAAAGCTCTAAAAATTCAGGGAAAATTCTCAGAGACATTATGGAACATGAGGAACCCTGATAAAGTATTTGGGACACGTGAAAAGATATTTTGGAGCATCTAAAAATTAGATAACGCTCACAGAAAAGTGTGAACTTGCTCTAGAAAAAGCCAGAACAATTCCCGAATAGTTCACTGAGATTGATTGACACACGAGGAACTGAAAGGAATAATTTGTATTATAAAGAAAAGATTTTAGGAAATTTCCAACGAGAACTTAAGATGAGAAACAAAGAATATTGATTGCAGAAAAAGATAAAAGGCGTGCCGGAGAAGAAAGATCGACCTACTAAACATATTTTTAAAGACTTTGTCCGCTCTCAACACACAAGAGTTAACAAGCAAACATCACATTAAACAATAGCCCGCCAAATTAGTTTTAATTTTTTTAAAGATTCTCATTTTTTTTCATTTTTTTATAACTAATTGATGCTATCATAAACTAAACTTGAGAAATTTTATCCAAATATTAAAACATTTATTTTATTTAGTATTTCCAATGCACAACCCAAAATTGAAAATTTTGGGTGTGACATACTGCCACAACCACTTGCCTACAAAATGGCCCTCATGTGATGGGAATGACAGTGATGGATCCTTGCATGCAATGTCACACCCCAAAATTTCTGATTTTGGATTGTGCATGAAAAACACTAAATAAAATAAATAATTTCAATATTTGAATAAATTTATTAGATAAGTTAAGTTGCTGCTAATTTAAATATAGAAAATAGTGGTTTTAAACTTTTTCGTATTAATTTGATAATGTGGTGTTTGTGTGATGCTTGTCTTTGGTGTTGGTGAGTGCTATTATTTTCAAAATACTATAGGACGACGATTACTTCTCATCGGAAAACTTTTTGGCATTTTCTGGATTTAAAATTTCAATTTCTGTGAGCTTAATCTTTTTCCTTGATCTCTTCATCAATCTTTTCATGAGCTCCAAATACTTTATTTGGGTTCCTCATGTTCCATAATGTCTCTAGAAAATTCCCTCGAATTTTCGGAGCTTTCGGAGTATTTTTCGTGGCTTAAATAATAATTCTGGACTTTTCTAGAATTATTTTATCCATGAAAATAATTAATTCCGAAAATAATAAATAACTCATTTTCCCCAACGCTCAAAGCCCATGTGCAATAATCCTAATAAAACTCAAAGGCCCATACATTTATTTACTAATGGGCTTAAATGATTACTTAGGCCTATTAGCGGAGGTGGATGGTGCAACGTCAATTAGCACCATATCGCTAGTTGACATGGAGGTGGAGAGTTTTTCTCCCTATATATACGTACCTACCCCATGGGCAAAGCACACCAAAAACTACCGTAGAGGAGCCCCTAGTTTGGGAAATCTCTCGTGTAGTAAATTAGAATTTTCTCCCTTCTTATCGCGAGCCGCCGCTCGTAGCTCCCTCCACCCCTCGCCGAAGTTCTGCATCTACAGCTTGCGTCCCGGCGAACTTCCGACGAAGGTTCAGCGAGCTTTTCCGGCCACCACGGACATCTCCGGCGAATTCCGCTTCCACTCCGAGGTTCGTCTCGTCGTTCTCTACACCGGCACGCTTTTTATTTCGCGAATCCATGACCGTTTCATCGTTTCCCAATCTCATCTTCTTTTTATCTCCGGTGAACTTCACCATGGCTAGTCCTCTGTTCTCTGTTTGTTTCAGGCCATGTCCGGCCACGGCCAAGCCCTCCTCGTCTCGCGGCACTTGACTAGGCTAGAGCTCACAGGCATATGGTTCTGTCGTTGCATAAACTTGGATGGTTGTCCTGCGTTGGAAGATCTAGAGATTGAAGGGTGCGACATGTTGGGTGTTAGGAAGATCATGTCCCTGTCACTTAAGCGCCTCGTCATCAGATCCTGTAATTCTAGTGACGATCAGAAACGAATTCAGATTTGTGTTCCACGTCTCGTTTCATTGTGGCTAGATGTCGAGGATGTCAAGACTCCCCTGCCGGAGAGAATGCCTGACTTGATGAGGGCAAAGGTCCGGATTAGCTCATATCTGGATTGGTGCTCTTGTGAAGATCTCATGGCTTGTTATCACGTTCGTGCGCCGGTGACACTCCAGATATTGATTTTTGATAGCGACGAAGAAGATGACGGTATTTACAGAACTGTCACTCATCTTTTAATGCGCGTTGTTCATTCGTTTTAAGTCCGATTCGAGTCATTCCGATTGCGTTAGGTTCGTGTAATCGCGCCCTACGCGGTAGTACCAACGTTGGTCATGTCTCATAATTATAAATTTATTGATTTAGAAACTTTTTGATTAATAATTATTTAATCGCTGTTAATTAGAAAATAACTAAGGGTTGTAATTTCATTCGCGTCGTGTCGTGTTTGTGTCAACGTAAATTATGTATTAGTAACGATGTTTATCTTGTCACTTGATTATGAATTTATTAATTTAAATAGTAATTAGATTAATATATTTATTTAATAGCTTTCCAATTAAAAGAAATCCCGGTTTAAATCCGTTCTTATTGTTTTGCAATAGTGCTGATCGAAGTTATGTGTTAGCAACAACGTTTAACATGTCTTACATCTTTGAAATTTATAAGTTAAATATTAATTTGATTTATGCTTGTGCAATTGAGTTTCTAATTAAACGCAACACGGGTTTATACTTCAGCCTGTCCTAAATTAATGTTAATCTAATTAATATTAAACTAAATGTCCTTTGAATTATAAGATGCTTAGTTCAAACTTGAAACATAAGTACTTTCGTTCAGTTGCCACATGTTTTCTATATAAATAGTTCAATATTAAATTGATTGATATGATTAATGTACAATATATTTCAAATTGAAATTTGCTTAGTCTAAGTACGTTGCATATATATAGATAATTTCACATTACAGTACGTATCTGCTCTTCATAGTTATACGACTTTAATCCTCGAGCATTTATTCGTTTGAAATCTGTTTTGCTCCAATTAAGTTGCGTTAGATTCGCATCGACGTTCTCTGTGCAGTAGCACTAATGTTTTTCATGTCATATGCTTTTCCATACATCGCTGAATATTATATTAATTAATATATTTGATATTAGTTTTATAATTAAAAATAATATATAATCTTGTCACGTCAGTCCTTTGTAACTAAGCATGAACTTAGCTAATGGCAACTTAAATATGTTTAAATTATGATTTACTTAGCCCAAGCACATATCTCATATAATTGAAATAGTTGTTCTCATATGTTCTTTTATCTCTGCAAAGTCGGCAATACTTATAAATAAAATATGACCAGGGTTAAATCTAGCTTTGTAATTTAATTGTTTAATCTAATTTTAGAATATTTCTTCAGAATGTTTGTCACCTTATTTCAATAACTAATATGCATTAAGTTTATAGTCGGTCTTCTGTGTTATGTTATAATCGTCTCGATAGTCGTGTGTCCTCTTTAATGGTAGCTCCGTTATCCGTCGTTCTTGCGTTTTCATGACTGTAGCAACGTACCGTGTCGTTTAGTGCGCTCTCTTTTAAAGTGTTTCTTTTGTTTGATGCATGTTCTTAGATGTGTTTGTTGTTTGTCTATGTGTGGTGCTTTGCTGCGAGTAGAGGAAACGTGGTTTATTAGCAATGAAGACGGGAAGCTAAGGATCGACAAGTATAACAGAGGCTGAAGATTTCTCAGTAGCTAACTTTGAAAGAAAGGCAAGTATAGCATGGGATAATCCTTGTTTCCTATTCACTTTTAATACACTTAATTCATGTGCATGTGTCTACCTTGTTACCACTAAGGATATCCTAGTTTTTGTATCTTGTACCTTGACACTCATGGGATATTGCATTGGGTAGTATTTATGCTAGTGCTCAAGATAAATAACCATGATCTATAACTTGACTAATGGTATATGCAATAAACGTTTAAAAGATGCTTTATAGCAACATGGCTCAAGGGGGCTAGAGCATGGGGTTATTTATGGTGCTCTAGTTTCTCTCCTTAAGGACTTATCTGTAAGCGAACATCCGGGACTTACAGTACAACTGTGAGGGCTATATGGCTCTGGCTTTAGCTCAGTATGAGGACCTTTTCTAGCTTGTTAGAGGTTACCCTTGTGGCGCAAATGGGGTAAAGCAGACTGTGGATCCCTGCGTGGTGTATCACACGGACTGACTTCTGAAACCTAGCGGCCCTAACTTGTTAGACGAACCTTTGAAAGGCTTCATAGTGAACCCTGCCGACCTTCCTTGGTAGTGGGTCAAGAGGCTGATCACCTCGGGCGAAAGGGTAAATCACGACTCACAGTGAAAGTGTACAACCTCTGCAGAGTGTAAAACTGTTATAACAGCCGTGCTCACGGTCACGAGTGGCCTTGGACCCTTACAGAATAAATGATGACACTGATGATAATGATAATACTGATGATATTGATGTTCACTAATGATTATTGTTTCTTGCTATACATTTTTCTCGTTTACATGATCATGAGGTTATTTGGGCTTATGGTAAACTTGTTGCTACTCAAATGCTAAAAAGATGACTCACTAAAAGCTATTGCAGTAAACCCGTGTCAAACCTTTTGAGCTTTATGAACCCCATGTTATATTTGTTGAGTTCGACATGGACTCACTCTTGCTATTTTCCTTATACTCTAGTATGTAGTAAGGTGCTACTTTGAAGAAGGATGAAGGTGTAGTGTAGTTTTCAGAAGTGCTTGGCATATGGAGCCACCAGTCAGCCGTCCCTGAGAAGAATGGAGCCTGAAGTTTAGTCACCGTTCCGCGATACTCTGATGTAAGTGTTAATATAGCTATGTATACGTTATATAATAACATTGTTTCTGATACTTTTTCATTCTGACATATGTGTGGACTTCCTGGGCACACATATGATTAGCCTGGTTTTGTTCTTTAGAAAACCGGGTGTGACAGAGTTGGTATCAGAGCGGTGTTGACTGTAGGACGTATGCCAAGTAGCATTGGACGTATTCTAAAACTTATTTTACTTTAAAACTATTTTGTGATCCCTTGATTCATTGATTTTGATTATTTCCTGTTCCTTGTCTTTTTGTATCCCTTCCTTGATAGCTTCCTTTGAGCTATTATTTCTTACTCCCTTGATTTTTTTTTATTTGTGTTGTTTTTACCAAAAGTTTTCTGATCTTACCTTGCTCAAAAGTTCGATGGCCTTTCATCATCTCCAATGTGCTATTAGGATGATCACCATTGTTGAAGAAGCACGTTTAGTACCGATGATGTGATTAGTGCTTTGTTTTGTTTGATGTGTGCTTGTCTTGTTTGATGTGATGCCTGTGTGTCGCCTTTGTTCTTGTGTTCCAAAGGAGGCCCGAAATCATCTTGAGAATTAGCTCAATCTATGTTAAAGTGGGGTAGTATCCTCTCTTGACCTACCTAACCTTCGATCAATCCGAATTCTTATTGTCTTTTCCATAAATCATCCTTGCTTACTCTTGGTTTCTATGCTTTCTCCTTTAACTTAACCCAAGGGAGGATCAACACATGAAGGACTCATCAATAGTAGTAAGCCTTAAAGAAAGTGTTGCCTTTAATGACATCACCAGGTGGAACAAGATCTTTGTTAAGTGGGGTAGCGTCCGCCACTATCATTAATCTCTATATTATATCTCGACAAAGGTCTTAGAACAACCTTGATAATCAACTTTATCTTTCTTCCTAGTCTCTTCGAATCTCGGGACGAGATTCATGTTAAGTGGGGTAGAATTGTCACACCCCAAAATTTCTGATTTTGGGTTATGCATGAAAAACACTAAATAAAATAAATAATTTCAATATTTGAATAAATTTATTAGATAAGTTAAGTTGCTGCTAATTTAAATATAGAAAATAGTGGTTTTAAACTTTTTCGTATTAATTTGATAATGTGGTGTTTGTGTGATGCTTGTCTTTGGTGTTGGTGAGTGCTATTATTTTCAAAATACTATAGGACGACGATTACTTCTCATCGGAAAACTTTTTGGCATTTTCTGGATTTAAAATTTCAATTTCTGTGAGCTTAATCTTTTTCCTTGATCTCTTCATCAATCTTTTCATGAGCTCCAAATACTTTATTTGGGTTCCTCATGTTCCATAATGTCTCTAGAAAATTCCCTCGAATTTTCGGAGCTTTCGGAGTATTTTTCGTGGCTTAAATAATAATTCTGGACTTTTCTGGAATTATTTTATCCATGAAAATAATTAATTCCGAAAATAATAAATAACTCATTTTCCCCAACGCTCAAAGCCCATGTGCAATAATCCTAATAAAACTCAAAGGCCCATACATTTATTTACTAATGGGCTTAAATGATTACTTAGGCCTATTAGCGGAGGTGGATGGTGCAACGTCAATTAGCACCATATCGCTAGTTGACATGGAGGTGGAGAGTTTTTCTCCCTATATATACGTACCTACCCTATGGGCAAAACACACCAAAAACTACCGTAGAGGAGCCCCTAGTTTGGGAAATCTCTCGTGTAGTAAATTAGAATTTTCTCCCTTCTTATCGCGAGCCGCCGCTCGTAGCTCCCTCCACCCCTCGCCGAAGTTCTGCATCTACAGCTTGCGTTCCGGCGAACTTCCGACGAAGGTTCAGCGAGCTTTTCCGGCCACCTCGGACATCTCCGGTGAATTCCGCTTCCACTCCGAGGTTCGTCTCGTCGTTCTCTACACCGGCATGCTTTTTATTTGGCGAATCCATGACCGTTTCATCGTTTCCCAATCTCATCTTCTTTTTATCTCCGGTGAACTTCACCATGGCTAGTCCTCTGTTCTCTGTTTGTTTCAGGCCATGTCCGGCCACGGCCAAGCCCTCCTCGTCTCGCGGCACTTGACTAGGCTAGAGCTCACAGGCATATGGTTTTGTCGTTGCATAAACTTGGATGGTTGTCCTGCGTCGGAAGATCTAGAGATTGAAGGGTGCGACATGTTGGGTGTTAGGAAGATCATGTCCCTGTCACTTAAGCGCCTCGTCATCAGATCCTGTAATTCTAGTGACGATCAAAAACGAATTCAGATTTGTGTTCCACGTCTCGTTTCATTGTGGCTGGACGTCGAGGATGTCAAGACTCCCCTGCCGGAGAGAATGCCTGACTTGGTGGGGGCAAAGGTCCGGATTAGCTCATATCTGGATTGGTGCTCTTGCGAAGATCTCATGGCTTGTTATCACGTTCGTGCGCCGGTGACACTCCAGATATTGATTTTTGATAGCGACGAAGAAGATGACGGTATTTACAGAACTGTCACTCATCTTTTAATGCGTTGTTCATTCGTTTTAAGTCCGATTCGAGTCGTTCCGATTGCGTTAGGTTCGTGTAATCGTGCTCTACGCGGTAGTACCAACGTTGGTCATGTCTCATAATTATAAATTTATTGATTTAGAAACTTTTTGATTAATAATTATTTAATCGCTGTTAATTAGAAAATAACTAAGGGTTGCAATTTCATTCGCGTCGTGTCGTGTTTGTGTCAACGTAAATTATGTATTAGTAACGATGTTTATCTTGTCACTTGATTATGAATTTATTAATTTAAATAGTAATTAGATTAATATATTTATTTAATAGCTTTCTAATTAAAAGAAATCCCGGTTTAAATCCGTTCTTATTGTTTTGCAATAGTGCTGATCGAAGTTATGTGTTAGCAACAACGTTTAACATGTCTTACATCTTTGAAATTTATAAGTTAAATATTAATTTGATTTATGCTTGTGCAATTGAGTTTCTAATTAAACGCAACACGGGTTTATACTTCAGCCTGTCCTAAATTAATGTTAATCTAATTAATATTAAACTAAATGTCCTTTGAATTATAAGATGCTTAGTTCAAACTTGAAACATAAGTACTTTCGTTCAGTTGCCACATGTTTTCTATATAAATAGTTCAATATTAAATTGATTGATATGATTAATGTACAATATATTTCAAATTGAAATTTGCTTAGTCTAAGTACGTTGCATATATATAGATAATTTCACATTACAGTACGTATCTGCTCTTCATAGTTATACGACTTTAATCCTCGAGCATTTATTCGTTTGAAATCTGTTTTGCTCCAATTAAGTTGCGTTAGATTCGCATCGACGTTCTCTGTGCAGTAGCACTAATGTTTTTCATGTCATATGCTTTTCCATACATCGCTGAATATTATATTAATTAATATGTTTGATATTAGTTTTATAATTAAAAATAATATATAATCTTGTCACGTCAGTCCTTTGTAACTAAGCATGAACTTAGCTAATGGCAACTTAAATATGTTTAAATTATGATTTACTTAGCCCAAGCACATATCTCATATAATTGAAATAGTTGTTCTCATATGTTCTTTTATCTCTGCAAAGTCGGCAATACTTATAAATAAAATATGACCAGGGTTAAATCTAGCTTTGTAATTTAATTGTTTAATCTAATTTTAGAATATTTCTTCAGAATGTTTATCACCTTATTTCAATAACTAATATGCATTAAGTTTATAGTCGGTCTTCTGTGTTATGTTATAATCGTCTCGATAGTCGTGTGTCCTCTTTAATGGTAGCTCCGTTATCCGTCGTTCTTGCGTTTTCATGACTGTAGCAACGTACCGTGTCGTTTAGTGCGCTCTCTTTTAAAGTGTTTCTTTTGTTTGATGCATGTTCTTAGATGTGTTTGTTGTTTGTCTATGTGTGGTGCTTTGCTGCGAGTAGAGGAAACGTGGTTTATTAGCAATGAAGACGGGAAGCTAAGGATCGACAAGTATAACAGAGGCTGAAGATTTCTCAGTAGCTAACTTTAAAAGAAAGGCAAGTATAGCATGTGATAATCCTTGTTTCCTATTCACTTTTAATACACTTAATTCATGTGCATGTGTCTACCTTGTTACCACTAAGGATATCCTAGTTTTTGTATCTTGTACCTTGACACTCATGGGATATTGCATTGGGTAATATTTATGCTAGTGCTCAAGATAAATAACCATGATCTGTAACTTGACTAATGGTATATGCAATAAACGTTTAAAAGATGCTTTATAGCAACATGGCTCAAGGGGGCTAGAGCATGGGGTTATTTATGGTGCTCTAGTTTCTCTCCTTAAGGACTTATCTGTAAGCGAACATCCGGGACTTACAGTACAACTGTGAGGGCTATATGGCTCTGGCTTTAGCTCAGTATGAGGACCTTTTCTAACTTGTTAGAGGTTACCCTTGTGGCGCAAATGGGGTAAAGCAGACTGTGGATCCCTGCGTGGTGTATCACACGGACTGACTTCTGAAACCTAGCGGCCCTAACTTGTTAGACGAACCTTTGAAAGGCTTCATAGTGAACCCTGCCGACCTTCCTTGGTAGTGGGTTAAGAGGCTGATCACCTCGGGCGAAAGGGTAAATCACGACTCACAGTGAAAGTGTACAACCTCTGCAGAGTGTAAAACTGTTATAACAGCCGTGCTCACGGTCACGAGTGGCCTTGGACCCTTACAGAATAAATGATGACACTGATGATAATGATAATACTGATGATATTGATGTTCACTAATGATTATTGTTTCTTGCTATACATTTTTCTCGTTTACATGATCATGAGGTTATTTGGGCTTATGGTAAACTTGTTGCTACTCAAATGCTAAAAAGATGACTCACTAAAAGCTATTGCAGTAAACCCGTGTCAAACCTTTTGAGCTTTATGAACCCCATGTTATATTTGTTGAGTTCGACATGGACTCACTCTTGCTATTTTCCTTATACTCTAGTATGTAGTAAGGTGCTACTTTGAAGAAGGATGAAGGTGTAGTGTAGTTTTCAGAAGTCTTTCAGAAGTGCTTGGCATATGGAGCCACCAGTCAGCCGTCCCTGAGAAGAATGGAGCCTGAAGTTTAGTCACCGTTCCGCGATACTCTGATGTAAGTGTTAATATAGCTATGTATACGTTATATAATAACATTGTTTCTGATACTTTTTCATTCTGACATATGTGTGGACTTCCTGGGCACACATATGATTAGCCTGGTTTTGTTCTTTAGAAAACCGGGTGTGACATGCAATCATGCATGATGCAACATCTATTAGCCATGGTAATGATGGGAATGACAGTGATGGATCCATGCATGCAATCATGCATGATGCAACAACCATTAGCCATGGTAGTAAGTTCACCCTCCTTGCTGGTGAGAATGAATTCCTTGGTCTCGTGCATGCAATCTTGCATGATGCAACAGGCATTCTCCATAGGAGGCTCAACATTGTCAACAATGGTGATGGAGCAACAACCATTCTCCATGGTGCAACAACGGTGCTGCATGCAACTGATGATGATGCAGGGTGTGATGTCACTATCGTGCCACTGTGGCACTATGTGCCAGATGATCCAATTGCAACAGATGCGAATGTCGGCACAACTTCCTTCCATATGTAGCACTACAGCCATGCCAACTCTAGTGACTTGTGGCCAAAAGCCCTTTCCTTGTTGTGCATTATAGATAGATTGATATATCCATGTGTTGCATTGTATTCCAAGAATAAGGTCACATACCATCGTGTGTGACTCACCAGAAATTCATAAGGAATAAATATAGATTTTAATATGGGTGAAGTAATTTCATATATTGAAGGTTGACTGGGCACTTCAAAGAGAGGCCAAAAGTTATCTTTTTGATACATTACTTAGATCCATGATCAGGGGTTACTGATTTAGGCAAGTCTTGTTTAGAGTCTTTTTTTGGGAACAGTCTTGTTTAGAGTCTAGGTTGCATGTGTTTTTTTTTCTTTCTAGCCTCACCTCTCCTGAAGCCACTGACCATGGGCGCCTACAGTAGCCGAGTTAGACTCTCTACCTTTTTTGGGCAAGTCTTGTTTAGAGTACATGTAGCCTGTGTTTTTTTTTCTTTCTAGCATCACCTCTCAAGATGGCACTAACCGTGAGACTCTCCCAAGTGCCACACCATCAATCTACATGCATAGGAGGAAAAGAGGAATCATTATGGCTTGTTGTCTCCTACTCTCCTCCACCTCCATCGTGCTTGCTAGTAGGATTATTGTACAGCCACATTTTTGTACCACGCTACTTGAACCACAGGTCCACTAGTAGAAATGTGCACAACTATGATGAAATTTTAGTGATGAAGCAAAATCTTGTCACAGAACAGCGCATAGCTATGATGAAATTTAATGTTTCATCATAGATCATTAGTGATGGACATCAGGTGTTCACTATTAGTGATGAAGCTAGATATCGTCACAAATGTTGTCATTGAACGACCCAAGATAGGTATCCAGTGGCAACCTCAACTGCTAGTTAGACATGGAGCCCTCTGTCCACAACTTTGGCTTGGCAGCCCAACGCTCTGCTTTTGAGTCCATTTTACTAGCACGGCATGCCGACTGGTTCATTTAGTCAAGAGCTGAACCAATGCAACCTGTACTCAAATATGGCAATTCAAGATAATGACATCGCGACTTGCTTCAAATCACCAATTCTTACACTATAGTTCAAGCAACAACAGGGAATCTTTTTGTCGAGGGATGAAAGGCTGATGCATCTAAAACATGATATTCACTCTCATGCAGGTGTGCTTTTAAAGTGCAAGTCCATGCATTACACTTATATTTGACGGTAAGAAACATTACATAATAAAAAGACAATTTGTGTCATTGCATTACCAAGAACACATAGTGATTTCTACCAGTTTTTTTCACTTGAATTCATGAAAGTAGCCTATGTAGTGGAACTAATTGCAGGATTTCAACTAGATTGTCAATATACAACATCCCCGACTCTTAAAAGTACAGTTGACTAAGTTCTCTCCAACATCTCGTACTTCCATCTCAACATGCTTTTTTTTTCTTATACTTTGTCCAAGTCACATGAATATATCCCTTGTTTATTGCAAACTTTTCTTTTTATATAGACAGTATGGATGTTTGCAGAATGTGTTTCTAGTGATCAGATGCATAAAAACGATACAGTATGGATGTTTGCAGAATGTGTTTCTAGTGATGAGATGCATAAAAATGTGCTAGCAGCAGCAGGGTAGTGGCTGATCTCCATTGGCTGATAGACTGGCCCCACAAGGCAGCCTATCCATATGCATATACCCGATAAAATGATGCTTGGTTTTTCATCCATGCAAATTAAGCATGAGGCTCTTTTGCTGACCATCATCAGCACATCTATTTCGCATGAAACATAGCAATATTAAATCCATGCGATGCCTCATTTCTTTGCCAGATTCATGGTCTCGATTCGGACATGAAGCAGCATAATCATGCAATCGAAGAAACTGTTCATCTGGCTTATAATCCGGCTTATTCAGCTTGTTTTTTCAACCAGAACAGTATTTTTCTCTCACAAAAAATCAGCCAACAGTGTTTTTCAGCCGGCTTATAATTCCAGCCGAACGGGGCCAAAACCTGTCGAAACCGAGAATGGTTCTCCAGATTCGAACACGAAACCCATCACTGTGATGGTCCTCTCCTTTGACAGCATCTCCCTAGGCTGCAAGAAGATATGGCCATCACACACTGTGGCAAACAAGAATGAATCATGCGCCTATAATAATCTAGAAAGGTTCAAACACTGGAGCAAGCTCATTAAGGCCACCTCACCGGGCTTGGAGCCAAGATAGGTCAGCATCTTCCTCCGTGGCAGAGAGAGGAAATAGGAGAGAGAGAGCGTTGGGCACCAAGGTCAGTTCATCATTTTTGCGCCTGCTTGCAAACTAGCCAGTCTGTTGCTCAGCTCCCAATGCAGCTTGGACCCATCTAAACTGAATAAAGGGTGCGCAGAACACTAGAAAAGAGCAGACAAGTGGGGCCCTAGGTGGACCACCTAAATACAAAAATAGAGTTTAAGATTATGTGAAAAGCTATGCTTTGTATGGTTTGTCTGTAAACTTGGTCTCTAAATTACATGGCTTGTCTCCAAGACAAGCTTATTGTTCTTGCTCTAACGAGAGACAACTCTTCTAAGTTTCTCTTTCATAGGAACTATTCTTTTAGACAGCCTGCGTCTTTTTTTTGCAGAATGCGGCTCTCGTGATTAGATACAACACCTGTTGGAAAACCGAGTTTCCGATAGGTGGAATGGATCGGGGCCCTCACCTGTGCGAAGATACCAGGCGAAGTGAGTGAGGATGTGGGCCCAAGCTCAATTAGGGTTTCTTAAATGTATTCACCAACCAACTTACACAGGGTTTTGCTCCCCCTTTTATAGGGTACTATTTGCTACCTTTTCCCCCTGTTACATTCTCGCCCTATGCTAGCTACAGAACATTTTCGAAATATTTCTATGCTAACTAGTGTCACTAGGGGCAATCTCGGCTTTCCTCTTCTGCACCGCCTTTGACTCCTAGGCATTAACTAGTGGCCCATGTGAGGCCCATCTCTGGCCCAGGGTCCCTGCGCTGTGTAAGGCTTCCCTTTGTCGATGGAGGTTGCCCTGGCTCTGCCCTAGCCATTGCAGCCATCGCCTCCGTTGCCTGGTCTTCGCCTCAATCCATCTCTGGGGGCCATTGGAGCCATGTTTTTTTTCCTTCGCCCATCCATAGGCTGGAGGCGAAGACCCCGCCTGGCGTGCCTTTGTCTCCGCCCGGATCATCTCCGCCTTCGTCCTGGGTCCGCGCCTAGGAACCTCCGCCCCCATGTTCTGGGTCTCCACTGGACCCTCGATCAGGTGTGAAGGCTTCTTCGGGGATTCCTGCACATCATTTTACACGCAACCCGCAGGTGTTAGTACATGCATTCCATGGTGGGATTTAGCCTCCGCTACTCACATATCCGTGCCCCGATAGTTCCCCCTTGATGGTATGGTCTGATGCGAGCGGGCCGTGATCCTCAATTTATCTATTGGTATTGAGTTGCGGAGGCTCCTGGTAGAGACTTCCCCCCTTTCCCCCCTAGGTCGCCCGTATCAGTCCGTTGGAGGTGTGACGTGTCATTTTTTATTTGATGCGGTGACCCTATGATGAGGACATCGCCACGCTGGACACACCGACGCTATGGTCTTCCCCAAGTTGCAATTCGTCCCCAACTCAGCTACCACGTCACCCTCGGATTCAGCAGACACGTTGTCACTGTTTCGGTCATAATTTTCTCATATGACATCGAAACGGGGCGTTCTTGGATGCGTTGGAAAGGGGACGACGACGCTGTCATTTTGGATCTGGTCTCAGCTCCAGAAGGTCCGTGGATCATTCTGTGTGACCACGGCAAGGTGCTGCATCACCTATTTAGGCCAACTTGGTCATGTATCGTGTCGGGCCTTAAGCCCAAGTTGTGGGCGCCCAACCCCTGACCGTCGTCAACCCTAGGTCGAGTCTTAGGCTATAAAAACAGCCACCGCAGCTGCTAGACAATTGGGTTTTTGTTTAGAGTTTAGTTTTCCATCAAGAAACTGAATCGATCATTGTAACTGTGGTGACAAATACTTTTACAGTGATTCAGGGCCCCTGTTCTTGATCTCCTCCACTATGTCGATTAGTCCTTTGGAACCGAGTTCTCGAACCCTCTATTGATATTCGTATCATTCATATTTGCAATTTCAGATTGCATGTTTTTACCTTCTTGCTTATGCTCTTTTATTCGCTTGCAGGAAAAGCCTTCTTGGCGAGGTCAATCAAGTTGTGCTTGGTTAATAACCAACGGAGTAGTGGTGTAACAGTTGCAGGGTTCGAATTGTGTCTGATTTGAAGCCAGATCGCCAACGTCGAGATCTCCACAAATCGAACTTACTGGTTACCTCTCGGAAGATCGGGCATGTATCTCATCAATTGGTATCAGAGATTTTAGGTTTACCGCGAGGTATATTCTCATTTGCCTTAGATTCATATTTGTTCATTACCTAGAGTCCACAAAAAGCCCAAAAATATTTCAATTTCCGCTGTCCTATCACCCTTTGTGTCTTTGCAATTTTGTTTTAGATTCGCGTTGTTGAGTTTGTGTCCGTGGTCGAGTCTTGTTGCTGGTTTAGGATTGTGTTCGTGGTCGTAGTTCAATCGCCCGTTGCTGTGATTTTTGTTTTCCGCCGCTATCCCATCCACCATTCCCAAACAACAAGTCGAAGCCACCACATTACTCGACTTGCCCCGCTAGCCGTCTTGTGTAACTTCTTGCCGCCGCGCAAACCCTAGATAAGTTGCCAGCCGCTCTTATTTTGCCTGCATTGCAGCCCTCCTTACATCATCAGGCGAATACCTACTGTCGCTGTTGGAGTCATAGGGACGCTCTTGTGATCGGTGTTGGAGTTTAGGGATGCTTTGCCCTAACTGTCGCTGCCGTGTTGTGTCTACCGGACAACATAACTTGAGATACCTTCGGTAAAACATGCATAACTTTTCGCTCGTTTATCAGAAAAATCTGAAATTTTTACAGTAGCTTCTCGACACCATTTGGAGCCGACCCAAACTCGGCTTCGCCCTGTTTGGTCTCATCAAAATTGCCAAAAAAATTCAGGAAAATAAAGAAAAAAATTGTCAAAGTTTTTGCACGCTTTTCAGAGAACGTGCTGTATTTTTGTAGACCACATCCCACCTCAGTTATAGGTGTCAATTTTTGTGGTTGCATCTTTTTTTATCCTTGTTCAAAGAAAAATATTAAAAAAATAGAGAAAAATAAAAAAAATTTGATTCCTACTAGTGCCTTTTGGAAAAATCAGGGAAAAATTTAGGAGAAAGGAAAAATCTGGGCTATTTGTTTGTTCTGTGAGTTCTTTCCATCGTCCTTTGTTTTCACCTTGTTGCGCTACGTCTCGACATGTCTTAGCCAGCAACTGTGATTTGTACTTTGGATCCGGATTAAGCAATCGCCAATCTGCATTCGTTAATTGCTAATCCATACTGTCATATTGTGTGCTGTCACACTCTAATTAAAGGACAATATAGAGTGCGTACATCTTATGTGCGCCCTAGGAATAGTCGCACACATAAGCCGACAAATTAACAAGAGTATCATCACGGTGTTCATACATCACGATATTACAACACATAGTTCTTAACATAACAAGCGAAAAGGTAAATAACACTCTCGAACGAAGTGTTTGCTCCACAGGGAAGGACAACTAGTTGACCCAAACCTAAAAATCTTCTGGGAAATCCTCGTAGAAACTGTCATCTGTTACCCATCCGGGATTTTTATCCAAAAACAAAATAACAACAAGTGTGAGTACACTTGTACTCCGCAAGTATAGTATGAGGATTCATGAGGCTCAAAAAGGATAGACACGGTTAACTGCAGTTAGCACTTTTAGTAGATCAACATTTCATTATTAATTATTATTAAGTTATGCTTAAGCTCCCATTTAACCCACATGATCAACTACTAGAATTAAGAAGAGAAAGCATCAGTATGATCTCGTCATCATCATCATAGTTCATCCACGTGTCAAGTAACCATTTATTCTGTGAGTTTTCCGGGCCGCTCGTGACCGTGAGCACGGCTGTTATAACAGTTTTAACACTCTGCAGAGGTTGTGCATCTTTACCCGTGAGTCGTGTTACCCATATGCCCGGGGCCCGTCGACCCCCTAACACTTCCAAGGTAAGCAGGCAGGGTACACTATGAAGCCTTCCATAGGCCTCTTCTAACAAGTTAGGGCCGCTAGGTTTCCTCGATAGGCAGATATAGAGAACCCCCCTTTCGATGGCACAATTCCCGCACGTTATATACATCAGAACAGAGGCAGTTCTATACCCAACGTGGCAAGCCCCTCTTGCGCCCTTTCGGGTAACCTCTAACAAGTTAGAAAAGATCCTATTACTGAGCTAAAGTCAGAGCCATATAACTCTCATGGTTGCACTGTATGTCCCAGCTTTTGCCCTACAGATAAGTCCTTACGGAGGGTTTAGGGCAACATGACCAACATCATTTGCACCATCACCCTATAGTTCCACCATTATAATCATGTTTATCCGTTGGTTCCATTAGTCATAGTGTAGATCATGTTTAGTTAGAGCACTAGCATTCTACCCATATGCAAATAATCCCCATAGGAATCAAGGTACAGGTCATCAATTTGCTAGGAAGTCCTTATAGTCAAGCAATATTAGACACATGCATAATGAGTATGTTATATAATGAATAGGACAACAAGGTAGGCCCATGCTATACTTGCCTTGGTTCACGAACTGCTGCTGGTCCTGCTGCTCCTCGTACGCGTCCGGATTCCCGACGTACTCCTCACCGTCTGAACTCGAACGACACGAAGTACAACACGCAATTCGGAGCAGACATACAAGCAAAACATAACTACGATTAGAACAGTACACCAACAATAAATAAATCTGAATAAAATGTTTACCAAAATCATCTACGTCTCACTACGATCACAACGACACGAAAAGCACGAAAAACGGAGTTACGACGCACAAGTTACGAGATATTTACGATTCCAAAAGCTAGCTATTAACTAGATTTATTTTGAGAAATTCAAAAGCTCTTAACAGGTCTAACAGTAGCACTATTGCGTAGATTATGAAATTATGAAACTAACGCAAGTTGAACGGGTCCAATCGGAGCTAAAATGATGATTTTATAAACGTTTTACTACAGTGGCAATTCTGTAATTAATCTGAAAACGTATTTTTCATATATAACGAAGAAACTACGCTTTCTGAAAAAGAATGCGCACTCCGGGAGTACGCCAAGGACGGCGGGTAAGATATGCCAGAAACCGAGGGGCTCTTAAGCAAAAATTCCCTCGAAGGGGTATTGGCCATTTCTGGCCGTTGATCTTGAGATGGACGGTGGGAATTAGATGGAGGGGGAAGAGGGGAACATGGGCCGCCGGAGTTGGGGGAGGATGCGGCGGCGCCGCCATTGCCGCGGCGGAGGGCTCGCCGGAGTTGACCAATCGGGCGCTATGGTCCATCGTTTCCAAATCCTCTAGCATGGGAGTGAAGGGGAGAAAGAGGCGAACTCGACGGGGCACATCTCGCGGGCGAAGTACGTCCCGCGTAGGGTCGCCATGGCCGGCGGTGGAAGAGGGCTCGCCTGAGTGGCTAGTTAGGGCCCTACGGCCATGATTTGCTCAATTGAAAGCACAGAAAGGACGATAGGATCAAGGCGAAGCTCACCACGGCAAGAATGGAGCCGGAGAAGGAGTGAGGGGCAGCGGTCCACGTCGTGCTCCTCGGCGGGTCGCAGCCTCACGGTGATGGCGGTTCCGAGAGCAAAAATTGAACGGAGAGAGGCAGCGGGGGAGTAGCGTCGGGTGCGGGTTTCCTCTTTATGGAGGCCAGGGCGCTGGGAACGCTCCCACGATGTGGAGCGTGGGCGCGGGCGTCGGACGACGGTTGCTGTTTCGACCGAGAGAGAGCGAGCGGAGGTTGGAGAAGGGCGCCGACATGTGGGCCCGGCGCGTCAGCGGCTCAAGGGGAAGAGCGGGCGCGGCAGCGGCAGTTGCGGCGCTGACCGGGCCGGCCCAGCAAGGGAGAGAGGGGGGAGGAGGAGGGCGAGCGGGCCAAAAGGAAAAGCGGGCCAAAAGTGAGGGAGGGAAAAAGAATAAGAATTCCTTTTTATTTACTAAATTGATTTTTCCAATTCAAACTTTCAAATGTTTTTTGAATATCTTTTGAACTTTGACTCAAACCAATCATCACAAAAATATCGTGCAACAGCATGAGTGCAAAAAAAAACAAATTGTTAACCTTATGATTAATTTTAATTTCACAAAATTTATTATTCTCTATATTTAAATGCACACTCAATTACACAAATATATCATATTTAGTTATTTTATAATTATGAAAAAAAATTTAGGATGTTACAATTCTACCCCCCTTAAGAGAATCTCATCCTCGAGATTGGGTGATGCTTACTCAAAAAGCTACGGATAAGATTTTCTCAGATCTTCTTCTCTTTCCCAAGTAGACTCATCTTCTGAATATCGATTCCATTGTACTCTGCACATCTTTATAGTGCGGCTCCTGGTAACTCTTTCTACAGTTTCAAGAATCTTTACCGGATACTCCTCATATGTGAGATCTTCTTTAACAGTAAGCTCCTCCAAGGGAATCTACTCCTCTGGTACCCGCAAACACTTTTTCAACTGAGAAACATGCACATCATGCACACCTAATAAACTTTCTGGCAATTCCAATTGATAAGCCACTTCTCCACGTCTCTCCAGAATCTTGAAAGGTCCCACATATCTCGGTGCTAACTTGCCTTTCATATTGAATCTTCTCACATTTCTCATTGGTGACATTTCAAATACACATAGTCACCTACTTTGAAACTCAACTCTCTCCTTCGGATATCAGCATAGCTTTTCTATCTAGACTGTGCTACTCTCAAATTATCCCTAATCATCCTCACTTGTTCCTCTGCATTGCGTAGGACATCTGGTCCAAACACTTGGGTTTCACCTGTCTGATTCCAGAATAGAGGTGTTCTACACTTTCGTCCATATAAAGCTTCGAATGGCGCCATTTTGACACTTTTCTGGTGACTGTTGTTATATGAAAACTCAGCGTATGACAAACTCTTATCCCAACTCGTACCATACTGTAAAGCACAAGCTCTCAACATATCTTCCAAGATTTGATTGGTCCTTTCGGTCTGTCCATCGGTTTGGGGATGATATGCTGAACTGAAATTTAACTTGGTTCCCAAAGCACTGTGTACCTTATGCCAAAAATGTGAGGTAAACTGAGTTCCTCGGTCAGATATGATCTTCTTTGGAACCCCATGTAGACATACTATTCTCTCCATATACAACTCCGCTAGCTTTGCACCACTATAAGTGGTTTTGATTGGCAAGAAGTGGGCTACCTTAGTAAGTCGATCCACTATTACCCAGATTGAATCATATCCTTGTTGAGTGCGGGGCAATCCAGTGATGAAGTCCATACCAACTTCTTCCCATTTCCACTCTGGTATTTTCATTGGTTGCAGCAATCCTGCATGTCTTTGGTGTTCAGCTTTCACCCTTTGACAAGTATCACATATAGCCACATACTCAGCCACATCCCTTTTCAAATCATACCACCAATACTTTTCTTTGAGGTCTAAGTACATCTTGGTGCTTCCAGGGTGTATAGAATAAGCAGAATCATGCACCTCCCGCAGAATCATATCACGGATAGCTTTCACTTCAGGTACACATATTCTTTTTCCAAACCATAGAGTACCATTCTCATCCAACCGGAAACCTAGTGCCTTTCCAACCACTACATGCTCAGCAATCTCCTTTAATTTCTCATCCTCCAACTGACCTTTACGTATCTCTTGCTCCAATGTAGGTTCTATAGCCAATTCCACTACATTATTAACAAAACCCAAGTTGAGATGTTCTATTTCAGCTCGCAACTCTGCTGGTATAAATGTCAACTGAAGTCCGTTGGCATAGCTCTTCTGGCTAAGTGCATCGGCAACAACATTTGCCTTTCTAGGATGATAATGCACTTCCAGATCATAATCTTTAATCAATTCCAGCCAACGACGTTGCCTTAAGTTCAACTCGGACTGAGTAAAAATGTATTTTAAACTCTTGTGGTCAGTATAGATGTTACACTTATGTTCGATCAAATAATGCCTCCAGATTTTTAGAGCATGGACAACTGCGGCTAATTCCAAGTCATGGGTTGGGTAATTCAGTTCATGCTTTCTCAACTGCCTGGATGCATAGGCCACAACCTTTCCTTCTTGCATAAGCACACATCCAAGGCCTAGGCGAGATGCATCACAATAAATAGAGAAGCTCTTACTTAAATCAGGTAGGGTCAACAATGGGGCTGTTGTCAACCTTTTCTTTAGCTCCTCAAAGTTAGCCTGACATTTGTCTGTCCAAACAAATTTGGCATTCTTCTCTAATAGGGCTGTCATAGGCTTAGCTAGCTTAGAGAACCCTTCAATAAACCTTCTATAGTACCCAGCCAAACCCCAAAAAGCTACGGATTTCACTAACATTGACTGGGGCTTTCCAATTTAACACATCTTGCACTTTACTGGGATCTACGGCTATTCCACCGTTAGAGACCACATGTCCCAGAAAAGATACTTCTTTCAGCCAGAACTCACATTTGCTCCTTTTTGCATACAATTTATGTTCCCTGAGTTTTTGTAAGACTAACCTTAAGTGTTCAGCATGTTCCTCTTCATTTTTGGAGAATATTAGGATATCATCTATGAATACCACTATAAACTTATCCAAGTACTCCATGAATACTTTGTTCATCAGATACATAAAGTATGCAGGTGCATTTGTCAGTCCAAAAGACATCACTGTATACTCATAAAGGCCATATCTGGTAGTAAATGTTGTCTTAGGTATGTCAGATGCACGAATTTTTAGTTGATGATATCCAGAACGGAGGTCAATTTTTGAGAACACACAAGCACCTTTCAGCTGATCAAATAAATGATCAATTCTAGGGAGTGGGTACTTGTTCTTGATTGTGACTTCATTAAGGGACCTATAATCGACACACATCCTTCGTGTGCCATCTTTCTTATCCACAAATATAACAGGTGCTCCCCAAGGTGAAGAACTAGGACGAATAAAACCTTTCTCTTGCAATTCCTTAATTTGTTTCTTTAGTTCTTCTAATTCATCTACCCCCATTCTATATGGTCTCTTAGCTATGGGTGCAGTTCCAGGTAAAAGCTCGATAAGGAATTCGATGTCGCGATCGGGTGGCATACCTGGCAGTTCATCAGGGAACACATCTGGGAATTCATCCACCACTTGGTTCTCCTGGTTAGCAACATCGCTCAGCTGGTTGACGGTGGCGGTAGGTTGAGCTTGCACTTCCACTTCGACACAAATTCTATCACCAATTGGAGATGTCACAACAACATATTTCTCCTGACATTGTATCACTGCCCTATGCTGCTTCATCCAATCCATTCCCAGGATAAGGTCAATTCCAGCGGTTCTCAGAACAATTGGATTTACCTTGAAAGCTACCCCCCTTAGAAATATACTAGTAGAAGGGCTCCAATAATTTGCTGGCATGCTACCCCCCGGTGAATTTACTAACATGGGATCCTTCATGGCACACAGGGGTATGTTATGCATTCTAACAAAAGCTTGGGATATGAAAGAATGCAAGGCACCGGAATCAAAAAGTACGGTAGCGGAGATGGAGTTGACGCTAAACATACCCAGCATAACCTCAGGCGCCTCCTGAGCTGATTCAGACGACATATGATTCACCTTGCCGGTGAACGGAGGTCGAGCGTTGGGTCTCTGGTTGTTCTACTGGTTCTGCGGGGCCTGCCGGTTCTTTGGGCACTGGTACGAATAGTGTCCCACCACTCCACAGTTATAACATGCATTGGGGTTGCCTGGGGTGCCACTCTTGATTGGGGCATTGTTGGGCACTCCCTGACGTGGCGCCTGATTGCTAGCTTGATGTTGTTGGGGGCGCTGCTGACTCTGGTTACCAAACTGCTGTGGGTACTGGGGACGCTGCTGGTTCTGGTTCCTCTGGGGGTACTGGCCTTTGTTCCATTAGTTGGGTGGCCCTTGGTTCCTCTGCGGAAAACCTTGCTGTGGGAAAGCTCGCGGGCGAGTGTTACTACCCGACGCCTGTCCCTGGAGCTTCCTCTTCTTAAGGTCCATTTCCTTACACTTGTTATTGATCACAATAGCACGATCCACCAATTCTTGGAAACTGGCATACTTGTTGGACATCAGTTGCAGTTGGAGTCCATCATACAGTCCTTTCAGAAAACGACGCTGTTTGTCAGAATCCCTGGCCACTTCAGCCGGAGCATATCACGACAGTTGTGCAAACTTGTCGCGGTATTCCGCCACAGACATGGACCCTTGTTTGAGAGCCCGGAACTCCTCTTGCTTCAGTTCAATAAGTCCCTCAGGGATGTGATAGGACCTAAAGTTCTCCGTGAACTCTTTCCACGTGATCTCTAGAGCATTCTCTGGACGTCCATACTGGAATGACTCCCACCAATCCTGAGCAGCTCCTTGGAGTTGACCTGAGGCGTACAAGACTTTCTCCAAGTCGTTGCACTGTGCAATGTTTAGCTGCTTTTCCACCGCTCTCAGCCAGTCATCAGCCTACATAGGTTCAGAGGCATGTGTGAACACAAGTGGGCGTCCTTTCAGAAACTCACCACGTTTGTCACGGACCTGCACAGGTGGGGGTGCTCCTGCTGGTTGCTCACCGAGACGGTCCATCACTGTCTGTATGAGCTGCGCTTGCATGGCCATCAACTGCTCAATTGTCACCGGCGGTGGCGGAGGTGGATCCACTAAAGCTCCATGTCCACGACCACGTCCACGGCCTCTGCCACGTCCTCCTCTGGCGGCCATCTGCTTCCAAGCAAATGTGCAAACTTTTAGAGATCTTCCAAAAATTTACAAATTATTTACAAAAGGTAAATAACATAACTGAAAATTTCTGGACGGGTGTCTACAATAGCAGATCAGAAATTGAAGTGTAACTCGAGTTTCAGATATCCAAATTAGGCGTGGCATACACCGTTGGAAAGCTTAAAGAGTCTGCTACAACTTTTATATAGAACTTTTTCACTGATTCAGACGGCAACATCATCAAAAACTGAGCTAAACAATTTCTGTTCTAGGTTACAGACTGCACAGACTTGCCAGGTTGTAGCAGGCATATCTCTCAAACCAAAATTGATAATGAAGTGATTCAAGTGGGAAATGAAAGGTACACAAGTCTAGTTCTTTCCACAAAAATTTCATAATTTTTGGATGGAGAGATTTTGAGATATGAGATAAACATTGCAGACTGCTCTGAAAAACAGCACAGCAGTGATGCGGAAATTTGAACCCTAACTAAGTTAAACAAATACTAACTTAAGGTTTTAATAAAAAGAACATGTGGACAAGCCCACACTATTCCAGCAATCACACAAACTCCAAATCATCCAAGTTCACCAACACAACCAACAAGACAATTAAAGGTTCACAATACACACATAAACTTGACACGACTCTCGATCTAGAACGCATCCATTATGGCGAGGCTGCAAGCATCTAAGGAGCGCGATCCACTATGGTGAACACCCTGGCCTTCTTCTTGTAAATGGTAGGCTGTCCTAGCTGAACGGCCATCTCATCTATCTGGTTCTGAAGGTGTTTTTCAGATTTCTGCGCCGCACGAAGCTCTTCCCTGAGTGCTTCGTTGGCCTCCTGCATGGCGCTGAGGTGCCTCACTGTGGTGTCCAAGGTGGGATCAGAAGCTGGAGGAGCCAACACCGCCCATGTCTTCTCCTTCGGGTCATAGCGTGGAAGATACCGGTAGCGATTATTCTGCATGTCCTCAAAACGCCGACCATGGTAATGCAGGTACGCCTCCTGCACAGCATCCTCCATGCTGTCGTAGGCGCTGGCACGCCTGGCTCGGTGGCTATGGGTGGTCACGACATCTTGGGATTGGTCGGTGTTGTTCCAGGCGGTGATGATCACATTAGTCTTCCAGTATGTTGCCTCTACTGAATGCTTGTGCTCTGCACAGTAGTACTTCACCGAGGCAGCAAACTCTGGGTAGTACTCGGCTAGCATGGTGGTGAGGAGGTTGTGGTAATGGGCATCTTCTGGAGCTTCCTTAAACTTGTTTCTGGTGGTCCACCCTATCTCTTCTGGTTCCTCTGATGCAGCTGGGGAGGGCACTGGTGTTGGTGCAGAAGCGGCCTGGGAAGCTGGGGGAGGTGTAGCAGCGGGGACTGGCGCATCCACTTGTGGGATGGGTGCAGCCATGGGGGTCGAAACAGGTCCATCAGATGCAGCAGCTGAAAATGCCCCCACTTCCATGGGTTCCTCCTCTTCCTCGTCGGTGATGTGGACGACCTCTGGCACCACTGGTGGCACTGCTGGTGGTGCTGGTGGAGCAGGTGCTGCTGGAGTGAACTGGGCGACGTAGGCAGCGGCACTGAGGCGAGGCATCTATAGTTTTGATATAAAATATTATCAGAGTCGACATTTTATGCAATAGAATAAAGAATAGAGCATAAAATTTTAATAAAATACCAAGATTGAGATAGTAGCAAGTAAATAAATAAAACCAAACTCCTAGAAACAACCATTTCTATCTAGGTTTGCGTCCTACAGTCGACACAGCTTTGATACCAATTTGTCACACTCTAATTAAAGGACAATATATAGTGCATACATCTTATGTGCGCCCCAGGAATAGTCGCACACATAAGCCGACAAATTAAAAAGAGTATCATCACGGTGTTCATACATCACGATATTACAACACATAGTTCTTAACATAATAAGCGGAAAGGTAAATAACACTCTCGAACAAAGTGTCTGCTCCACAGGGAAGGACGACTGGTTGACCCAAACCTAAAAATCTTCTGGGAAATCCTCGTAGAAACTGTCATCTGTTACCCATCCGGGATTTTTATCCAAAAACAAAATAACAACAAGTGTGAGTACACTTGTACTCCACAAGTATAGTATGAGGATTCATGAGGCTCAAAAAGGATAGACACGGTTAACTACAGTTAGCACTTTTAGTAGATCAACATTTCATTATTAATTATTATTAAGTTATGCTTAAGCTCCCATTTAACCCACATGATCAACTACTAGAATTAAGAAGAGAAAGCATCAGTATGATCTCGTCATCATCATCATAGTTCATCCACGTGTCAAGTAACCATTTATTCTATGAGTTTTCCGGGCCGCTCGTGACCGTGAGCACGGCTGTTATAATAGTTTTAACACTCTGCAGAGGTTGTGCATCTTTACCCGTGAGTCATGTTACCCATATGCCCGGGGCCCGTCGACCCCCTAACACTTCCAAGGTGAGCAGGCAGGGTACACTATGAAGCCTTCCATAGGCCTCTTCTAACAAGTTAGGGCCGCTAGGTTTCCTCGGCAGGCAGATATAGAGAACCCCCCTTTCGATGGCACAATTCCCGCAGGCTATACACATCAGAACAGAGGCAGTTCTATACCCAACGTGGCAAGCCCCTCTTGCGCCCTTTCGGGTAACCTCTAACAAGTTAGAAAAGATCCTATTACTGAGCTAAAGTCAGAGCCATATAACTCTCACAGTTACACTGTATGTCCCAGCTTTTGCCCTACAGATAAGTCCTTACGGAGGGTTTAGGGCAACATGACCAACATCATTTGCACCATCACCCTATAGTTCCACCATTATCATCATGTTTATCCGTTGGTTCCATTAGTCATAGTGTAGATCATGTTTAGTTAGAGCACTAGCATTCTACCCATATGCAAAAAATCCCCATAGGAATCAAGGTACAGGTCACCAATTTGCTAGGAAGTCCTTATAGTCGAGCAATATTAGACACATGCATAATGATTATGTTATATAATGAATAGGACAACAAGGTAGGCCCATGCTATACTTGCCTTGGTTCACGAACTGCTGCTGGTCCTGCTGCTCCTCGTACGCGTCCGGATTCCTGACGTACTCCTCACCGTCTGAACTCGAACGACACGAAGTACAACATGTAATTCGGAGCAGACATACAAGCAACACATAACTACGATTAGAACAGTACACCAACAATAAATAAATCTGAACAAAATGTTTACCAAAATCATCTACGTCTCGCTACGATCACAACGACGTGAAAAGCACGAAAAACGGAGTTACGACGCACAAGTTACGAGATATTTATGATTCCAAAAGCTAGCTATTAACTAGATTTATTTTGAGAAATTCAAAAGCTCTTAACAGGTCTAACAGTAGCACTATTGCGTAGATTATGAAATTATGAAACTAACGCAAGTTGAACGGGTCAAATCGGAGCTAAAACGATGATTTTATAAACGTTTTACTACAGTGGCAATTCTGTAATTAATCTGAAAACGTATTTTTCATATATAACGAAGAAACTACGCTTTCTGAAAAAGAATGCGCACTCCGGGAGTACGCCAAGGACGGCGGGTAAGATATGCCAGAAACCGAGGGGCTCTTAAGCAAAAATTCCCTCGAAGGGGTATTGGCCATTTTTGGCCGTTGATCTTGAGATGGACGGTGGGAATTAGATGGAGGGGGAAGAGGGGAACATGGGCCGCCAGAGTTGGGGGAGGATGCGGCGGCGCCGCCATTGCCGCGGTGGAGGGCTCGCCGGAGTTGACCAATCGGGCGCTATGGTCCATCGTTTCCAAATCCTCTGGCATGGGAGTGAAGGGGAGAAAGAGGCGAACTCGACGGGGCACATCTCATGGGCGAAGTACGTCCCGCGTAGGGTCGCCATGGCCGGCGGCGGAAGAGGGCTCGCCGGAGTGGCTAGTTAGGGCCCTACGGCCATGATTTGCTCAATTGAAAGCACAGAAAGGACGATAGGATCAAGGCGAAGCTCACCGCGGCAAGAATGGAGCCGGAGAAGGAGTGAGGGGCAGCGGTCCATGTCGTGCTCCTCGGCGGGTCGCAGCCTCACGGTGATGGCGGTTCCGAGAGCGAAAATTGAACGGAGAGAGGCAGCGGGGTAGTAGCGTCGGGTGCGGGTTTCCTCTTTATGGAGGCCGGGGCGCTGGGAACGTTCCCACGATGTGGAGCGTGGGCGCGGGCGTCGGCGACGATTGCTGTTTCGGCGAGAGAGAGTGAGCGGAGGTTGGAGAAGGGCGCCGTCATGTGGGCCCGACACGTTAGCAGCTCAAGGGGAAGAGCGGGCGCAGCAGCGGCAGTTGCGGCGTTGACCGGGCCGGCCCAGCAAGGGAGAGAGGGGGAGGAGGAGGGCGAGCGGGCCAAAAGGAAAAGCGGGCCAAAAGGAAAAGCGGGCCAAAAGTGAGGGAGGGGAAAAGAATAAGAATTCCTTTTTATTTACTAAATTGATTTTTCCTATTCAAACTTTCAAATGTTTTTTGAATATCTTTTGAACTTTGACTCAAACCAATCATCACAAAAATATAGTGCAACAGCATGAGTGCAAAAAAACAAATTGTTAACCTTATGATTAATTTTAATTTCACAAAATTTATTATTCTCTATATTTAAATGCACACTCAATTACACAAATATATCATATTTAGTTATTTTATAATTATGAAAAAAAATTAGGCTGTTACATGTGCCTACCCATAGCTCCACATATTCTTCTGTCAGCACAGGTTCATCTTGCAACTGTTACCCACGCTCAACAACATATTGCTTCGCCATATTGGTTTTGCTCTTGTTTGGCGTTGGTAAGAATACAGGCAAGACGGTGGTAAGCCGCTTCTGATTTTGCATTCCACTTTCACCACCACCACTTGTTTCCTTTTAGTTGATAGGGATAATACTTTGGTGTTATTTTTTTCTATCTTCTAACAATGGCAGGATCTTCGACGGACTTCAATGAGTGCGTGTCCAAGGGCGAGCTTACAACGTTCATGACTGAACAACGCAATCTTATAACCAAGCTGACGTACAATGTGAACAATCTGGTCACCCGCATTGAACAACTCGAGCAATGTCCTCCACCTCATCGTGCTGTTGATGCCGATGCGGATGATTTTGGTGATGACGATGCGGATGCTGACGGTTATACCCGTCGCCGCCTCAATTTCAACCGTCACAGTATGGGAGGTAATAATCATGGTAATAATGATCCTTTTGCTAAAATTAAATTTAGCCTTCCTCCTTTTGCTGGTAATGTTGATCCAGAGGCTTATTTAGATTGGGAGCTTGCTGTTCAACAAAAATTTTATTCTCATAATGTTCCTGCTGAGCATAGAGTTAGACTTGCTACTAGTGAGTTTACTAATTTTGCTTTGTTCTGGTGGAGTGATCTTTGCAATGCTAATAATGCTGCTGCTGTGCCTCAAACTTGTAATGCTTTAAAGCAACATATGAAATCTCATTTTGTTCCTCCTTATTACCAACGTGATTTACGTTTGAAACTACAAACTTTAAAACAAGGTGATAAAGGAGTAGAAGCTTACTATCAAGAATTGTTTATTGGTTTAGCCCGTTGTGGTATAAATGAAGATGATAATGATGCTAGTGCTAGATTTTTTGGTGGTTTAAACCATGATATACAGAACATACTTGATTACAAAGATTGGCACAATTTTTCCCAATTGTATCATCTTGCTATTAAGGCAGAACGTGAAGTACAGGGACGCAAACAACACCAGCCTTTCAGGTCTAACGATGGGAGGAATTTTCAGCAGCGTTCAGAGCCAGATACGCCCAAGATTCCTGTTGCATCACAGCCATCTACACCTCTATTTTCTTCCGGGGTAAGTAAATTGTCTAATGTGCAGAAGAAAGGTGCCACTCCGGGTGCTTCTACTAGCTCCTCCTCGTCCAGCGCTAAAATCATTTGCCACCGATGCAAAGGCATGGGACATGTCATGAAAGATTGCCCCAGTCGTCGTGCTTTCATTGCTACCGAGGATGGATATGTAAGTACTAGTGATGTTGAAGATGATTTAGCCCTTGCTGCTAACATTGATGCAGATTTCACCGAGGGCGATCAAGACAAGGAGGCCATCATCATTGACTCTGTGGCTGCTGCCGCAGACTACCCTAGCCTTCTTGTGCAGCGTGTGTTGAGTACACGTGTGGGACATGAAGAAGCGATGACGATCCAATGCCACAATTTGTTCCACATTTATTTCATTGTGCAGGGTTGTCGTGTTCTCACTATCATTGATAGCGGAAGTTGCAATAACTTGGTGAGTTCAAATTTAGTTGAGAAGCTTGGCTTGACCACACGACAACATTCGTATCCATATAAACTTCAATGGTTCAATAATAGTGGTAAGACTAAGGTAACTAAATCAGCACGCATTATGATACATCCGGCCCGGGTGGGGTTGGCCGAGGCCCAATAAATTAAGATTGCCCGGACCCAATAGTTCTTATACACACCCAGTCGGGGAAAGGCCCAATGTCCCTAAAAGACTAGTCCGATAGGGAAAGGGTGACTCTCTCTTTTAAGGTGGCTTCCTCCTCCTAAGCTAAGCAAGGTGGGATTATTTAGAGGCTCACACGGTCGCCGCCCGACTACAACTAGGCCACTTGGCCCTTTTTTGTTGCGTCTTTGTCAGCGAGTAATAGTGGAGGATGTCCTCATCATTCCCACCCCCTTAAACAAGGGCCTAGCTCCGATACCAAATGATACATCCGGCCCGGGTGGGGTTGGACGAGGCCCAATAAATTAAGATTGCCCGGAGCCAACAGTTCTTATGCACACCCACTCGGGGAAAGGCCCAATGTCCCTAAAAGACTAGTCCGATAGGGAAAGGGTGACTCTCTCTTTTAAGGTGGCTTCCTCCTCCCAAGCTAAGCAAGGTGGGATTATTTAGAGGCTCACACGGTCGCCGCCCGACTACAACTAGGCCACTTGGCCCTTTTTTGTTGCGTCTTTGCCAGCGGGTAATAGTAGAGGATGTCCTCATCATTCCCACCCCCTTAAACAAGGGCCCAGCTCCGATACCAATTGATGAGATACAGGCCCGATCTTCCGAGAGGTAACCGGTAAGTTCGACTTGTGGAGATCTCGATGTTGGCGATCCGGCTTCAAATCAGACACGATTCAAACCCTGCAACCGTTACTCCACTGCTCCGTTGGTTATCAACCAAGCACAACTTGATTGACCTCGCCAAGAAGGCTTTTCCTGCAAGCGAATCGAAGAACACAAGCAAGAAGGTAAAACACGCAATCTGAAATTGCAAATATGAATGATGCGATTATCAATAGAGGGTTCAAGAACTCGGTTCTAAAGGACTAATCGACACAGTGGAGGAGATCAAGAACAGGGGCCCTGGATCACTGTAAAAGGATTTGTCACCACAGTTACAATGAACGATTCAGTTTCTCGATGGAAAACTAAACTCTAAACAAAACCCAATTGTCTAGCAGTGGCGGCGGCTGTGTTTATAGTCTAAGACTCAACCTAGGGTTGAGGACGTCCAGGGGTTGGGCGCCCACAACTTGGGCTTAAGGCCCGACACGATACATGGCCAAGTTGGCCCAAATAGGTGACACAGCACCTTGCCGTGGTCACACAGAATGATCCACGGACCTTCTGGAGCTGGGACCAGATCCAAAACGATGGCATCGTCATTCCCTTTCCAACGCATCCAAGAACGCCCCGTTTCGATGTCGTATAAAATAGTTATGACCAAAATAGTGACGACGTGTCTGCTGAATCCGAGGGTGACGTGTCAGCTGAGTTGGGGACGAAGTGCAACTTGGGGAAGACCATAGCGTCGGTGTGTCCAACGTGGCGATGTCCTCATCACATTAGCTTTTTCACAGGTTCTTATCATGATACTGCTGATTTTGATGTTGTCCCTATGCAAGCTTGTTCCATTTTGTTAGATCGTCCATGGGAATTTGATAATGATGCTTTACACTATGGTAGAACTAATACATACACTATCATACATAATGACAAGAAAATTACATTGCTGCCTTTGTCTCCTACGGATATTATTAAACATGCTAATAAGATTAAAACTAAACCTCCAACTAACATTGCTAAAAGTAATGGGATTAAGTTAAAATGAGGTACTTTTCTTGCTACAACTTCTGCTACTGCTGCGCTATGTGATAATCCTGATGCACCATGTTATACTATGTTTTGTCAACCTTTTATGTCTGGTGCATTGCCTGCTGTCACTAACCTTTTGCAGGAGTTCGCTGATGATGGGATGAAGTCGAGGACGACTCCAATTCTAGGAGGGGATGATGAGGACATCGCTAAGATAGAGTCGAGGACGACTCCAATTCAAGAAGGGGAGGATGATGAGGACATCGCCACGCTGGACACACCAATGCTATGGTCTTCCCCAAGTTGCAATTCGTCCCCAACTCAGCTGCCACGTCACCCTCGGATTCAGCAGACACGTCATCACTGTTTCGATCATAATTTTCTCATACGACATCGAAACGAGGCGTTCTTAGATGCATTAGAAAGGGGACGACGACGCCGTCGTTTTGGATCTGGTCTCAGCTCCAGAAGGTCTGTGGATCATTCTTTGTGACCACGGCAAGGTGCTGCATCACCTATTTGGGCCAACTTGGCCATGTATCGTGTCGGGCCTTAAGCCCAAGTTGTGGGCGCCCAACCCCTGGCCGTCCTCAACCCTAGGTCGAGTATTAGACTATAAAAACAGCTGCCGCCGCTGCTAGACATTTGGGTTTTTGTTTAGAGTATAGTTTTCCATCGAGAAACTGAATCGATCATTGTAACTGTGGTGACAAATCCTTTTATAGTGATCCAGGGCCCCTGTTCTTGATCTCATCCACTGTATCGATTAGTCCTTTGGAATTGAGTTCTTGAACCCTCTATTGATATTCGCATCATTCATATTTGCAATTTCAGATTGCGTGTTTTTACCTTCTTGCTTGTGCTCTTCGATTCGCTTGCAGGATAAGCCTTCTTGGCGAGGTCAATCAAGTTGTGCTTGGTTGATAACCAATGGAGTAGTGGTGTAACGGTTGCAGGGTTCGAATCATGTCTGATTTGAAGCCGGATCGTCAACGTCGAGATCTCCACAAATCAAACTTACCGGTTACCTCTCGGAAGATCGAGCCTGTATCTCATCACCCTGTAATCGATGCGTTCATGAACAGACATGACCGTTGGCGCCTGGAAACTAAAGCGGCTGCTTGTGGCCTATATAAGGGGGGTTGGTGGAAGGTCCCCCCATGCCACCTGAGCTGTCGCTTTCTTTCCTATCGCTTTCCAAGCCTTCTTCCGCCTTTAGCTTTCTCTTTGGTTTCAACTCACCTTCACTTCTCCTTTGGTCTTCCTAGTGCTTTTAGAGGTGGCTTCTATTGTCAGCCCTCCTCCCCATCGGGCTACCATCTTTGGCGCCTACTCCCATCTTCTCGGCGTTAGGGCTAGTGGGTGGTCTGCGCACTTTGAGGAGTGCATTATTGCTAGTGCGGAGGCTCAGGGGGATCTGGCCAGTGTTGAAGCTTCGCTCAGAGATTTGGTTGCTGCTGAAGAATCGAAGGCCTTGGCTGGCAAGACCTAGGATTTTGGGCCTTTGCTTATGACGAAGAAGATGATCCTTGATCTCAAGAAGGAGGGCTACATTCCTCAAGGCAGGGCTAAGCTTCGGCAGGGTGAAATGGTGCCTACGCCTTGTAAGGATTACGCTGTTGTCTTCTGGGATTACTTTGCCTGCGGTCTTCACCTCCCCTCTGTTCGGTTCCTTCACGAAGTACTAGAGGAGTTTGATGTGCAGATTCATCATCTGACTCCTAATGGCTTCCTTACTCTGAGCAAGTTCTGCTAGGCCTATGAATGCTATGGCACTGAGCCAGATCTGGACACCTTCTACACATACTATGAGCTTCAACGCCAGCCTAAGAAGGTGGGCGATGATGAGCTTATAGCTTAGTATGGCAGTTGTGCATTTATGGAGAAGAGGCAGCAGAGGGAGTCCCGGTTGGAAATCTCATATTGTTAGAAGAACAAGTGGGACAAGGATTGGATGCACTATTGGTTTTATGTTCAGACCTTCGGCGTTACCTCTACCCATGAGGATGGAATGAAGGTTACTCGTTATCCCCTCGCCTCCATTATGACTAAGATGAAGCCTTTGACAAAGGTGGCTCCTAGCGATGAGATTACGCCTCATAGAGAGGCTTGTGACAAGGCCTTCGCCTTGTCCTACCTGTACTCCAGGGGCCGTGATCTTGTGGAGGAGATGGTGGCTACAAAGTGCTAGCCCCTTAGCAAATCTAGGCCTTCGTTCAAAGTGGATATGGTGAATCTCCCTGTTTATGGCAAAGCTAATGGGGTTCCTTTTCCCCATTGTGGGATAGCTCTGTCGGAGGATAAGACTCCTGAGCATTATGTCTCTATCATGGAATAAGAAGCACGGGAGATTGTTGGCGACATCTCCGACAAAGCATTTCTCACGCGTAGGGCCATTGCAGGCACAATGCCTCGGCTGAATCGCATGTTCAAGGTGTTGGGGATACACCATAAGGAACACAAGGTTCCTGCGAAGGTGTTCAAGTCCCTCGAGGATAAAGCAAAGAAGGCCGCCGCTAAGAACACAACTACTGTGGCGAAGTCAAAGAAGAGGAAGGGGGCTGGCGGATCTAAGATTGTCAGCAAGAAATGGAAGACCGCGTCCACCTCCACTGCTGCCTCTGCCATTGTTGATGAGGAGGTTGCAGAGAACGTTGGCGGAGGTTCAGCTTTTGTGGCTACCAGTATGGAGGGCGAACATTTTGCTGCATCTGCTGACCTTGGCGGCGATGATTTCATCGGGGCTGCCTTCCAGGGGATGTGTGTTGGCTCCACTGCTGAGCCCTCCATTGGGCGCCTATGCCGGGCGTCTTGGGTGACAAATCATTCGGCTTTGAGGGCGAAGACATTGCTGGTGGTGCCTCCCCACCTAAAGATACAGAGGTTGGGAGTGCAGACCGCCGTCATGCTACGGGTGCTCTGATGTTGGAGGTGTCTAAGGACGAGGCGGAGGGGCGCTCTCTGCCTGCTCGCTTCCAGAGTGAAGCGTTCTAGGCCGTGGCACACCATACTGAAGATGCTGGTACTTCGAAGGCTGTTCCCTGACCTTTGTATCTGAGTGAGTGGTTCTTTAATTTTTTGTTGTGCTTGGCCTTTTTCCTTTGTGTTTTCTATAGTTTACTTTGGCTGCTTCAGCTGATTTGACGAAGGCTATCGGGAACCCTAGTGAGCCTACAAACCAGGATTTTGCTTGGGTCAGTTTGGGAGCTCCCCCGAGGCCACCGCTTGCTGGGGTGAATCCTGTTCCTTCTGGGTCTGGCTAGGCTAGTGGCGAAGGTTATATTTGCTTTTAGTTTTTGTTTTTGTGCTATCTCCTTCTTATGTGAGTTTTTGTTGATGTTTGGTTGCTGTTTCAGGGACTTGGACAGCATAATAAGTGGGTGGGCGAAGTGCCTTGATGCTATTTACAATGATATAGGAGGTTGTTTTTTTGTTTTTTTTTGTTTTTGGTCTTACCTTTCTTACATTTTGTTTGCTATTAGGCCGCCTTCGCCACCATCTGAACCATGTGGACTACTTCAAGTTGTTGCGTTACAACTTGGAGCAGCAATGCGTGGTGGGTATTACCCTTGTGCCTTTTGCCCCTCTCTTGTGTTTTCCTTGGGTTATGTAATGCTACTGACCTTTGCTTCTACAGAGTCACCATCTTGCGGAGGCTCTTGAGGAACATGACACTTAGGAGGTGGTTGGCTGTAACTTCGCCATTGAGGCCCTAAACAAGGAGCTGGACACCCTGGAGGCCGGGGGAAATTGTGGGCCTCCGCGTGGCCCATGCTGATTTGGATAGCTTACAGGCGAAGGTGGAGTCTCTAGGCAATGACCTTGAGGGTGCAAAGGCTGCTAAGCAGCTGGCTGCTAAACGTGCCCTGAAGGCCAGCGAGATGGGTGAGAATCTTTTCAAGGATGTGAACGTGGAGAGGGAGTCAAGTGAGGCCCTAAAGGTGCAAGTGGATATGCTGAATAAGCGCTTGGAGGATGCCAAGGCTGTTGGACTGGCCGCAACTAAACTTTACTTCGGTGCACTAGGCCAGTTTGGGGCATTGCATGTTCATTGCCCCCTGATCCTTCAACGTTCAGCATCCTCTCTTGGATGAAGTCTAACTTTGCCAAGCTTCCTAACTTCATTGGCAGAGCTGTTGATTTTGGAGCTCTTTCTGCCGCCATGAATTTCACAAAGATGCTAGCCCAGTTAAGCTATATGCACACCAAAGGCCTTAAGGAAAATAAGGATCTTGAGAGCTTGCCTGCGCTTGGTGGAACTTCCCAGGGCCTTACTAGATCGGTCCGAAATTTTATGAAGTCCTTTTGGGTGAAGTTTGGCTGAAGGGACGCTCATTTGGTGGCGGAGGCACGGCGTGCCGGGGTTAGCTTCTTTCCTTTGGCTACTTCATATGTTGTGATTTTTTGGTGCGTTCTATGTCCTTTGTTTCGTGTGCTTACGGATTCTATGCTACTTGCAAGAGTTGCAGAAGTCGAAGGTTGTGCGTACTACTTTGGGGGCGCCAAGTTCCAAGGCTAGGGAGGCGTCAATCCCAAAGGTTCCATCGGGTGGCGTTGAGGCTGAAAAGATGGGGGAAACCGCCTCTGCTCCTACTAATCCGGAGGTGTAGTGTCTAGGTTTTAGTTGCTAATTTTTTTTAGGTTTGGTCAAATGAAGTGTTGCAGACACTCGCCCTTTGTGTATATTGTAACTTTTGTTATTTTGCTGGTGCCTTCACCCATTAAGTCTTAATTGTAAATTTGTCTTGCGCAGGTTTCCTCCTTTGGGCCTGTGCTGGATGTGCTACCTTTGACCTTTTTTTAAGATGGTGTTTATGTTGGTAGTGAACTGTGGGAATATTGGCGCCAAAGTTTCCCGAGACCTTCTGTTGTTGAAATGTTTGCCTTTGTAGCATATGATATTGATGACGAACGTGCAGAGTTTGTTAGATCTCTTACTTGGCAAGGGCTTCGCCTACCCATTTAGTTTTTGTGTTTAAGTTATGCTGTTTTTGTGGCCTTCGTGCCTTTGTGGCTTTTGATTGAGGCGTTCAGCCTTGTAACTGCCTTCGGGGTTTTGTGTACTTTTGATTTTTGTTTCGATGATTGCACTTAAGAAGCGCTTTGTTGTATGTTTGTTTCCTTTGAATAAAGTTGTTTGTAGTATGGATGGACACTTTAATTTGTAGAATCTTATTTCGATTATAATTTAGGCCGAGGAGTTCTAGCTCATGGTGCTTATTTTCTTGCTCTTAGCTCCACTTCTCTCTTCTCTGGTTCCCGTTGGGGATGAGCTTGCACGTTCGCGCGGAAAAGCTGAGGCACTAGTCCTCGACCTTGTGTCTTTTGTGAAGGATCCGTTACTTGCTTGTTTTGGTGTAGCCCCCCGCTTTTTGGTCTCTAGCTATCGACAGGGAAGTTCTAGTGCATCAGCGCGGAGAAGCTGAGGTGCTCATATTTTATCTTGTAGTTGTTGCGAAGGTAGCACAATTTGAGCACTCATCGGAGGTGCTAGTCTTTAATATGCTTCTCCAGAGGCTACAATACAATTTGAGCAAGTAACAGAGGTTGATGAAGCCTTTCCTGGGCATTCTCTTCGCTTGCGCCTAGATGGGAGTGTTGTTGCCTTTGGCCATGCTGGAGCAGCTGCGCTCCCATCGAACATGGTTGATGCTGAGCTGTACCGATCTTTATCTTTGGTTGCGAGGGGATGTTACGATTCTTCGTGCGATACCCTTTCGCAACCTCTGATACTGACCACTTGCTGGCGGACTGTGATTGTGCAACACCTTCTGGAGGCTGTACAACACCATGTGGTAGATGCATACAACCTCTCCGTGGCCTTCACCGGGCTATGCGAGCTGCTTTAATTACAAGTCTTCGCACGGTATCTTGTGGTCGCTTTATTTCTAAGGATACTCCCGCCTCCATTGCTTTATTGCCTTGCTCTATAGTGTGGTAGGTTTTGGTTGCCTTGACCTCCCCCTAGCGCTCTTTGGGTCCAGGGATATAGTCATGCGCTGACTGGGTCTAGTGCGGAGAGGGGGCATCCCATTTTATAGTCTTATGCTTGCATGCTCAATAAATTCTTGGTAGTTGGTCAAGGTTTATTGCTTGGATACGGTTTAATGTTGTAATAAGGTTGACGGATTTGTTTGTACTTGGTGTATCTTTGAATCTTTAATTCTATTGTACCTCAGTCTTTAATTTCTGACTGATACCTGGTGCCTGATAAAGACAGGTCTTCGCTAGGATTTTTTTCGCTGATGCCTGCGGCAAAGGAGGCCTTTGTCGGGTTTGTGGCCTTTTGGCTTATTTTTTATAATTCCTTGATGCCTGAATGCAAACAGGACCTTGTTAAGGTTGTAGGCTAGTTTAGCCATGGAGGTCGTTCCATTCTTTGTAGCCTTCGACTATGGGCAATGAAAGGTCCTCTGTCGTGATGTTCGTCGAATGTTGTGGCTCCATTGCTAGCCACTTTCGACCTTCATTTTTCATAGTGTTAGGGGAATTCCTCTTTATATTTTAGAGGCTTTTACATGGGTCCTGCCTCGTTAAAAACCTCACCTCCACTAGGAGCCCCCTTTTTGTAAGGAAAAGAGTACATGCCTTTTTTGCATGAAATGTAAAGAAAGGAAATGAAGAAATATAGGAAGGCAATCTGAAGTGACCTTCGCTTATAGTTCCGTGAAGGCCTTCCTCTTACAGCTATATGTAAAACCTACGTAAATTGTCGTTGTTCCAAGTGTAAGTAGATGTTCTTCCTTCGTCATCTATTAGATAGAATGACCCTATTTTTCCGACGACCTTCGTCATGTATGGACCTTCCTATTTTGGCTGGAGTTTTCCTTCATTTGCCCGTTTGGCTTCCTCCTTAAGACTAGATCCCCATCTTGTATGTGCTTTCTAACTATATGGCTATCCCTCCACTTCTTGGTTTGCTCTTGGTATTTGGTGATATTTTGTACTGCTCCCAGTCTTGTGCCTTCGATTGTTTCCTTAGAGTATTCTTTGTCTACTGCCAAAGCTTGCTTTATCACCTGGAGGCTCTGATGCTTGACCTCCTCAGGTAGCATTGCTTCCTCTCCATACAACCATTTGAACGGTGTGAAACTTGTTGTCCTAGATGTTGTGGTGTTATGAGACCACAACACCTTCGGTAATTCCTCGACCCACTTTCCCCTACGGAGGTTGAATAATGTTTTGGATATTGCTGAGAATATTATTCTGTTAGCTCTTTCCACTGCTCCATTTGATTTTGGGTGGTAGACTAAGGCAAAGGCTAGTGTTGTCCCTATACTTTTGCAAAACTCTTTAAACTTGTCTGAATCAAATTGCTTTCCATTTTCTACCGTGAGGGTTCTTGGCACCCCAAATCTACAGATGATGTCTTGCCAAAAGAATTTCCTTACAGATTCTGATGGATGGTTGCTACTGGTTTTACCTCAATCCATCTTGTGAAGTACTCTATCGCTACAATTGCCAATTTGTTCCCCCTTGCGAGGGTGGTAATGGGCCAACAAGGTCCATGCCCCATCTCTATAAAGGCGAAGTGGGTCGGATGAGTTGTACTACGACCGAAGGCTTTGACTGGTGTGGGGAGGTGCTTTGGCATGCTTCACATGTTTTTCCAATTTCTTCTGCATCTTTGATGTGAGTGGGCCAGTAGAATCCTTGCCTGATGGCCTTCGTAGATAGTGCTCTTAGGCCTATGAGAGACCCGCAAATTCTAGAGTGAATCTCTCAGAGGAGTTCCTTGCCTTCGCCCTGGGTTATGCATTTGAGCAGTGGTTGGACTATGCCTTTTTTGTACAGGATCCCATCTATTAATGTATAGCTTCTTGCCCTAGTGGCCATTCTTGCTATGCTTGCCTTGTCTTCTGAATGTTGTACATTGTTTATCTGATCGATGATCAACTGTCTCTAGTCTTCGGACTCTGTAAGACTTGCTTGAATGCCTTCATAGTTGGTTGTGTTGCTAGTACTTGGAGTACCTAGTAGAATGTTCCGTCTGGTATGGGCAGATTGTTTGTTGCTTCTGCTCTTGGTACGTATCTCAAGGTGAACCCCTGGAACCTCCGCTCTAGTGCCCTTACTGTTGCCAGGTACTTTACCATTTATGGCTCTCGTGCCATGTACTCTTTTTTGACTTGGTTGGCCACAGCCTGAGTTAGTTTTTGCTAGTATTGTTTTGGTGCCAAGAGCCTTTGCCTTGTTGAGTCCCAGTATGAGGCCTTCGTATTCTGCAATGTTGTTTGTTGCTTTGAACTCTAGTCTAGTTGCGTACTTGGTTCAGAGGCTTGATGGTGCTATCAGCACGGTGGAGGCTCTTGCTCCCAGGTGTCCCTAGGTTTCTATGAGCTCTACCTCTTCTCTCGAAAGGTTGCCTCTGATAATGATTTTTCTATCTAGTATGACATTTTCCAACGGGACTAATTTTGTCTCTTCTTAGTCCTTGAGACCTGTTTTCCCCTTTGGCATATTCGGAGGCTCTAGAGTGTTGCTCTTAGCCAACTTGATAGAGTTGATGTTGTGCCGTGATTTGTAGATGGCTCTTTCTATGTTCCTTGCCTCCTTCTGACTGTCGTGGACTGTTATGGTGCCGTGTAGGGCTGGCATTTTCATACATAAGTAGCTTATATAGATAGCTGCATTGAACTTGTTTGCAAACCCTCTACCGAAGATAGCGTTAAATGGGTAGTAGAGGTCTATCACATCGAAGGTTACATATTCTATTCTTGCATTCTCTTGGCCTCTGAAGGACATCAGCAGGGATATTTTTCCTAGAGCATCGATTTTCTTTCCTCTGAACCTGATTAATGGGGAGTCCGAAGGCTACAACTGGCTTCTACTCAACTTCATTTGGTTGAAGGCATTAACAAAGATGATATTTGCTGAGCTTCTGGAGTATATTAGAACCCTATTAATTTCTTAGCCTTCTATATTGTCCTTCATCACCATAGCATCAGTATGGGGATAACTTTCCAACTGGAGGTCTTGTTCTGAGAATGTGATGGGTGTCTTCGACCAATCTGTGCAGCGTACTAGGCCTTGGACGGCTATGTTGTTGACAAGCCTAAGATGATCTTTCTTTTGCTTCTTTGTCTAGAACTCCATTGAGGAGCCTCTGGCTATTAGTAATATCATGCCTATCGTAGGCAGAGGTGTGTGAGGGTTAATTTGGTTTTTTGGGTTGGGTTCATTTTTTGGAGCGGTTAGCTGTGGTTGGGGTGGAGGCGGAGGTAGTGCTTCGAGCTGTCTTTTGTGAATTTGGGCTGGTTGGTTTGTCTCAATGAATCTTATGTGGGGAGGCCTTGGGTTTATGTAGGTGAGGTTGGCTTCTGCACAAGGGTTGCTGACCTACCCTTGGTGCTGGGTACTTGGTTGCCATGCGAGCAAGAAATTAGGGTAGTATGCGGCTGCTAGGGTGGATGGGTGTATTGGATTGGAGTTTAGGCTTGGATATATTGGGTAGTATGGCTGTTGAGGGGTGCAGCGAAGGTATGGTTGACTTCCCTTGCAGGTTGTTGTGGCGGAGGCTGAGGGTTTTCCCTGTTCTTTATCCTCTCTTTAGTTTCCTTTGCATCTAGACAATCTCTGGTGATGTGTCCTTTGTTCTCTTCATGAAAGAAATAATACTTCCTTCACTGTCTTGGTTCTTGGTTCTTGTTCCAGTTCTTCCTTTGTTTGTATTTTTTGCCTTTGTGTTGCTTTTGAGGTGCTTTGTTTGGGGCAGCCTCTGGCATCTATTGGCCTTGCTGGCTGTTCCTTTGCTGCGCTATATTAAAAACTTGTTGACCTGGCGCTTGCTAAGGCTACGACTGATCTTGGCTTCTGTTGTCCCTTTGAGCATTCCTACAGCTCCCTTGGTACTGCTTGTTCTGATTTTGCTCTTCTAGCCTTCTGTGAAGGTCGTTATCTGATCTACAATATTTTTCAAACTCATTGTATAGTTCGTCTATTGTTCCTTGTTTTCCCGAGCTAAATGAGCTGTGCGGCTCCAAAGCAGAGACCTTTGATTGCGGCTTCAATTGCCACATCTTTTGGGAGATTTGGTGCCTTGGCTTTAAACTGCATGAATCTTTGAAAATGGTCTCTTAGGGGCTCTCCTTGATTTTGTTTACACTAGAACAGGTCCATCGAGGTCAGGGATTCAGTGGTGAACCCTTTGAGTTGGCTATGATCTCATCGCGAAGGTCCTCCTAGGAATATACAGAACTTGGCCTCAACATCGAATACCATGCCACTGCATCACCCTCGGCTGTAATAACGAATGACTTGGACAGGATAGTGTCATTCCCACCTATGGAGGCTACAGCTACCTCGAAGCTCATGATGAACTGGCGTGGGTCTGATCTTCCATTGAATTTGGGTTAGGTAATGGGATTGTAGGATGAGGGCCAAGGTGAGTTTTGGATTCCTTCGGATAGTGGAGATTTTGAGTCTATAGCTCTGTGGACTGGAGGTGAGGTGTAAGGTGTGCCGAAGGTTGGTTGGGTGGCCATACCTGGCAAAGGGTTAGGTTGGCTTTGATTTGCTGAGTGGTGCTAGCTACGTGTATTGGAAAGAGGCTGGTTGGGCTGCATGCTTTGTATCCTCGCCTGCAAGATAGCCAACTGTTGCCTAATCTCCACTGCTTGAAGTGATGCTTGAACTGCCCTCTGGTTTGCGGCAAAGGTTGCCACCAATCTATCTCTTTCTTGTTGTGTACTCTGCAACTGGGCTTGTGAAAGGTCCTAATATGGCTAGAGGGGAGTGAATAGCCTATTTGAAAATTCTACAAAGCACTAGAGCAATTGATTAGAATAACAAATGGTGTAATGCAATTTTGCTCTAGCTCTACAAGGGTTGTAAGCCACGTATCCAATAATGATAGTTGCTATGATCACTATGACAAACTAAGTCACTACGAGCTCTCAAAACTTAGCTACACTAAAGAGCTCAACTAGGTGAGAAGCTATAAGACAAGCTCTCAAAACTAATTACACTAAAGAGCTTGTTACAACTAGTTTGCAGGAATGTAAATGAGAGGGATGTGATCTTTATACCACCACATCGAGGAATGAACCAATCACAATAAGATGAAGACAAATCATCGGGAGAAATCCAAAGAATCAATCATAATGGACACACACCATTTTTCTTCTGAGGTTCACATACTTGCTGGCACGCTAGTCCCCATTGTGTTGACCAACACTTGGTGGTTCGGCGGCTAAGAGGTGTAGCACGAACCTCGTCGAACCCGTGGACACCACAAGAACCTACCCACAAGTGAGGTAGCTCAATGACACGCGCAATCCACTAGAGTTGCCTTTGGCGCTCCACCGGCGAAGGCACAAGACCCCTCACAAGTCACCGGGAGGTGACCAAGAACAATCACCAACTCTTGCCACAACTCTTCTGCTGCTCTAAGCCGTCTAGATGACGGCAACCACCAAGAGTAACAAGAATCCCGTAGCTCAAACGATCCCCAAGTGCCACTAGATGCAAACGCACAAGCAAATGCACTTGGAATCACTCAATCTCACTTTAAATTAGTAATCAAGCAAGAGAGATGAATGGGAGGGAGTATGCTCAGCTCAAGAGGATGTCAAGATGATAAAAAATGTTAAGAGAGTTCCCCAAGAGCCGGCCACCAACTAATTATAAGCGTCCCCAAAGAATAGAGCCATTAGGCTCTTTACTATGCTTGCCACAGGGCGACTGGATGCGCCGGTCAGATCGACCGGATGCAGCCCCAGTGTCTGGTCACTACGTGCCAAGTCCACGGATGGCTTCCATGTGTCTATGTTTAAATATTGATTGTTGATCTTCAACGGTCGCTGAACAGTCAAGGTCACGGTCAAAGGATGACCAGACACGCTGCTCTATTCCACCTGACGCTGAACCGCGTGGAGTCCGATACTTTCTAGAGAGCCTTGAGAGCACATTTTTTGTGACTAGACGTGTCCAATCGAGGCCGACCTGACACGCCCAACGCCCAGTCAGCTCAACACTTCTTCCATGCGCTCATGCTCGGCTGATGTCACCACGGCAACTGATGATGAACAGTGAACCGGCAGTGTCTGATTAGCAATGTCGGCATGCCTACAAAAGATGACTAGACACGCCGGCCAGAGACTAGGCAGCGCCCGGTGTAAAGCCGTCGCCCTTGGCTTCTCTGCGCTGCGCCAATCTAGGCACTGACCGAACGCTGACGTCAGCATTCGGTTGTTCTCTGACCAGCGTCTGGTCAGCATTTCTCAGCGAGAAACACTACCTTGACTTCGCCACCTTCTCAAACCTTGCTCAAATGTGCTAACCACCAAGTGTATCACCTTGTGCATGTGTGTTAGCCTATTTTCACAAATTTTTTCAAGGGTTATGTTAGCTCACACTAGGTCCTAATGCATATGCTCATATGAATTCACCTAGTGGCACTTGATAACAGTTTCAACTATGAAATTCCCCTCTTCATAGTATGGCTATTGAGCCTAAGTCACTCACACCCTCTATGGTATCTTGATTGTAAAATAAAAACCTATTGATACCTTTGTCGTGATCAACTTGTTTTTGTTTTTCTCTTTCTTCTTTTCCAAGTTGAGCCCTTGATCATCTTGTGGTCAACACCATCATCACCATGATCCTTCTCTAGGGTCCACCAATTGGCAAGTACCAACCTCATCTAATCCATACACTCAACATCAATTGTCCAAAACCAAACTAGGGACTTTCAATCTCCCCCTTTTAGTAATTGATGACAACCCATTTACAAAGATATTATGATAAAGATCATGAACAAGTTTACCATGTGCAAAGGATATGGACATGGTAAACTTGTCCATGTTGCTTGCCCAAGCATTTTACCATGTGCAAAGGATATGGACAAGTTTCATGAACCTAAATTAGTAGCAATTGCTCCCCCTACATATGTGCTAAGAGTTTGGATTTGAAAGCTTGCACATATGCTTAGATAGGAAATATAGGAGCCAATTTCTACCAAATAATGCTAAGGTGTAAAGAATGGACCTTTAAAGCGTGATACCAATCGGAGTTGCCAATATACACCATCCTAAGCACCATTAGTAACTAGACATTCACAAAAACTAGAAAACCCGGTGAGATCAACATTATAAGCACGGCTCTAGTACCACTTGTGAAAGCAAAAGTCTTAGTTACTTTACTTATGCATACTAGTTTTTCATTTCATCAATCAAACCTACAACTAGCATACACCACACAAGCATGTATCGGAGAAAAGAAACTTGTACCATGCAAGCAAACATATGTAATGCACATTGGAATGCAACATACAAGTTTATGAGCTTGCTCCCCCTACTTGTGTTTTTCAAATTTTAATTGATCCCCTTCTTTTCATGTTTCTCTCCCTTTGGTCATATCTTTGGGAATTATTTCTCCTCCTTTGTCATTAATGACCACAAAAGGTGAGCTCAAATTTTGGAAAAGTTGTGTGAAACCATTACATGTGAGGATCATTTTCCCACATTTGGTTCAATCTAGATTACTTGCAAAAGATATTTAACTTGGTTTGATCCAAGGGCAAGCTTTTTTATGCCTCCAAGTGAGGGTTATCAAGCACCATGTTGAGTTAAACACTTATAGCTTATTTTCTAGATTAAACACTAGGTTTACAAGCCCATAAACATGTCATATGCTATCACTAGATCATATCAAGCATACAAGCAATAGTGATAACATACAAGCATAAAACTTGTTTTATTTCCATGAATGAGCCTACTTAATGCAAAGAATGACTAGATGCACTATAACACCCTAAAATTTATAACATTTTAAAATAGGTGAAATTGGATTTGATTTTGTATTTTGTGACCATGTAAACCTAGAAAAGTAAATAACTTTTATTAATTTAAAATCAAATATAAGGTTAGGAACATGATTGTGCACTCATGCTGCTGCATTGGATTTTTGTATTGAGTGGTTTGATTCAAATACAAAAGAGAATTCAAAATCCATTTGAAAATTGCTTTGAAAATTTGAAAAGAAAAAATGGATTCTCCTCTCCTTTCGGTTTTTGGCCCAGCCATCCAGCCCAACCTGCTTCCTTCCTCACCCACACTCGGTCTTACTCCCTCCGTAGCCCAACTCCACCCCTCTATTCTCCTGTGCGGGTGGCCCATCTCTCCCTCCCTGCTCCGTGCCATGGGCCGAGCCCAACATCGCGCGCGCGCCCATGTCACTCCTCTCCCTGTCTCTGCCTGACACCGTGGCCCACACCTTGAGTCATTGCCTCCTCGAACCCATGTGTCAGCGGCACCATCTTCATCTTCCTCCCCACGCCGACGTCGGATCCTTCTTTCCAAAAAAACCACTGACGCCCGAATCCGCCTCCCAATCTCCTTCTTCCTTATTTGGAGCAACTCCAGGGCTATATAAGCCGATGCCCTGCATCCTACTACCTCCATTCCAAGCTCTCGCCGCTGGTTATCTCGAGCCATAGAGGTTGCAACCCTAGCGCCATCACCGAGCTCGAGCTTTCCTGTTTCTGCCGCTCTATTGCCACCGTAAGACCGTGCCAAGCTTCGCATCACGTTTTCGAAGTCACCGAGCCTTGTTTTCTTCTCTCTAACTAATTCATGTCGTATTACCATGTTCACAGTGATTTGCCGCCCACCATCCCAAGCTGAGCGTCGCCCTCGGTCCGTCCTCGACCTCGTTCTTGTGCGTGGTGAGTTCGCGGTCGTCTCCTCTTGCTTCACATGCCTTCTTTTTGTTCGGTTATGCCTAGAGTCACTGTATCAATGAACTCCGGCGAGCTCGGGCCGATTCCAGCCATGGCGCCGTTGTTGGGTCACTCTAGCCGGCCGGCAGCTCACTTCCCTCTCTTGACAAGATCTCGGCCGTCCGTTTTAAATCCGACGGCCAAAACTCATGGATACCCCTTCGATCATGAATCTAGCTAAAGAGACCCTGTGGTTTTCTAGATTAGAACCCACAATCCAAAAGCGTAAATCCCGAATACGTTTTCTTCTTTTGAAAGCGTATTTGATCTCGGTAAATTCAAAATTACATTTTCCTTTATTTACAAGTTTGCCATTGATTTTGTTTTAGCCATAAAATGCTCATTTTAACTCCGATTTGACCCGTTCAAATTGTGTTAGGTTTGTATTCGTGAGCTCTACATGATAGTGCTACTGTATGGTAGGTTTGTAACATTTTAATTTTGAGTTTGTATTAAAGTACTTATTTATCTATAGGAAATCTTAGTAAATTCATAACTTTCGCGTTTCAACTCCGTTTTTCGTGATCTTTACATTTGTGTGATCGTAGCAACATTTAGAATAGTTTTGTAAACCTTTTATAATGTTTTGCTACTGTTGATGTACTGTTCTAATTATATCTCTTTGTTTGCTTCGTGCATGATTGCCTATGGATGCTTGTATGTTGATGTTTCATCGAGTATAGACGGTGAGCAGTTTTTGGTGATCAGGAGCAGTATTTTGAAGAGCAAGATCAGCAGGACCTATACTTTGATTAAGGCAAGTATAACATGGGATCATCCTTGAGTTCCTATTCACTTTAATTACATCCAATCATATTGCATGTGTCTACCTTGAATGCCATTAAGGATTTCCTAGATTTGATCTATACCTTGTCACCTATGGGGTTATGCATTGGGTAGCTTTTGCTAGTGCTGAACATAAACTATGATCTTGTAATATGATTAATGGAATATGCAACAACACTAAAATATGACTTTTTAATTACTATTTAAAGAGGGCTAGAGCATGGTGCTATTATTCTTGGTGCTCTAGTTTCTCTCTATAAGGACTCATCTGTGGATGAACATCCGGGATTGACAGTACAACTGTGAGGGCTATATGGCTCTGGCTTTAGTCAAGTATGAGGACCTTTTCTAGCTTGTTAGAGGTTACCCGAAAGGGCGCAAAAGGGGTGTTTCTCGGGATGGGTGTAGTGCGGCTTCTGTCCTTATGAGTATAGGATGTGGTTATGTGTCATAGGGAAGGAGGGCCCTACATTCGCATGTTACAAAAACCTAGCGGCCCTAACTTGTTAGATGAACCTTTGAAAGGCTTCATAGTGTTACCCTGCCTGCTCACCTTGGAAGTGTTTTGGGAGTCATTAACCCGGGCATATGGGTAATCACGACTCACAGTGAAAGTGTACACCTCTGCGCAGAGTTTAATAAACTGGTATACTAGCCATGCTCACGGATACGAGCGGCCTTGGACCTTCACGGAATAGATGAATATTTATTGGTTTAATATGTGTTTTGTTATTCATTATTCATATTTACATTGATCATGTGTTTATTGTGGGTTTAATGCAAAACTTGATGCTACTCATATGATAAAACTATGACAACTAAAAGCTACATGCAGTTGAACCGTGTCATGCTTTTGTTGAGCCTCATTATGCCCCATGTTATATTTGTTGAGTACGATATGTGCTCACTCTTGCTATCTCCACACACATCAGGGTGGACAAATGAACAGGATTGGCAAGAGGATTATCGTGATGAGTATTAGGCTTGATGTCAACCAGTCAGCGTATCTATGATTGGAGTCACCATGAGAGAGTTATCTTTTTATTTTCCACTTCGATTGTGTAAAGACTTTGAGTTAATAATCGTGATGTAATAAGCAATGTGATGATACTCTCCTTTAATTTGTTGACTTATGTGTGATTGATCTCTAGGCGCACATAAGGTTATGCATTCCATTTTATCCTTAAAAATGGGTGTGACATGCACTAAACAAGTCCTTAACAATGGATGAATGACATGTCAAACAACTTTACCTTGCTTTGCTCGAAGGAGAGGCATGTCATATAGTGGGGGTGCATCAACACATATTTGAGAAGTCAAGTATGCTCAATTCATTCCTTAGCTTACAAAACCTTTTCTCATCAAGTGGCTTGGTGAAGATATCGGCAAGTTGATCATCGGTGCCAACACTTTCAATGCAAATGTCCCCTTTTTATTTATGATCTCTTATGAAATGATGGCGGACATCAATGTGCTTTGTTTTTGCATGTTGAACCGGATTGTTGGTGAGCTTCACGACACTTTCATTGTCACATAGCAATGACACTTGTTTGAACTTGATTCTAAAATCATTCAATGTGGCCTTCGTCCAAAGAATTTGTGAACAACAACTACCGGTGGCTATTCGGCTTCGACGGTTGATAATGCAACACTATTTTACTTCTTGGATGACCATAAGACAAGTGATCTTCTCAATAGTTGACATGTGCCCAAAGTGCTTCTTCTCTCAACTTTGCATCCCGCATAATCCGAATCGGAATATCCAATAAGCTCAAACTTAGCTTCTTTGGGATACCACAAACCAATATTTTGTGTATGCTTCAAGTACCTCAATATCCTCTTGATTGCCTTTAAATGACTTTCTCTTGGTGAGGCTTGAAATCTTGCACACATGCATACACTAAACATCACATCTATTTGGTATAACTTGATGTTGTGGGCACAAGCATAGGCTAACAAAATCCTAATTGCTTCCAATCTTGCAACCGGGACATAAGTTTTACCAAAGTCAAGACCTTCAACTTGAGTATAACCTTGAGCCACTAATCTTGCTTTGTTCCTTACAACTATCCCATCTTGATCTTGCTTGTTTTGAAAGACCCATTTTGTTACAATCATATTATGTCCCTTAGGCCTTTTAACTAATTCACATACTTGATTTCTCTTGAAGTTGTTTAACTCTTCATGCATAGTATTGACCCAATAAACATCCTTCAAAGCTTCATCTATCTTTTTTGGCTCTAAGAATGACACAAATGAGAAATGCTCACAAAATGATACCAATCTTGATCTTGTTTGTAGACCTCTTGATATGTCACCAATAATCACATCTAGGGGATGGTCTCTTGCAATGTTGGTTGGTTGGAGCACTTGCACTTAATTTATTGCATTTAATTGATCACTTGGTGAATATGATGTACTAGCCACTTGTTGTTGATCTTGCACTTAAGATGATGAACTAGCTTGCATTTTATCATGAGAACCACTAACTTGCACTTGTTCTTTGTCTTCTTCGGCTTCAATCACTTCTCTAGGCCTTCTGTCATCAATATCCATTTTCTTCATTGTGTTTGCCAATTGAGTGCCCCTCATATCATCTAGATTTTCATCTTCCTCTTGAGAGCCATTGGTTTCATCAAATTCCACATCATGAACTTCCTCAAGAGCACCACTAGCCAAATTCTAAACTCTATAAGCTTTACTAGTAGTGGAGTAACCAAGCAAGAAACCTTCATCATATTTCTTATCCAACTTGCTCAATCTAGTGCCTTTCTTCAATATATAGCACTTGCAACCAAATATCCGAAAATATGCAATATTGGGCTTTCTACCATTCAAGATCTTATATGGAGTCTTCTCTAGGAATTGATGGCAATAGAGACGGTTGCTATAGAAACAAGCCGTGTTGATAGCTTCAGCCCAAAAGGAATGACTAACATTGTATTCACTCAACATTGATCTTGTCATGTCAATCAAGATTCTATTCTTCCTTTCAACTAGCCCATTGGATTGTGGTGTGTACTTGGCCGAAAATTGATATCTAATGTCAAATTCATCACAAAGCTCATCAACTCTTGTATTCTTGAATTCACTACCATTGTCACTTCTTACTTTCTTGATTGTGGTCTCAAACTCATTTTGCACTCTCTTGATGAATTTCTTGAATGTATCAAACACATCACTCTTGTCACCAAGAAATGCCACCCAAGTGTATCTACTAAAATCATCCACAATCACAAAGCTATACTTGTTGCCAACAATGCTTGTATATGTTGTTGGCCCAAACAAATCCATGTGCAATAGCTCAAATACCTTTGATGTGCTCATTGTGCTCTTCTTTGGATGAGTGTTGCCCGCTTGCTTTCCAGCTTGACATGCACTACATAGCTTGTCCTTTTCAAATGTGACATCCTTCAAGCCTCTAACTAAGTCATGCTTCACTAACTTGTTCAATTATTTCATCCCAACATGACCAAGTCTTCTATGCCATAGCCAACCCATGCTAGATTTAGTGAGCAAACATGTTAACAATCTAGCCTCACTATCATCAAAATCAACCAAGTATAGATTCTCATATCTAAAGCCTTTGAAGATCAAATTGGAGCCATCTACACTTATGATCTCTACATCATCAACACCAAAGATGCACTTAAAACCAAGATCACATAATTGAGCTACCGATAAAAGGCTGAAGTTTGAGCTCTCAACTAATAGCACATTAAAAATGCTCAAATCATTAGAGACAGCAATTTTACCAAACCCCTTGACCTTGCCTTTGCTATTGTCACCAAACGTGATACTTTGCACACCATCACCATCATTTGACTTGATTGAGTTGAACATTCTTGAATCACCAGTCATGTGTTGTGTGCACCCACTATCAAGCACCCAATGCCTTCCTCCAGCTTTATAATTGACCTACAAAAGAAGATCATTCTTTTTAAGTACCCAAACTTGCTTGGGTCCTTGAAGGTTAGTCACCAAGGTCTTTGGTACTCAAATAGCCTTCTTCTTTGGGCCCACAATTGGTGTACCAATGAACTTAACCTTTACACCATTGGCACCCATAACAAGCATATAACAAGAATCAAATTTAATTAAGGATACATTAAGTTGCTTGTTCTTGTTAGTCTTGCAATCATGCTCTATATGCCCAACTTGCTTGCATCTATTGCAAAACCGACCATTGTCCTTCACAAAGCTAACTTTGTGAGTTGCAAAGCCACCTTGCCTTTCTTGGGGGTATAGCCCAATCCCTCCTTGTTGAGAGAAAACCTTTGGCTACCCAAGTACTTTAGCAAGAAGGCATCTCCACCATAGGCATTGCCTAAGGCACGAGTGAGCTCATTGACCTCCTTCTTGAGGGTCTCATTCTCAACCATTAGTGAGGCATCACAAGTGAAACCATCACTAGTAGATGAGGTAGAAGTGGAAGTGCTATAAGAAGGGTTAGTGGGAGTAACAATAATAGGACTATAAGAAGATTCATCAATAAGATCACATGTTAGTCCCACATCACAAGTCACGATTACTTGCTCCATCTTGGTCTCCTTCTCCTTAGCTTGCTCAAGTAGAGAGGAGTGAGCTTTTTCAAGCTTAGTATGAGCAAGGCCAAGCTCCTCATGGTCTTCCTTTAGACACTCATGGGATGCTTCAAGCTCATCAAAGGATTGCTTAAGTGCTTTGAGCTCCTTTTGCAATTCTTTGCACTCCTTTCTCTTCTTTTCATAGCCGGTGATAAGTTGCTCACATATCTCTATGAGCTCATCCTTGGAGTAGTCCTCCTCATCATCACTCCTACAATCATCATTTTCACATTCATCATCACTTTCATCATATTTTACCTTAGTGGGCTTTGCCATAAGGCATGTCGAAAGAGTGTCGAAGAGAGATAGCTTGTTGTGGATGGCGATGCTTGCAAGTGCCTTCTTGATGGACTTCTTGTCATCATCACTTGAATCATCATCATCACTGTTATTGGTGCAATCACTATCTCAAGTGACCATATAGCCACTTCCCTTCTTCTTTTTGAAGGTCATCTTCTTCTCCTTTTCCTTCTTGTTCTTCTTCTTCTTCTTCTCATCCTCATTATTGTCATTCTTGTAGGGACAATTTGCTGCAATGTGATCCGAACTCTTGCACTCAAAGCATAGCCTCACATGATCCTTCATGTGATCTCTTCTCTTTCTTGCACCATAGCCTCTCTTCTTCATGAATTTGCCCATCTTGCACACTAGAAGAGTCATAGCCTCATCATCAAAGTCACTTGTATCTTCATCTTCACTTGATGCTTCTTTCTTTGCTTTGCCCTTGCTCTTGGATGAGGTGGATGCCTTGAAAGCCACACTTTTCTTCTTGTTGTCATCATCCTTCTCAACTTCTTCATTGTCACTATCATTATATTGGGCATCGGTCATGACATCTTTAAGTACCTCATTGGGAGATACACCGGTCAATCCTCTTCTAAAGATGATAGTTCTCAACGTCTTGAACTTCTTTGGCAAGCACATCAAGAACTTATGAGAGAAGTCTTCATCCTTCACCTTCTCACCCAAACTCTTGAGATCATTAATAATGACTTAGAGCCTAAAGAACATCTCTGGAATGGACTCATCATCCTTCATCTTGAAGTTGGGTAGCTTGTCCTTAAGCATGTACAGCCTGGCACTCTTTACCATTGTAGTGCCCTCATATGTTTCCTCTAATCTCACCCAAACTTCACTTCCTCTCTCAAGATCCTTGACTTGGTCAAACACCTTTGAATCAATACCATTATAAATTGTGTTGAGTGCCATGATATTGCATTGCTTGTTAACCTTGTCATTATCGGTGAGATTGGTGGGATCAATGATGACAAAATCATGCTCGGTTACATCCCACACTCTATCATTGATTGAACCAAGGTACATCTTCATCTTACTCTTCCAATAGTCAAAAGAGCTTGTGCCATCAAAGAAAGATGGTTTTCCCCCAACATGGCTGAACACAACTTGTGCCATAATTTGAGCACCGAGGTTGTTAAGCCTTCAATAAACGGTGACCACGGCTCCAATACCACTTGAAAGGTCCTAATATGGCTAGAGGGAGGTGAATAGCCTATTTGAAAATTCTACAAAGCACTAGAGCAATTGATTAGTATGACAAATAGCATAAGGCAATTTTGCTCTAGCTCTACAAGGGTTGCAAGCCACCTATCCAATAATACTAGTTGCTATGATCACTATGACAAACAAATGCTAAGTCACTACGAGCTCTCAAAAGTTAGCTACACTAAAGAGCTCAACTAGGTGAGAAGCTATACTAGCAAAGATAAGACAAGCTCTCAAAACTAATTACACTAAAGAGCTTGTTACAACTAGTTTACGGCAATGTAAATGAGAGGGCTGTGATCTTTATACCACTGCGTCGAGGAATGAACCAATCATAATAAGATGAAGACTCGGGAAAAATCCAAAGAATCAATCACAATGGAGACACACGATTTTTCTCCCGAGGTTCACGTGCTTACCGGCACGCTAGTCCCCATTGTGTCGACCAACACTTGGTGGTTCAGCAGCTAAGAGGTGTAGCACGAACCTTGTCCAACCCGCGGACACAATAAGAACCTACCCACAAGTGAGGTAGCTCAATGACACGCGCAATCCACTAGAGTTGCCTTTGGCGCTCCACCGGGGAAGGCACAAGAACCCCTCACAAGTCACCAGGAGGTGACCAAGAACAATCACCAACTCTTACCACAACTCCTCCGCTGCTCTAAGCCGTCTAGGTGACGGCAACCACCGAGAGTAACAAGAATCCCGCAGCTCAAACGATCCCCAAGTGCCACTAGATGCAAACTCACAAGCAAATACACTTGGAATCATTCAATCTCACTTTGAATTAGCAATCAAGCAAGAGAGATGAGTGGGAGGGAGTACGCTCAGCTCAAGAGGATGTCAAGATGATAAAAATATCAAAAGAGTTGTCCAAGAGGTAGCCACCAACTATTTATAAGCATCCCCAAAGAATAGAGCCGTTAGACTCTTTACTATGGCTGCCTCGGGGCGACTGAACGCGCCGGTCAGATCGACCGGATACAGCCCCAGCGTCCGGTCACTACACACCAAGCGCACGAATGGCTACCATGTGTCCATGTTTAAATATTGATGGTCGATCTTTAACGGTCACTGAACAGTCAAGGTCACGATCAAAGGATGACCGGACGCGCTGCTCCGTTCCACCTGACGCTGAACCGCGTGGAGTCCGATCATTTTTAGAGAGCCCCAAGAGCGCGTTTTTCATGACCGGACGCGTCCGGTCGAGGTTGACCTAAGGCGCCTAGCGTCTAGTCAGCTCAACACTTCTTACACGCGCTCGTGCTCGGCTGATGTCACCACGACAACTAATGATGAACAGTGAACCAGCAGCGTCTGATCAGTAGTGTTCGTGCGCCTACAAAAGATGACCGGACGCACCGGTCAGAGACCAGGTAACGCTCAGTGTGAAGCCCTCGCCCTCGGCTTCTCTGCACCACGACAATCTAGCACTGAGCGGATGCTGACGTCAGCATCCTGTCATTCTCTGACCAGCGTCCGGTAACACTACTGCGACTTCGCCACCTTCTCAACCCTTGCTCAAATGTGGTAACCACCAAGTGTATCACCTTGTGCACGTGTGTTAGCCTATTTTCTCAAACATTTTTCAAGGGTTATGTTAGCTTACACTAGGTCCTAATACATATGCTCATATGAATTCACCTAGTGGCACTTGATAACCGTTTCAACCGTGAAATTCCTCTCTTCATAGTACGGTTATCGATCCTAAGTCACTCATACCCTCTATGGTGTCTTGAGTGCAAAACAAAAAACCTATTGATACATTTGCCTTGATCAACTTGTTTTTGTTTCCTCTTTCTTCTTTTCCAAGTTGAACCCTTGATCATCTTGTGGTCAACACCATCATCACCACGATCCTTCTCTAGGCTCCACCACTTGGCAAGTACTAACCTCATCTAATCTATACACTCAACATAGAGGTTAGTACTAGGGTTTCATCAATTGTCCAAAACCAAACTAGGGACTTTCAGCTTCGAGCTGTTGGAGCACTTGCTCTGGGGTTGGTTCTGGCGCCGGCTGCTCCTCGGTCGCCACATGCTGATCCTCCGCAGCATCTTCTTCTATGTCTGGCTCTTCGATAGCAGTAGTATAGGTGCTACGGCCGTTATGCCTGGGCCTTCCCCTTCTGGTTGGCTCCGAAGCTGCTCTTGCAGAGGCTGCTCTCTTTTTTGGCATTGTGGATTTTTCTTGGCCTACACGCGGTGGGTGCCAATGTTGGAAAACCGGGTTTCTGACAGGTGGAATGGATCGGGGGCCCTCACCTGTGTGAAGATGTCAGGCGAAGGTGAGGATGTGGACCCAAGCTCAATTAGGGTTTCTTAAATGTATTCACCAACTTACACAGGCTTTTTCTCCCCCTTTTATAGGGTACTATTTTCTATCTTTCCCCCTTTTACATTCTCGTCCTATGCTAACTAGTGTCGCCAGGGGCAATCTTGGCTTTCCTCTTCCACACCGCCTTTGACTCCTAGGCCTTAACCGGTGGCCCATGGGAGGCCCATCTCCGGCCCAAGGTCCCTACGCTGTGTAAGGCTTCTCTTTGTCGACGGAGGTTGCCCTGCCTCTGCCCTACCCATCGCCTTCGTCTCCTGGTCTTCGCCTCGATCCATCTCTGGGGCCTTCAGAGCCATGTTTTGTGCCTCCGCCCATCCATAGGCCGGAGGCGAAGTACCCCGCCTGGCGTGCCTTTGTCTCCACCCGGATCGTCTCCGCCTTTGTCTTGGGTCCGCGCCCAGGAACCTCCGCCCCTGTGTTCTGGGTCTCCGCCAGACCCTCGATCAGGTGCGAAGGCTTCTTTGGAGATTCCTGCACATCATTTTACACACAACCCGCAGGTGTACTTGCATTCCATGGTGGGATTTAGCCTCCGCTACTCACATATATATATCCGTGTCCCAACAGCACCTACAAATAGTGTGACTTGATTTGATTCCATTGAAATTAAGCATGAGAAAGCAAGAGACTCTGTCGATCATCCCATCGGTTTCACATGAAAGCAAGAATATACAACATTCAGTCCACCAGATGCAGTCTGCATTTCTTCACACGTTTGGTGATTTCAACTCAGGCACAAATAAAGCACTAGAATGATGCAATTGAGGCTTACTGTTCAATGGAAACTAGCAACCAGACAATGGTCATCAACCCGCTCCTCCCTGTTTGTCATACACCGCCCAGCCAACTAGCCAAGCCGTATCCTGCTGCCTAGCATTGCATGCTCCTCCTCCACATCTTGGGATGACACACCTTCGACGTGTCAGGGCAGCGTTTCTCCCTAAACTACAGCCATTGTTTCACTGCTGCTGCTGCTGCTATTTCGCTTTCATGACCAGCTATTAGTCTAGTTTCAGTTACACGACTGAATGATACATTCCAACTTCACAAGCATTACAGTACGTACATTGTACAGGTATCCAACGGCAACCCCAACTGCTACTCAGGCATGAATTCTCTGTCCCCAACTTCAGCAAGCCGCTTCTTCACCATCTCGCGAAGGTTGCCGGCGTCAATCTCAAGCTTCTTGCACTCGCGACTCTTCGCAGAAATAGCCTCTTGCAGCTTCTTGTGCTTAGCCTCAAGAAACGTACTCTTTCTCCTCGGCGAGCTTTAGCCTCTCTTTGAGCGAAGACACCTCATCTTCAAGCTTCTGAACCTTACCGGCCTCGACATTGATTGCTGAAATCTCTTGAGTTTGTCGGGCCACAGACTCCGCTTGATTGAGGGCTTGAGCTTTGAGAGCCCGCGCCAGCAAACCAGACTGCATAATATAAATGATGTCAGCGACAGACGAAGTAAAGGAAAAGCGTAAGAAGGGTCACAACATATAAAAAGATGAAACTCAAACCTTGAGGCATGAGGCCACCAGAAGGTCAGAAGTCTCTACAGGATTAGATTGAGCGAGCTCCTTCTCAATATCGGGAAGGACAAAAGAATTCGAAATCCGCTCGAAAGCAGAAGACTCAGCTTCGTCCAATTCAAAATGGTCCATGGTCAGGGAGGTACCACATATGACCTTCGCGTCCTTTGATGCCTTTGCAAACGGGACGATACGACTGCTTGTGGATGTAGTGACCCTTGAACAACCGAAAGACTATATGAACAATGGAACTTTGGTTACAGAATAATCGAAATATGCAAAGGAAAAAGAGTTTTCAAGCATCTGTGGCACCTTCTGCTTCTTTTGGGGAGGCTCAGGCTCTTCATCACTACCATCACTGTCTGATGAATCACCTGATTCATCTTTCATTTCAGAAGCAGCTCTCTTGGCAGGCTGAACTGCTTTCGCAGTTTTACTTTTATTATCCTAAGGATTTGAGAAATTGAACAAAATGACATTACACATAACATGGAGATGTTTCCAACAGTAAATAATATTTTTATAAGTACCTCATCCTCAGAATCACTCTCTTTACTTTCACTGAAATCTTCCTTTTTGGTAGCCGCTGCAGGGGCCTTAGGCTTGGGAGCCGCTTCCTGCATATATAGATATTTATGAGACAAACCAAATAATGCTTAACCACACACAAAAAAAAAGGCATAACCAAAGGGCAAGGCAACAACAGGGGATACAAACCAAACGACATGTCAACCAATCCAATGCACTCACCTCATCTGACACATCATCAGAACTTTCAGATTCCTCCTTTTTCTTTTGCACACCGTCACAGGTGGTTTCTTCATAGGAATAGGTTTGTTAAATAAATTAATAAGAGTGTCAAACGACCAATCTAAAAATGTGATACTAACAGACTAGTTATCAGACAAGCAAGGAAGAATATCAAGACAAATCTGTGTAAGTCAACATTGCAAATGGTATATAATCCAGTGCGACATAAACAACTGATTCTACAGGTTACATTACAGATAGCTTTGATCTAGAAAACTAACCACTATGCAACCATTAATCTAGTATGACATAAACAACTAATCATGAAATATTTTTTAAAAAAAAGGTGGAACAAGTTAATCCTGATACTAAATAGCATTTCATAACTAGAAAGATTAATTCCAAACATGATCAGTACTAAATGCATGCAGTTAAACAATTTAACATCTACAAGATCCTGATCAGCCTTTTCACTAACCTCTGAAGGAAAGGAAGACTCAAGTAGTATGCTGGTCATAAGATCCAAAGTTCTAGTCCGGATCACACGGCCATCAAGCTCACGAGGCTCAGACAAACCAACGGTGAGAAGCTTGTTCTCTCTCTTGACCCAATCGGACATCCTTTTGGCCTCCTTTGCCATACCCTTGAATCGAAGCCATTCATCATTTTGCAGTGAGTTGGTAGTTTACAGAACAGAAATGGATGCATGCTGTTAAAATTCAGCACATTTTGGCAGGATGTAGTAGGCAGGCAGGCACATACCACCATTGCAGCAGCGGAAGCAATAGATTGCTGTCCTTTGAGGTTCAGAAGGCCAGGGCACACATGCGGATCACACTGCTCTGCCGAATGATGTCATCAACAGGCTTAGCACCATGCTTCAGCAGCTCACACATCAAATCAGCCTCCTTGGTGATACACTTGAAACCAAAGTTTTGCATTAGTCAAAAAACCATAGGCAGAACCAAACTAAGTATTTTATATGCTACCCAAAGAACTATTGCTGCTTTATTAAAGGCGTGATGAGTTGGGCCCATTCCAAGCTATCCATGAGGACAAGTGAAACAATAAGCATGCAAGACCATCATGCAGTCAGCCCTAGGTACAATATAACATATATTTGCCACATTCGATTAAAATGGCAACATGCTACAGTTGAAGCCTTCCAGGGTAACCACTGTTTAAAAGCAGCAGATCAAGAACACCGATTGACGGCGTATTGCTAGATATGCTGCTTGTCAACTTGCTAAAAAAAATCTACGTTGATTGGACATCAGATGCGTGAGATAGGCATAGGCAAGGATTTCAACTATAATAGAACAAAAGTGTGGAACCAAGAATGGCCTTGAAACATGCAATTAAATTCTTACTGATGGTTATCAAAATTTGCGCCAGTTTGTGCAGCTGCCAAAATTCATACACGACCCAGGTAGTATTTTCAAGATCACATGAAAGAGAACAGATAATTGCCCTTAATTTGTGCAATGAGTAGAACTAGTTTCTATGTTACAATGGTAACATCACAGTGAGATGAAAAAGGGTTTTATTTTCCTGACTCCAAGCAGGCTCACCGCACCCGCCCCAACCCCCCAACCACCCTGCAACAACACCCCCCCCCCCCCCCCCCCCCTTCCCAGTTTAGCTATTTTTTCATAACAGCAGCACGCATTAGGTCAGTAGGATTCAGAGAGGAATATTATTCCGTTGGTACGATACAAAAAAGATTTATTTGGTTTGCCAGGCAGGGCGAGGCACGTACCATAAAAGCAACGGCAGAAGAAACAGAAAATTCGCCCTTTGTGCCACAGATTGCAAGTGCGCGCTCCTTGACAAGGCTACCCTGAACGATTGTTCTGATTGATGAAGTATTATCCCGGTGACGTGGCACTCGAGTCTTCCACATGGACACGAGTTCCTCCTCCATCTTGAGACACTACTTGAAACAATGGTCATTTTGAAGTATGTTGGTGCACCGTGCACACAGTTTCAGTTAGACATTCGATGCTTTAGTAAAGAAGCAGGAGGGTTACTTACACGATTGGCAACAACAGCAGCCAAGCTACTGCCAGCGGTAGTGTCAATTTGCACAGCTCGGGCAGCAGGATGCAACAACGAATCCTCATGATTATGCTCGGAAACAACATCGGCTAGGAACTTATAAGCATTTTGGTTGTAATACTCTGCAAGGTAGTTGCTATAGTTGGACCACTCAACAGAACCGTAGAGTAGTAACAGCCTTTCCCAACCCCATAGTTTCCCCAAAACATCATCTGAAACAAAACAATACCCAAAAAAAAAAACATTACATACGAAGAAGCTTATTGCAAAGGAAATACAAAGCACTCGTGCTAATTAGACTTGTGGTGATTAGCTTCTTAGTTACCTTTATTCCTCTTCCTCTTGTTATTCTTTTTACCACCTTCAATCTTCTGATAGTGAGAATTCAATACATCTGAAATGCTGCCTCTGGTGATAGTACAGTGCAATGGTATAGTCACAACGGATATCAAGAAACAACTAATTCTCTTAGACCATATACAGTTGCATCAACAAAGAAGAAAAATGTATTGAACATCCGTGTTTGCTTCAACATCAATCTTGTGCCCACCACCAGAAGCAGCAGCAGCAGACCCTTCTAGCATGTCGAACATAACATCCAAGGTTCGGAACCGCACTATGCGGCTGTCAGACAATCACTTTAGGTATGGGGTCATCATAGAAATCTAGAAGCATGTGATTTTTACCCATCCACTCACACATCATTTCGGCCTCCTTTGCAATACCCTTAAATTGAAGCCACCCATCACTTTGTAGTTAGTGCCAAAAACAAAAACAGATGGATGGATGATAACAGTAAGTGGGTTTTTCACTGAAGCATGTCTCTTTATAGAAGGTGTTTTGTCAAAGGCATTTCTCCAGAGTGCCTTAATTTCTTGGTGTATAAAGGCATTCCCCCCACGAGTGCACTCCGTTCCCGTCTCTACGCCCGCCGGTCCTTCCCCTGACCCCCTCTTCTCTCTCCGACTCTCCGCACGGGCAACACTCGGAAGCCGAGATGAGCGGCTAAGGACGAACATGCCCCCAACGCGGCCCGACCTGCAGCAACCCCATCTGCCGCCGCTCGCCCCCGGCCGAACAACATAAAACAGTAACAACATGACATAAAGACTGAAAACATATGAAATATTTTGAACATGCACAACATGTGTGTGAAAACACATGAAACACATTCAAATAAAACACTTTGCAACTAGAACATGAAACCACAATATAAGACTGAAACAACTAAAATATTTGGAATATACTGTTGCAACATATGTGTGAACATATGCAACATTCAGATAAAAACGATTGCAACATACGTTTAGAAATAGATGGAACATTTTGAACAAATGCTTGCAACATGCCTATGAAACACTTGCAACATGTGCAACATCCCCCAATCTACTTTAAGATCCAATGCTGAATCGACCAGGCCCTCAGAGGGAAATGCATTTATGCAAGATGAAACAATTGCAATGTACATCTGAAATGTCTGAAACACTTGAAACATACATATGCAACGTAGGGGAGGGGAAGGCTGGGTGGGTCGATTCTGGCCGTTAGGATGGGAGCCGGTGGTGAGCCGCGGCGCGCGAGCACCATCGGCACCGGCTGCGCTCATGGGTGCCCTTGGCTCGGCCGAGGAAGACTAGAGGCGTCACAGCATGTGCGCCACAGTGGTCATGGCGGGGTCAGTGGCACGCGACGGTGATGGAGGACAGACGGACGACGAGGGAGCAAGCGGCGCAGGTGATTAGGACGGGCACGCGGCACGGCCGGCGATGGGGGAAGGACACGGCGCGGCAGCCTGACGAGCGCGGGGGAATGGGTCGTACAGATGAGCGGCCAGGCTGCTTGCGGCGCCAAGCAGATAAGCGGATGAACGAGTGGGGATTTGTTTTTTTGTTTCTGAGAGAGATGGGGCCCACACCTGTGGAGCTACGTCCGGATGGGAGTGATGGGACAGACGCCCATGGCGGATCATTATTGAGATGGCTAAATTTGTGCTCCTTTGGTATGTGATTAAGGATGATGTAGGGCTGATCAAGGATGATGCCGCAAGTTCTGGGGCTCAGTTTTCCGATGGATTTTATTCCTCACTATGAGTGTATTTGTTATTCATGTAGTAGTAAATTATTCTGAGATTCAAATGCTTCTTCTTAAATGATATATGCTCCTGCTTTAAGTTTAAAAAACAAAACTATCCAGTGAACTCTAATCTTGGAACTTAGTGTCCAAACATACCGTTAATTATTGCCATAAAAGGTGACATATTTGGACCTTATTTATCGGAGAGGTGTTGAATTGCTGGTTTTATCTTGGGTAATATCAAGAGGACTAGAAGATTGAACAATCATTCTGTGAAGTTGTGGTGTCATCAAGCAATTGATTTGCTATGCTTGCCAGCTTATGAAAGGGATTACGCTATCTCTGATAGCAAAGCGAACAAGATTAAGTGTGATTTCCATATCTCTCCATATTGCACATAGATAGACAGAGAAGGGTAGCGATAGCAATAATAAAAACCATAAATATACTTGTGCACATAAGCAGACCACGGATGCATGAGTGAAACCTATAAAAGTTTTGTGTCAATTAGCATAATGTTAACAGGAATAGCAAGTACAAGATGGTGAGTACTCAACGCTGCTCACAATATCATTAAACAATTATAGAGAAATTACCGATTGATAGAAGGATACCTGCTGAGGTCAACCAAACCAAAAACCCATGTACACACTCCAACTCAAAACTCTATCGAAAATGTGAAGTTCATAATTACCCAAAAACAATTAACTTGCCCAGCTATGTTCATGCAAGCATTAGGTCACTAAGTACAAATAGCATGAGTTGTGTTCAAAGAAGAAGATGTGCTTGATAGTAGAAGCTACAAGGGTATTTTTTTATTGTGCCGCATATCTCATCTTTGTCATTTAGTATTTTTTTATACGAAAATTGCATTTTATCTTTGGTTACATCAACTCCAGCTTTAACAAGATCCAAGCTACCTTGAGCATTTGCAGTGACATCATCAAATCTTTCAATTAATCTAGTTCTTCTCTGGCCCCATGGTTTTAAATAGTATGTTGTAGCTTCACTATATCTTTTCAGACCATCTACCACTACGCTATTGCTAATTATACACTATTGCCGCAAATAATATTTTAGCTCCACTAAACACCATTGTTTGGTTTAGCCGCGATATATTTTTAGCACCGCTAATCCTGACGGAGGTAGACATTCATTCTTTAGTCTAGAGGACTATAATCTATGTCTCTCTCTCCTTTATGTTCTTTACTTAGCAAATATGTAATAAACAATTAAAATTATTGAATTGTTGAACATTGAGTGTTGATCACAATAGTATGTTGATCGATATGATAAAAGTTAACTAATGTGTTAGAACTGACGGTTCCTAATAGAAGATAGAGAGATAGGGAGGGAGGAGAGAGCTCTGCAATGGATAGGGGACACACTAGGGTTTTGAATAGGTGGAAATGAACGAGTGGGAGGTGAGGTCCCTTGCCCTCATGCCCTTGGACACTTATATAGGTAATGGCTATTTACAAGTGGCCCCTTGGTGGGGTTGGATTTCACATTACACTACTCAAACTACTAGTTGGACCTCTTCTAGGGGAGATTTGGCCCACATACCTCATGGACTCCCCCAATAGTAGGCCCTTGGCTATTAAGTTATGATCTATACAACATGACCTAATAGATGCTCATACTAGAAGAGGCGCAAATAGAACTCAAACCCTAGTCGTGGGAATCGACCTTCGCAACCTATGCTTGTGTGCCTCACTAAAAACTTCATCCTAAAACCTTGTTAGAAAAATGGGCATGGAGAAAAGAGCACGCACACAACTCTAGCCTATACAAGTGCTAACTTAGGAAGCTATTGTCTCCAAGTGCCTCTATGTCGATCTCCCCGGTATCTTCATATTCGAGCTTTAGTTCCCTTAGCCGTTTCAATGACATCGATTGTTAGCTTCGCTCGATGCGTAGGTCTTTGCCTCCGAGAGCTTCTCCATGCATAGATTTTCATCTTTAGGACCTTCTCGACGTGTAGATCTTTGCCTCTAGGACCTTTTCGCTGCATAGATCTTCGTCTTTGGAAACTCCTCGGTGTGCAGATCTTCGCTTTTGGGACTTTCTTGTCTGAGGCTTCGCATGGAGACACACCTTCTCTTTATGAATGGGTGTAGTCATCGTAGTCATAGCTGGAGGTTTCTGTGAAGCCTCTAAATCTTCTCTCATGAGCGTTGGGCAAAAGACTTCACCCTACGGAGTGCAAGGTCCTCTAGTAAGCTCCCCTAGCTCTTGAGCCATTGTAGTGGCTAAAGACAATAGCAAAGCCCCTCCTGCCAAAGTGTTGGTGGAGATGAGCCGTCATAGTCGCCAAAGATGTTGGCAAATGCCCTTATGCGGAAGTGATGGCAGAGGCGAGTCATTGTGGACACTGAAGATATTAGCGAAAGCCCTCATGCCAAACGTGTTTACGAAGGTGATGTTGGTGTAGATGTCATAGATGTCAGCGAAGCCCCTTAGGCCAAAGTTTTGGCAAAGGCAAGTTGTCGGTGTTTTGTAAACCAGATTAGTAAATTTATACGATTGTCGCGCTGCTCTAGGAAGACGATGGTAGCATCAAAAGACACGAGGATTTATACTAGTTCAGGCCAAAGCCCTACGTCCATTCTTAGAGATGATCGAGTGTGTGTTCCTCACTTGAATGCTCTGAAGTTCTTACAATGGGGGTGCAAGGATGGTGGAAGAGGTAGGAGAGCTAGAGCTAGAAGATGGACTGCCTGAATGAGAGCTTCGAGAGTCCAGAGATGATCCTTAGAAGGTTGCCCTGGCCACCCTTATATAGAGTCTGGGGCCAGGTCACGTACAAAGAAGGAGGTTCCCTCAACCGAGGGGTCGTGGGCCTGAGAGAGGGAACCTAACTAACTTGGCTCGCAAGCAACGTCGTCTTGTGGTGCACGTCTGGACGTGGTTGTCATCATGGTCTTGTGTCCACGTCGTGGCATGGTGTGATGTGGTGCTACAACGCCGTTCATGGTGGCACTGTGGACACGTTGGTGTTTCGCTAGCCACCTTGCGCGACGTGGTCTTCGTCGTGGCCTTCGCCATCGCTTCCTGATCTCCCGGGGGCATCGTACAGGAGTTGGTAGCCCCCAGGTCGCCGATCGTCTTGCTGCCTATGGTGCTGGTGTCCTCGATCCTAGGCTCTGGAGTTGTGGCTCTTGCTGGCTTGGATGGCCTCTAAGTCAAGGCCACCATTGTGGATCCCATCCCGTAGTGGATAGAGTCATACATGTGTCTCGTTGGGCCGTATTTGGATGGTGGGTCACCATATTGGACGTCACCGCTTGGTGGTGTTGTCTTGTCTCTGCTTCGTGGCACAGGGATGGTGTCTGACCAGATCGAGATGACTATTGTCCCCTCGGTCCTTGCGGGGTCAGTGCAGTGTGCCTACTCCTGTCAGAGCAGGTGCCCTTGGCTAGACTCGATCTCTCCCTGTTTCTCCCAATGGGGGAGAGGTCACGAGTCTTTTGTGTGCCGTGCAGCTAAGGCAGAGGAAAGGGATCATGGCAGACCCCGGCCTCAGTGTTTGGCCTCATCCGCTTAGCTTAGCTGGGCCTCAGTCGTTGGTTACCATGGGCCGCCCGAGCGGCTATCTAATCAGTGTTGACGGTCCTTAAGTACCAAATATAGTTATCAAATAAATAAAGAAAAGGATCCAAATGCAACCAACACCTAGACTTAGGGTTTTATCTGACAAAATTCCATGAGTTTTGGTGTTTGTCTGTTTCTGCAGGGGGTTATCAGAAAATACGGAGGAAAGGCCCACACGTCGGGTTTACATAGAGATAATAACGTGTTCACCGATTTTCTATCATCTAGAAGACTCCAGAAGCCACGAGATCGAACGGGAGGCCGAACGGGCCCGGAGGCAGGGCGCCCGCCCTGCTCCTTAGGGCGCCCGCCCTAGCCTGAGAGCCAATCAGGCTCCGTCTCGCGGATTATGCTCCACCGACCTAAGGGATCAAGGAAAACCATGCGATTAATGTCGGTTTGATCCGACGGCCCACGTTCACTTGAGGGGGCTATATAAGACCCCTGGCCCCTGGAGGAGGCACTCCCTCATTCTCAATTCTTCAAACCCTAATCTCAGGAGGAGAGTCTCTGATCAAGCCCTAGAGCCACCACATCAACTAGATCTCTAGTATAGCATAGCTACATAGGATTAGAACTAGAAGGAGTCAATCTTCGATTGGTTTTCAGATCTGTCAAGAGGATTCTTGGTAATTCCTTTACTGTTCTTCATTGTTCATCTTTGTTCTTCAATATTATGAATACAACTTTGTTCTATTTCAATATATTGATTATGACTATGCTCTACTTGTTTATGTTTGCGATTATATTGTTCTTAGTTTATCGTAGTTATACGCTTGGCTTAGTTAGATTGGAATTATATACATGTTTAGGATCGTATAGCGTTTATCCATCGGATCCATGGGTAAATGATAAATATTGTGTAGGCGTGGTGCTTAGACCATATTTATCTGCGATTGCACCTTATATGCCGGATCGTGGGGTGGTCCGCGATGGTGACAGCTTCGTTGGTTCTTATATAGTCCCCCTCCCGTGTGTAAGGCAGGCAGAGCAACATTATTACGGGGGAGTGATTGCTATGTTTCTCATCTTTCTTGATAATATCACTATGCATGGGCGTAGTCCTTTTTCGCAATGATTGTCAAGTGTACTTGCACTAACTATGATATGCTAGACTTTATAGTTAAGAATAACTTAGGAAATATCCTTGTAGTTCGTCCTAATACCATGCTAATGACTTGCTAGAATATCTGTTGAGGTGCTTATCATTATTATATGTGGCTAGCTGATCAGATTAATTATCTTTGTCACCATTCATACTTTATCTATATTTTATGTGACACTTACCCCTGTATGCAAGAGATAGATGAATGCTCTCACTTATACATGCAATGATTGATACTCATTCCTATATTCCATTCCATAATCAACATTGATGTTAGTAATCCCTTCCCAGTGGTAAAAATATAAATAACGATACATGGAATACTTCCCGGTTAAAATGCTACATCGGTATTAATCTGTGCGCTTGCAGATCTTATTTATTATTTATTTAGAAGAGCAGTTGCATATTTCAATACCGCGTCTCTCATGTCATGCTGGGGATGACAACTTGGCTTAAGTGGCATGAGGGATAGGTTCGGCATTTTTGGCGCCGTTATCAGAATTAGAAAACTAAGTCTACTTTTGGTAATGACGTTAAGAATGCCCAACAATCAGTGCCTTGAGACACCCGGGGGTCGTAACCCCGAACAAGTTTTTGAAGTCATCGAACATATTGACTATGATATGTTGTCGATGCTAACATCAAAGATGTTGGAGAAACCCCTTAACCTATTGACGTCAAAGGTTAGTTATTGCGGTGACTGAATATGGTATTTGTAACACCTCAGGTGTTTAGCTCCATAATTGTACTGCATTTGCATAAGCATGGGCATCCATCATTTCATTATGTTTACTTTGTTGCAACAAATGTGGGTGTTTTAGGGTTTTGATTGTTTGCAATCTTGTGACACTAGTGTTTTTGTGTAACTAAGGGGTAGAGTAGCTAATTATATCTTACAACACCTTACTTACACTTAGGGTCACTAATGGAGCAAGGTTCATGTTGACCAAAATTACCAAAATGCCCTCCAAGGTGTGGTTGACCAGCATTTAGCCCTAGGATGCCCTAGTTTGACCAATTAAAAAGTCTAGCTTAGAGACCTTGCATGGAGAAGCACCCTTAATCAAAGTTGTAGGGAATTTTATGGGGAACAAAAGTCTCAATATGACCATCTCATGAAACTGACCAGAACATGCTCAAAATTGGTCCACAAGTCAGCTAGAGGGGCTGTCCCAGCACTTAGAATTTTTCTAAGTCTCAAAAGTGTCCCTCCAGTTTTACAGTGACCTACTTTGGAAGCTTGTAGTTTGCAAACTAGACCAAACCAGCTCCAACTCATGTTGACACTTTTGTAGTACTCATCTAGCTCTACAACATTGCCAACATCACCATCACCTAGTTCTAAATGGTTTAGGAGATATAGTGTCTAGAAAATCAGGTTTCAGTCAGTATAATGACTGAAACTAAGTTTCAGTTTCCAAGTGCACCACTTTGGAGCTCTATGGTTTCAAATCCAGGCCGAACCAGTCCCAGTCCCAATTGGCAATTTTGTAGCCCTCATGTAGCTCTATCATTTTGATGTTATCACCTTCGGCTAACTCGAGCTGTTTCCGGAGATAATCACCGTTGAAATCGCGATGTCAGTCATCATCTCCGGCATCATCGATTCAGTCGATCAGTTCTTCAGTCGGTGGCCGACCGACGGCAGGACAACGCCGACGCGTGGCCGCGCGGTGGCAGCCGTACGCCGGCCGCGGTCCCACCCGTCAGGCCACCAGGCCTTCAAGGCCGCCACGACGACGGCCTCCACCCTCACTCGCGCCACACCGCCCTCTCCCTTCCGTTCTCTCCTCCACCGGGCGGAACAACCGAGCACAGCTCCCGCCTCCACTCCGGTGAGCTCGTGCGCGTGCACCACCGCACCACTGCCCACCAAAACTCTCCCACCGCTCCGCCTTGAAGCCCCCTCCATCTTCCACCTCGTAGCTGGGTCAATCGTGGGGAGGTAAGGCGGCATTGCCGTGTCCGCCACCGTCCGCCTCGGACGTTCCTCGCCGGAGCGCTCCCCGTAGCGTGGTCGTACTTCTCTAGTGCCTTACTGTCTCCATTCTTGGGTGCGTTGGGTCCGCCTTGAGTCGCTGGTGCTCACGGGACCGGTCAATTGGGATGAGCCGCCGTCTAGCTCACCGGCGTCGGCAAGCCGCGGCCGTGGACCGCCATGCCCGACGGCGAGCGCCTCCCCGTGGCTCCGCCGCCCCGTTCTTGCCACCAATCGACTTAGCTCGATGACGTGGTCACGCTCGTCCGCTCAGCTTCGCCGGTCGACTCACCGACGGCGAGCTCCGGCGACCGCAGCTCCTCCCCTCCGCCTCTCTCTGACCAGTGGGGCCTTCTGGCCAGCCACACGCGCGCGCGGGCGGGACGGCCTGAGCAGGCCGCGCGCGTAGTTGGGCCGCGTCATCGTAGAGGCCGGCCCGGTGGCGAGTTTAGGGTTCAGTTTTTGTTTTTCTTTTTATATTTGTCACAGATTTTAGATGATGTTTGGAAAATGTAGATCTAGGGTTTTACTTGCTCAAAAATTATGAGGTAAATTTTGTTAGGCTCTGCATGTTGTGTAGTCTTTTAGAAAAATATAAACTGGATCTGTGATGTTTAGTTTTTGGGAGAATTAAATAGGTCTTTGAAATATGTTGTAGAAGGGAGGTAAATTTGTTAAATGAATAACTTGACTTGTAGTGTTCCAAAAATTATGAAAATTGGTCGGTAGGCTAATTTATACTTGTTTTAGCTCTGGTAAAAATTTGGGCACTAGTGCTTGATTACTTTTCAAGTTATGATGCTATTATGTTGTTTTAGGGAATACTTGAATGAATTTTAGTAATTTTTCTACATGTGCAATGTTCTTATAAATTTTTGGAGAATGTCCTGGTACCCTAAAGTATCTAAGAAAAATATGAAATCTGTTGTTTGATACTTTTCAATGTGATTTGTTAATTATACAAAAAGCAGCCTTTTTGGCTTGTGAATTTTGTGTAGGGAGTTTCTGTGAATAATTTTAGTTCAAATTTTTACAGTAGCCTCTTTTTGGGTCAGAGAGTCTCCTGTAATTTTTGTAGAATTTTAAGAGCAGTTTACATATATGTTTAAAATTTCACTTAATTAATTAATTAATTAAAGAAAGGGGTGTAAATCAATATTCTAGGTGGGCACACCTTACTTTCTGGTGTTTTTTTGACCCATGTGAACTTTTGGTAACATTAGTTTGGTCTTAGGGGAAGTTTGCCACATAAATAAATATTTAATCTTTGTAATTCTAGGTTTTCTGGACAGCTGGTAGTATCTTTGGGTTTGACCTTTGATAAAGGTGTTTGATGGAAAACTTGTAAATACCAAAGTTGTAGTAAACTTGATAAACTAGCTTGTGTCAAAATTTGGGAGCATTTCGCTCAGTAGTTTGGGAGATACTGTTGTTTTAAGTGACAGTCCAGAATTGGCTACTCTCTGTTTAGAGAGAACAGATTCTGGAACTTAGGAAATTCGACATGGAAAACTTAGGAATTAAGGGTTGAGGTCTGAAAATGATTTGTAGGGCATTTCATAAGCTTTTCAGATTGTCTTAGATCATATCTTTTGGAGTTGGGAATCTCCAGTTATGTTAGAAACAATTAGCTGCTGTCCAGAATGTCTTGCTGTGATATTTTGGTGTTGGATGTTTGATGTGGTAACCTAAGTAATGTTACTCTTGTGATTGTTAGGTGTTAGGGCCTTAACCGAAGAAGAACAGCTATACCTTAGGTTGAGTAGATTAGGTGAGTACTTCTCTACCGGAGAGAAAATTTGCACCTAATAATTGAAGTGATTTGAATAGAGCTTTAAGAGTGTTGTAATGCATTTCATTCCGAGCATGCTGCATCTTTTATTATGCATCCATGAGATTTATTATGCACTCATGCAATAGGTGTTCCGGAGGGGGTAACGCTCCTCGAGTTCGAGCAAGTGATTCCGGAGGAAGTCCAAGACCAGCCGGAGCAGCCAGAGGAACCAACCGGCGACGAAGCTCCTGCAGGAGATCTGCCCGAGTGTCCTGACCACCGGCCATCGACCTTTCTAAAAGGCAAGCCCCGGTGCATGCTGAACCTATTGTTTTATAAATTAATCTTGAGTACTTTTAATTGTTACTGCATTAAGTTGTATGAGTTATATGAAAACACTTACTGCATTATACCTGTCCTTGTCCAGATACCGTACTTAATCCTATATTAGGTTTAGGCACGTGTTGATGCTTAGCCCTGCTTAGTTCGGTAGAAGTCGGGTGATTTCCGGTCATCCGTGAGATGTAGGAATGAGTCACGAGTGGCTTTATGGCTATCGTGGATGAAACCATGCCTTAAAATGAAATTGAGACCGGGCGGGAATTCGATAGTACAGCCGCAAGACACTTCACGTCTTGGGTGTGGAGCTATGCCCGTCTGAGTCGTTTAAGGACCGATTCGCTGTACGTCCTTGAGTCATGTTGAACGCAGTCTAACACTTAGTTGGCCGGATAAGTCGTTCCGACCGCGAAGCCGAGTAATGTGATTCAAGCCGGGAATCGAATGGTAGGTTGCTTCTTGGAGGATAGAAAGGACGTGCTTGGGGACATTGGCGTGAGACCAAGGGGGGTTAGAGTCCCTATCACCTGGCAGAGTGTCGCCCTTGGGGTCGCGACATCATTCGGACCCGCGATTCTTGAATCATATGAAAAGGTGGCTGTGCGACCCTGGCAGGGGTCTGCACGGTGAGTGTTAGAAATACCCCTCCAGCTGGATAGGAATTCGATTCGAATCGCCGTCACTCCCGGTTAGTGAGTACTTGATTTGAGCAGCGGCAACATAGATCTCATTAATCGAACAGATGGTTAAGTGAATGATACAATGTTGCCACAATTTATACCTGCTATGGATATAATGTTAATAATTGTTTGATGATAATCAAGTGCATGTTTAGTACAGGTGCTAAGATAGATGATAGGTAAATGCTAAAAATAACTGCTAGTACAGGTTATAAGAGTTTAATTACTTATGCCTTTCTGTAAAATGTAATGTCAGCTAGCCTCTTGTGAAAGCCTTGCATAATCCTTGGTGTCATCTTATTTCTGGTTTTAGACGGGTAAGTCTAGCTGAGTACATTCCAGTACTCAGGGTTTATTCCCTCCTGTTGCAGATGATATGCTCTATCAAGGCTTCTGCAAAACTTGTCTCCACCCTGCGGGTGACGAAGACTAGATCACTAGGGCGTGATCATCTTTTATGTACTTTCCCTGATGCTTTTGCGGGTTGTGATCAACAAGACTGGCAGTAGTTAAACAACTGGTGTGTGTTATGCTTCCGCTACTTTATAAACTTGGTTTGTAATAATTTGCGACTCCGTGTGTGTAAGTGTATTTTAGAACTACTTGTGAAATGTAACGTATGATGTGTATGTTGAATGATGCGATCTTGGTTGTAAGCAAGTTGGTTTGAAATCATTCGTGGTTTCGATTGACTACCGGGATTATATGGGCTCAAGTTCGAAAATTTGAGCGCTTCGGTGCTTGTTTTTGTACTTGTGCTCTTATAATTTGGTCGGTTCTGTTACAGTATTGAGGCCCCTCACATCGAAGTGTTGCCATGACTAAGTCGTTCTACAAGCTGAAGTGTTGATGAAGCCCTTCCCGCTAAAGTGTTTGCCATGGGCGATGTTGGGGGAGCCCATGAGGTATATGGGCCAAGTCTCCCTCAAGAAGTGGCCCAACTAGTAGCTAGAGTAGTGTCATGTCAAATCCAACCCTACCAAGGGGCCACATGTAAATAGACACTGCTTATATAAGTCCTCATGGGCATGAGGACAAGGGACCTCACCTCCCACTCATTTTGATTTTTCGAAAACCCCAATGTGTCCCCTCTTCACTGTCAAGTTTCTCTCCTCCCTCCCTCTCTCTCCTGTTCGGAACCACTGGTTCCAACATAATGGACTTCAAAACATACTTTCCTAGATATTCTATATGTATTTTAGTAGTTGGGTTCATAAAAACTTTGTCTAGTTAAATATTTTGTGCATAGTTCACTAAAATTTTTATGTTTTCTATAAGACCACTAAACGAATAGCTTCCGTTATATCCCGTTATAGCTTTTGTAGAAAGTTGTCGCTAAATATCATAGTCTGCTACTTAAAACATTGCCTCACCGCCCCCCACATACCTTGCTGCTACTCCTTCTCAACTTTCCCCTCCACCAAATCATGCAGCTCTTCTTCAGACTTACCATCGTCAACATCGTCCGACACCTCATCATCATACTCCACTCTTCTCCACATTCCCCTCCACCACCTCGTCATTGTCATCCAACTCCAAGTGAGAAGATGGAACATTGACATAATCTGGGCTCAGAGCTTTTAGATAATAGAATGATTTATATCATCATTCTAGTGGAGTTACAATTACTTTAGAGGTGGTCCTCCTGAATACAGCCCAAAAATGAATAAAACCAGTATTTCCTCCAGTTGCAACCTGCATCGTTACATCATCATGTAAAAAAAGAAAATAAAGTATTAAAGTAATAAGTAAAAAAAGGATTAGTAAAGAGATCTACACAATGTTGTGTAAACTATAAAGAATAGGCTTGCTTATAATATCTACACAAGAAACTGCATCATAACAAGACAATGGATTTTTAATACATGTTGTATGTGCGACTACAACCCTAAGATATTTTAGTAGCAACGTAGTATAAAAATCTAACCTTGGGGTTGAACTTCACAAACTGAACTTCCCCATAACAAACATTACTCTTTCGTGAACCTACAGACTTCCATTTTATTACTGTATCACCTCTTTTCGAAGCCTTAGTATGTATTATGAACTAGCCATTATCTCGCGTGTTGTCGTGGGAAGTGTTGCAGCCATGATTGAATAAGAAAGAAGTAAGAAAAATAATAGTAACTAAGATGAATTTTAAGTGCAATCAAGTCCTAATTATGGTTTTTGGTGATAATGACCACACAATTAGATGACTAACGAGATTCATGGAGATAACAAGCAGGTAAAATAAGAATGAGGATAATACATGCGATGGTGGAGCCACAAATTACAAAACGACACGGTGATGGACTCAAAGGCGTTTAAATTCTTTGATATTTGATCTTGAGTTTAGGCTATATCGCACTATAAAGAGGGATGCAAATTTAGGTGGTTTGGGGAAGATAGAGTTCTCAAGTATTTAATTATAATCAATTGGGAGACACTCTAGCACTGCACAAACATTTAGGGCTAGTTTCTGATCTTTGGTTGTTGGAAGTTCTAGGTGCCAGAAGTTCTGACGAGTCCTCTACCTAACCTCAGCTGCCAGAAGATGGTGCTCACTTCTGAGTGTTCTGTTAAAAAGCTTGATTCTAGTGCAAAATGATCAATATGTAGAATCTGAACAAGTAATTGCGGAGATTCGTGCCGGAATGTCCACTTTGCATTTTAAAGAAAAGGTACAAAGTTTTGGCAAGCGTTGAAAGTTCTGACAACCACGTTTGCAACCTTGGGCAAACTAACCGTGTCCACGTTTTTTCCTATTCAAAACCCCTAGTCGTCGAAAGTTCTGTCGATCTGCGTCAAAAGTTCCTACGCTACTCTGAATGGTCACTTTTTGCTTTAGGTATAAATACCATTCTCCTCTTTTCTAGCTATAACCCACTCATTCCACTCGAACACCTCTCAGACCAAAGTGCCTCCTTGCTCCTAAAAGCTCTCTCTTCTCTCCCCTTTGCTCCGAGATTCAAATCCTGCAAGAGTTTGAGTTGAGAGAAGGGATCGGGTGAGAGAAACATCGATTCAAAGCTTGAGCACTTGATTTCTTCATCAAGCCGGTTAGATTTGTGTTTGTGACTCTTGGGCTTTGCCCCTAGCTGGCTAGGCGTTGCTCAAGAGCTCCCGATATGTGAGAGAACCTTCAAAAGTTTGTATCACCCTCGATTTTCTAGTAAAGAACTCAAGTTGACCTTTGTTTGCTTGAGAGAGGCAAGGAGGTGAAAGAAACTCCGACCTTAGTGGTCACCTTAAGGGGGATGTAGGTGCTCCTTAGTGGGGCAGCCAAACCTCGGGATAACTCCTTGTGTCCTGTGTGCTTATTGTTGTTGTGATTACCTGTTATTACTTATTCTTAGTTGTCTCTCTCCCTCAAGCTATTTCTTAGGTTCTAGTCCCGATCTACAAATTTGTGGTGCTCCAAGGGCAAGGAGGTGTTTGAACAGCTTCATCTATCCATAAAGAAGTAGGGTAATTCACAGAGATCTAAATTTGAAGTCGATTTGACTCTAATTTCGTAGCTCTTTATAGGCGTCGGAAGTTTCCAACAGTTTGCGTCGGAACTTCCAACAGGCGTTGGAACTTCCGGCCCGGAAGCTCCGGGTGTCCGAAGTTCCGACAATGTCCGAACTTTCAACAGTGTACTGATCCGCTGTTTTAGTTTGCGTTAAGTTTTCAGATACGCCTATTCAAACCACCCCATCTACGCTTAGCAGGAATCCTTACATGAATACATTCAAATCATGTAATGGGCAGAGCCTTTGTAAAAATGGCTAAAGCAACTGTATGTACAGGGTACGCTAATAAGTTCATGCGTACACAAAGGCTAGAACTGCTGAAGCAATCATCAATATGACTAAGATAGAATTTCAATTGGTCTCTATAATTTATAATGGGCAAAGCGTTTGTACAGGCGTTCAAATAGTGTTCCTTGGAGCGAAATATAGAGCTAGAGTTCTGAGATCGCTGGTTCCATGCACCTTGACACATCAATAAGTATTCTTGAATAAGAGGAAGACCAAGCAACGCCGATTGTGACAGTAAGATGAGAATTAGTTCCACTGTGTTCAACAATGCAAGTCTTAATAAATAAACAGAAGGAAAAAACAAAGCAAAGGGTGAGGTTTTAGGTCTCCACTGGATTGCAGCGATATAGAAATGAAAATGAAGTTAATGTGATGCTCTTTCTATTTATTTATTTATTGAGATGCATAAGACAAGTTGTGATAGACTACCATTTTTGCTCCACAGAGGTGAAGAGCTTCATCCTGTGCGCTGTATGTGATAAATTTTTTTTTTGTGGTTATCACTACAACATCAATAATATCAGTCCTGCTGTATTTGAATCGTGAAATGTTGCATCTATAATAAAAACGATAGCAAAGTGCTCTTACTCTGGTGGACCCTATGTCATGTAGCTTCAATTCCGCTGTAGAGCATTTTCCCCCTGCAGCCTGTATTTCTCACATGATGTGTTCGAAAGAATTCATATGAATGGAACAACTTTTTTGAGGTTAAGCAGGATGCAATTTGATCAGTAGTAAGAAGGGTGAGATCTTTGTGCAGGAGACTACCATCTTTGTTCCACAGAGGTAAAGAGGTTCAACCTGTGCTCTGTACGTGATAAATTTTGTTCATGGTTTGCATCTGCAACCTGTATTTCTACATGATTGGAACAGCTTATTTCAGGTTAGGCAGGATGGAATTTGGTTAGTAGTAAGAAGGATGACATATTTGTGCAGGTAAACTGGAGGTAAATACAACGACCTAGCTGGGTTGACACCTGAATAAAAGCAAGTATACGACAGTTTTGCGGTTCTTACCTTTTCATGGTAATTATCAAACAAAAAATGTCATTCATAGATCATGCAACAATCAGTGTGGGCAATAGTCAATAGGAAGCCTATAGACATCTTCAGGGTAAGAACAATATAATGATGGAATTCTAAATCCCATTCAGTGGGCGTAATAGATAGCCAGGAGATATTGTTGCCAAAGGATTTACATTGTAGCAGTGGGGAGGGGAATTAGCGTTGCCCTTTAGAATGGATGACATACAGGCAATCATCGAAGAATAAACACATAGTAGTAATGAAGTATACGTGAACCGTTTCACCTATAGCAGAGATTAGCGAAACAAACTGTGCACCTTTCATTAAGAAAAAAAATGAACTAAGCATCTGAATCTGATACAAGTATGGGAGGCGCAAGCTGATATAAATGGGAAAATAAATATGGAAAAAAGAATTCAGTAAGTGAAGGATACATTATAGGTACTCAAGAAAATGGTGAAGCTAATATATTAGTAAGTCGCATTGGGCAAGTAAAATTGAAAAATTAGGCCAGTCTTAATGGAGATATCATAGGAGTTTTATGGACTTTAAATAATGTGACATAAAAAAAATTGTCGTTTTGCATGTATCGAGAAAAAAAGAATAGAGTTTTATGGCCAAGAAACGAATGGGCATTGTTTCCACGACTTAGAGCATCTCCAAGAGTTTGCCAAATGAGATTGGCATCCTTTCAATTTTGGCAAAATGAGAAAATTTAGGTTCCAACAGCTTGGCAAATGAGGTTGGCATTCTTGGCAACTTGCCATCCACCGGCCTCGTACGCGCAAATATGCGCGCGCGGAGCGGACTTGGCATCCGTATGTACGAGAGAGGTGGAAGGGCACAAAAATAATTTTGTTTCTCTCTCAGGGTTCCTGATGTAAGTTTTTAAGAGGTGGAAGGGCATAAACATAATTTTGTTTCTCCCTCAGGGTTCCTGATGTAAGTTAGATCTGGGTTTGGCAAGTGAATTATACCAAACTCTTGGAGTGAGACTGTTTTTTTACTTGGCATATTTTTTTATAACTTGGCAAAACACAAGATTTGCCAAATAAAAATTGCCAAACTCTTGGAGATGCTCTTAGAAACCGTACGAAACCTGCATTGAGACAGATTCTCTCGTGTCATCCAATCTAGTGTGGCCGGCGAACGCCCAGCAGCAGCCGCAGCCCGGGCCCGTGCAGCGTGCCGTACGGCTCCACCATCCCGGAGATGTTGATGAACCGCCGAGCGCAGCCAGCTCTCGGAGCCGCCGCTGCGTCCGCGGCCGGCGACGTCGACGTCGACGTCGACGTCGACGCAGAGGCCGGGGAAGCCGGGGTCGGGCGCCGCGGCTTGGGGCCAGAGGCGCCGATGCTCCGCGTCGTCGGGGAGGCAGGGGCCGGGCGCCGCGGCCGCCCGCAGCTTAGGGCCATGGCCGTCGTCTTCCTCGTCTGCGCCGCTGCCGCGAACTTCGTCGGCTGCTTCGTCGCTCCTGTCCTCAACAACAAGTCGTGCCTCCCCAGCGCCTGCGCCTCCGTCGGCTGCTTCGTCGCCTCCTGCCCCTCAATAGCGAGTCGTGCCTCCCCAGCCACTGCAGATATGGATTGCAATTCGCAAGTGTAAATTTAGTACTGGCCCTTGTTTAGATTGAAGAAAATTTCAACCCGATAAATAGTACCACTTTCGTTTTATTTGGCAAATATTGTCCAATCATAGACCAACTAGGCTCAAAAGATTCATCTCGTGATTTCCAACTAAACTGTGTAATTAGTTATTTTTTTACTTACATTTAATACTCCATGCAAGCGGTTAAAAATTGATGTGATGAAGAGAGAGTGAAAAAACTTCTTTGAGGCAAACTAAACAAGGCGGGTGTGTAGAGAAGGATTGCAAGTGTAAATTTCTTGTACTGGTGTGCTTCAAACTACTGAATGTGCAGATCTTGTCGTTCAGATCCCTCAGATTGATTTTTTTTTCAGATAATGTGGCCAGCAATTTCCTGGCCGTTTTGTCTGCATCTAAAACACTAGCAATCTTTGTGATAGCAAGGAGTACTCCTGCCATGTCTGTTGAAGATGAAGAAAAAAAATGACGTTTTGGCTTGTTTTGGTAGGGCTGAAAGTTGCTGGATTCTGCATAAGCAGTTCTGCACTACATTCTTGATTTTGAGAACTCAGTTGGTCAGTTACAACGATAGAAAATAGATACTTTCAGTCATCTTTTCTCTCTTGTTCATTTCAGTTTAGTCTGTATTCTATTTTACTTGGCATTACATGTAAGTATGATAAACCATATTCCAATATGTTAAACAATATCAAATGGCACGCAGCAACCGCTCAGCTGCGTCGGCCACCACCCCCTCCGACCAGGCCACACCGAGCCGGACCTTGACTCCGCTGCTCGTGTCACACTGCTGCATGCCGAGGCCGCCATTGACCATCGTTGTCAACTCTAGCACCCGGCGAAGTCGCTGCCAACATCGCCGCCAGCAGCCACAGGGCACCTGCCCTCACCATCTCGGGCACCACCGCCCTAGGGCCACCGGATCCGAACGCAGCCCTGAACCCTGTAACATCCTAGATGTTAAGAACAGCTAAAACTTGATCATGAGCATCACTGTGCATAAAACACCAAGCATTGTTGCATGAATACATCATATGTTTCAAGTATAGCATGCATCTTTTTCTTATGTTGCATAGTAAGGGTTCATATGTTGTATGGATTCTTTTCAAAGTAATGTTTCATAGGTTGTGTTTATATGTTACATGAATTGTTAAACAACAAAATTAATTAAGGCTCTTTGTGAAATTTTGGTATGAAAAATTTTAATTTGAAATGATTTTGATAGATGTAATGTTGATTAATGCTTAACCACTAATTAAATACCAAATTTGTAAATGAATTATATATTAACTCTAAATTCAAATTCAAAATTCAAAATTCTACATTCAAAAATATTTGGAATTTGGCAATGGTTCAAAAAGCAAAGTTGTAGCTCTTATTATTTTGAACAACTTTTATTTTGGGAATTTTTCAAGTTTACATATAATTTTGTGAGTAATTTAAAAAAAGAAAAACAGAAGAAATGAGGTGGTTTTAGTAAGCTACAGTGCCGGTGCCCTGCTTGCTTGCTTGCTGTCGCCGCCGAGCTTCTGGCCGCTTCTCCGCACGTCCTTTGCCACCTCCTGCTTCGCGTTGGCGCTAGGAAGCAGCTGCTGTCGCTTTCCTGTTCGTTGCCCATGCCTATAAAACCCAGAGGCGGCCGCCGTCTTCTTTTTCCTTTCTTCTGCTCCGTCTCCGGCAACCGCAAGCACCGGCGAAATTGGCCGCAGCCGTACCACCACCGCCCACTTGCTCGTGCCTGCAGCATCGCATGATCCTCTCTTACCTGCTGAGCCGCTCGTGCTGCCTCGCTCAGCCGAAATCAATCGCGCCCGCCGTTCTTCTCCACAGCCGGCCGGAGCGCCGCCATGGAGCACCTCGTCGTGGCCAGGCTCCTCCTGAGCACCTCTCGCTCTCCTGATTGAGGCTTTAGATTCCTTATGATGTATTGAAGCTCATCGGCCATCCTTTCCCTTGTTCCATCTCAGGACGCACCGGAACGCGCCCTTGCCGTCGGTCCACGCCGCGCCCTCGCCGTCGACGTGGACAGCCATGTTCGCGCTGCCTCCGCTTCAACTATCTACCCGAGCAGTTCCGTGGTGAGCTACTGACGTTGCCTGACTGCTTTCCCGAACCTCTACCGTGCTCTGGTGGCCGGTCCAGTGCCGGACCCAGCATTCGAAACCAGGGTAGTCAAAATTTTTATATACAATATAAAAAAATCAAAACAAAAAATTTAGTATGCATACATTTAAAAGGATGGCAGACATCTCAGCGTGTGGGCAAAATTTTCATCAGTCTTACAACGACGAATGCAGAATCAAGATCAGCCCACGACACAGCAGCCTACCTAGATGTAACACGGCATGGCAAGCAAAAGGGTGTTATAAAGAGAAAAGTTTTATTTTTTCCCAGTAATTAATGAATAGTGTTGTTTCTTCAAAAATTCATAACTAAATAATTAGAGCTCATAAAATTATAAAATTTTTTGGGTAGCTTCTCTGTTATTATGTTCACCTATGAAAAAATTTGAAACTTGAATTTTGATCACTTTTTGTATGTGATAAAAATATGCCTTTTAATTAATAAATGTGATTTCTATAATTTTTCTAGGCTTAAATAATTGTCCAAAAAGTATTAAATTTGTTTGGTCGCTATGTTATGATGTAACCAACCTTCATAAAAATTTTGAGCTCAATTGGACAAAGTTGATTTTATGCCTAATTTATGCTTTAATTAATTAGTTAATTAATCAAGTAATTAGACTTAATGTCTTAGGGTTTTGAGTGACTTGGAGATTGATTGTTGACCTTGGACCATTAACATGTGATGATCCATGGCATCTTAATTAATTGTTTGAGCTCATATTTAACTTGTTAATTAAGAATTGTTAATGATGATTAATGTAGTTAAGAATTGTTAATGTGGGCTTGCAAATTTATCGTGAAGGAAAGTTGTACTTAAGTTGTTAATCTTGTTATATTTTCACCAATACAATTCATGCATCATGTCATGCATTTCATCATGCTAAAGTATGCATCATTTATATACGTGTAGTGCAGACGAGAGTGAGAAGGTTCATGTTAAACAAATGTTGAGGAGGTTGGTGTTGATCAATCTTTAAAAAGGTGTCATCCACTAGCGGTGTTGGAGAAGGTCATCCATCAATGGTGCTGGTGTCGTCCATCCGTGGAGTTAGTGCCAAATCTGACTTCTATGAACTAACCTTCTTTACAACGCAGGCAAGCCTCGGATATACAACCATTCTTCTGTTTTATAAATGCTTTATTACACCTTAAGTCTAGTGTAATGTGCATTATGTTAGTAGGAGTTGGTTGATACCATTGCTGCATAATTACCTTGATCTCCATTTATATCCAGATGATATCCCACTAGTATGTGTAGGTCGATCTCTATGCTTAGTAATGCTTAGACTTCGGTAGAAGTCGAATGGTGATTTCATTATTCACGAGAAACAGGTTTACCTTTACTTCTCTTGACCTAATAACGGGTCATGAGAGCATATGAATATGAATATGGTAATATTAAGCGAAGACCGGGCGGGTGGCTTGTATCGTGAAATGAGTCGATGTAATTCTCCGTCTGTCTCGGTTAAGGATCGTACCGTTGTAGGCCCGCTTGTGTTCGAGACTTTGCAACTGGCCACATGCTCTGGTAAGCCTAAGACCTCGGTAATTCTATCATGTGAACGGCCAACCGCGCACTGGGAGTGGAGAGATGGCGAGAGTAGTGTGTACCCTCGTGGCCAAGGACTAGATTGGAGGTGTACTGTACTCTCGGGTGGCGCTGGACCCGGTCATGTTTTGGAGGTTCCAGGTGAAGGTTGATATATGTAGGTTAAAGTCCTATATATGTCATGTGGTTAGGGATCCCCAGCTGGGTATAATCAATTCAGATGGTCTTTGCTCCTTGGTCATACAGACTCAATCACCTGACCTACATCGTAATTAACAATGGAACATGATTATTACAGAAATGAGGTAAAGAGATGTATATGAGATGTGATACTTAATACAACTGATTGTGATAGAATATGTGTAAATCTATCTATAATAAGTTTTATTAAAATTGATGTTAAAACTTGACTAAAACATTGAAAGTAAGGATCCATTTGTAGTAAGCTTTTCTGCAAAACTTTTCTTTTCTAGCTCCACTACTTTCCTTAAGCTAGCATATCCTTGTAGTCTTTTTTTCGTCGGGTAAGTCTTGCGGAGTACAATTGAGTACTCAGGGTTTGTTCACCCCTGTTGCAGGTACTAACTAGTGCTGCTAATCAGGTCATGTCGGTGGGCTCGACATGATCTAGTTGTCCTCTCCTGACTTAGGTGCTCTACCTAAGTTGTCTTCTGTAGTTCTACTCAACTTCCGCAATTAAAGTTAAATTATAAAAGTAACTTATTTTTATATGTAAAATATTGTTTTAAATTCTTCCGCACTCTGATGTAAAATTTTGTAGCACATGTTGTAATGTTGTAGTTACTCCTTTGTTGATCCTGTGTGAGTTGTAAAATATGGATAATTCAGGTTTCCCGAGGACACCCGACAGACTATCGGAGTTGTCTGGCTTGCATGTACAGCTATCAGAGGTCATTGAGACAATGGTAGACGCATGTGGACTATATAATTTAGGTGGTTCTGCCACAAACCCGGTGCCCCTGCCGCCGTCGCTGCCTCAGTCTTGACCACAGCCGTAGGCACCTGAGCTGGCCCGTCGCCCTGGCCAACACCTAGGCTGCACGGGACCTGCCCCGGCCACAGCCAGCTCTTGCAGAGGCCTGACTGCCGTTGTAGCAACCCTTGCCAGCCGCCGCCACAGTAGCCAAGGCCGTGAGGGGAGGGGCAGGTAGAGGAGAGAGCACCGCCCCCAGCGCATGCATGAACCCTGACATGCCTTGGAAGGTATGCTTAGTTGCATGCATAAATGACTTTTGTACATGTGTGTAAATTATCTATTACACTAACACTTTGTTAATGTAGGAAAATATTATCTTGTTGACTCAATTATATCTTAACATACATGAATTTCTTGCACCTTGCAAGGATCAAAGATATCATGTGTCCAAGTGGAAACATGGTCACTAGCTAGAGCTGGGCTTGGGGTGTTATCAAATATCAATGGCGTAGCGTGAAGTAAAATACGGCGGGGGGGGGGGGGGGGTGCAATTTACAAAGTCTGAATCAACATGTACTCTGAATCAACATGTACACAAAGCAGCACCTCACGATTCCCCAATTTGCAGTCCAATTAGCAGCATGTTAGCAAGCATTAGATCCACCAATAGTAGCTTAACGCCTGCTCTCTCTCTCTCTCTCTCTCCATAATGCTTGCTTCCCTTCTCAAGACGCAGCAGCCCAATCCCCCTCCTCTCTGTTCTATTCTCTTCCTCAAGCAAACTGTAGCAAGGTATCTCCACGCCATTCTTCTCTATCCAATCCACCAAACAGCTAGCAGAACACTAGCTCCCCTACTTTTGACCATGGCTACATAACCAGTCACCTATACGCAGAGGCAATGGCCTGATAGCCGGAGAGCGTGGAGCCACGGAAGTCAGATAGCACGGATAGCGCAGGCCCGTGGAAGCGCGGATGCCGGAGTGCATGGGGCCACAACCCTGGCCGTTGTTGATGGAGAGATTACTAGTCAACCTTGAAGGCCGAGGGCTCCAGGCATCACCGCCGCTGCGTGTAGTGTGACTGAGCGACTGAGCTGAGACGTTGGCCATGCTTTGTTCCCATCGCTAGCTTGCCACTGATTCCCCTCGTGTCTACTTAGTTTTGCTTGTCGTGAACTGCTGCAGTCTTCAGAAAAATCTCAGTGGCAAGGGGGGCCGCAGCCTACTATGGACCCAACTTGGCTCTGCCACTGGGAGGTCGGCGGCTTCCCGGGCCTTGTGGCTCAGTTCGGACTTCCCGCCGAATAAAGTGAGTGGTTAGCCTACATGAACTATTGATTAGGTTTGCATTGGCGTGTGATGTGGATTTTTACCCAGCTGGTTGTAATCAATTCGAATTGCCGTCTCTTGTGGATATAACCAGCTAGCTATGCAACTGGTGCCCCACGTAACAGGAAGACAACCAGGCTATTCATTAGTTTATCCAAAAGAAAGCTATTCATTAGTTGTTCCTGAATCATCATCTTTTCCAAATAAAATTTGAAGCAGTAGTAGATAAGCAAAACTAAGATATTTATTGGCCCATTTTTTGGGAGTTGGCTTCAAGAGTTTCAAAAGGATCTCCAACCTATAATACTGTGGTTGCGGCTGCTACTTAGTGGTCGCTTTGGTTATGCAGAAATAATTTGGTTTTTTTTTAAAAAAAACTTGTTTGGTACTCTCCTTACTTGCATGTGATTTATTTGGTAATCCATTGGCTATGGACATGAGTTATCCTCCAAAAGCCCTACACGCAGGCTCTAGTAATGAAGGCGTCGCAACAATTGATGCAAGCGGTTACGGCATTTTTCTTCTGGGCACATGGGTAGAGATCCAGTCTTAGAATTGATTGTCATTAGTGGCAGGTTTCTTTCACTTAGGCTTTGTATTTAGAGAAAAGTCAGAAGTGAATTCTCTTTTATTGTGTCAACTCGATGTAATGATTATGAATTAATAAAATCCTTGGTGAGAAAACACAAGGAAGCAACCACATATTTTTTAGTGGCACACAAAAACAATTGACTCGTTTTTACATGAAAGCACAAGCATTTGCCTAGTTTCACAAAGAAAAAATTGATAAATTTGTGCAGGACATGAAGAAGGATCCCCTTGCATAGGGGCCTAAAAGGTAAAACGACAATTAGATGGCATTACTAGTATCATATCAAACTTATACGGCCAGCAGCAACAGTTTTGTAAATGAAACAATATATCAAAATCGTGTCAAACGCGCACGCAGTCCAAATCAAACAATGTGACTTGAGAAGAAGCATGGATCGGATGGACTTAATCGTTAATCACTTGCTAGTATCTTGACGGAAGGATGACAGCCAAGATGACAACAACGCCAAACATGAGGATGGCGATCCCGGTGAAGTTGATGACAAACACTTCGGTCGGGTAAGCGATGGAGGCGGAGACGAACTTGGCCAGGCCGGTCTCGGCAGTGCAAATGGCCACGAGGAAGATGGCGAGGCCGAAGAAGATGTGCCATGGAGCGTAGTCCGCCCTCATCGTCATCACGGCCCCGGGGAAGACAAAGTACACGAATGCCACCAGCCACTGCGAAATCAACAGTAAAATGAACAACTGCTAGAGGAAAGTTATGATTGATTTCTTGTTGTGTGCTTGTTGGTTGTAGTGCACTGGTGTGCACTCGTCGAATCAAAACAATTTGCAAATGCCTAGGAAGTACAGAATTTTCATTAAATTTTGGAGACCAAAAGTATCCAAATGAACTCCACATGTTTGCTGGGCTGCGCCTAAAGTCGGCCATACGCATGATCAACCCAGACGCGCGGCCCAAAATTGGCCCACAGAAACTCTCAAGGGGGCCATCTTATATATTTTTTAAAAAGAAAAGAAACCATGGCGTGCTAGCGCTACCCTCAATCTTCCACCAACGGTGTGCCAAGGCGATTCAAGTTCATTATTTTCCTTTATTGATGAAAAAAAAGTTGATTGTTTTTCCTTACAGATTTGTAGGCTGTGATAGCTTTTCTTTGAGGGAAATATTTTGTCCTCCCTCAAATTTAATTTTAAAATTTGTTTTTACACCCTAGCTATTTCCAACGACGGTTTTAGCCCGGGAGGTAGCTAAAATGAATTAAGTTGACAGTTCATGGTTCAAATAGACTTTACCAAGAAAGTTATACATTGTGCAAGGCTTCATGACGTTGCCGCCCAACAGGAAAAAAAACAACACTCGCTACACATCGCCGCCTCTGCCACTGCCGCCTAGGGTCTCTCTCCTTCTTCCTATCCGGCCAGTCTGCTAGTGGCAAGGAGAAGGCACCCATCTCTCTTTTACGTAGTTTTTAAATCCAATTTGATTAGGATTTAGTCCAAATAAATCTACCAGTGAAATCAGATGGTTTTCGGTCAAGATCTTTTTACCTACGATGACTTCAATGATGCCACGACGAGGTCGCCATTGCATATGTCAGTTTCATCGGTAGGAGTCCAATTGTGGCCATTATCTACAAGGGGTGCTTCTGGGTACTTCCAATGAGGACAGTGACTCTGAGTCGTCGGTCTCATCGTCGATGGTCGCAGAAGGAAATCAAGGACCGGACGTGAAGAGCCTACATCCTATGAGTGTACCTTTGATATTTCTCTATCGATTTAGATGTGTTTTGGATTGGTTCAGGAATGTTGGATCTTGCATGCATGTCCAGTGTTTCGGGGTTGATCATTGGATTCCGTATAAGGAGTGCACTCTGGCTTTGGTCTTCAACAAGGTTTTCTTCATCTAGAGCATTAGCTACATCGAGAAAAAACACTATGGAAGAAGACGATGAAAGAATCTGGATAAAATACTTTAACATTTTCATTTTTTTCTATGAAAATTTGGGGATGTACTGTGCCGAGTTTTAATATAATTCACCCTTCCTTTCAAAGAAAAAGAAAGTTATTCAAACATTTTTATGGACACTTATCCAAAAAAATTTTGGTTTAGCTATACAATTAAAAATCCTAACATCTCATTTAAACTTACAAAATTCATAGAAAATTGTTTTAGCTCGGAAAAATATGAAACCATTTTCAGATTTTTCCTAAAATCATGGTCTATGTTCAAGTGTGTACCTTGGAGTTACTTTAATCTTATATGGTTCTCTTTAGTATTTATTTGCTAGTAGATATTATTATTATCAACCATACTTATTCGACATTGATGATCCAAACAACATAAAAGGACAAATCGCTTCGACTACAGCACAAGTGTCATATAACCATGTTACTATGTATAACTTGATCCTATTTAGTATGAACACAAGTATCACTTGATCCTATCTATAACCATGTTACTATGTTAGCATAGACAACATGGAGTGATAGCAGTGCAAAGAAAATGTGTTGTGCTATATACCTACTACACTGATCCTATCTATCTGCAAAATCGTTGCCACTGCTGAGATAGGAGTTGAGTTGGCATTAGAGTTAACACAATATAATAATGGCCCATTTGAAAAGAACATAGTATATTTTGGTCACTACTCATTGTGCCTAGCTCTTGTCAAGTGACACTTGTGTTAATACAAAACATGATCAAATATGTGGTGATTATATGACCCTTGTGTTGTCATCAAAGTCACTTGTCCATCAACTAATTATAATAGATAACAAGATCATCTACTAGCAAATAAACACCACAAGGGCACAAGGGCGTTAGAAGATTCAAATAACTTCGCCCTAGGCACTACAACATAAAGCATCAATTTAGAAAAATTCAAAACCGATTTCATATTTCTTTATATAAATAATTTTTTCTATGAATTTTATAAGATTATAAACAAAATTTTAGGTTTTATCTGCCTAGCTCTTCCAAGAAAAATATTTGGATATATTTTTAAAGATATATTTAATATAATTTTTTTGGTAAAGTCTATTTGACCTTATTGAACTATCCCTATAGCTTAATTTACCTCTCTCGTGGCTTACATGGCATCCAATAGATTAAAACATCATTGAAATAAAAAAACAAATGGTTTTAAAAAAGTTAAAAGAAGGCAAATAGACGGTTTTATAAATAGAGGAAAATCGGATCTCGTGCATATTGTAGAGGCCCATGCATAACAGGGTCATGGGCCATGGTGGGGCCAGATTGAGTTACTTGTGATTGCAGCCTATACGTGGGCTGCAAATTAGGCTCACGGCGAAGAAATAAAGTAGAGCCAACTTTGGTTATATTTAACTGACCTGAAGAGCATAGAGCGCTATGGTGGCAATCCCGAGCCAAGAATGTAGGGAGCGGATGTCAGGGAGGCCGGTGTCATGGTGATACTTGAAGGCGGCGTACAGGCCGACGGCGGCGAAGGTGAGGGCTACGAGATGTAGCAGCAGGTGCACCGCCTTCTTGGCCGCACTCGGGCCCAGCACGATCCTGTACGCCATCACCGCTGCGCGCGCGTGCGTGACACCACACCAATAACACATGCATCAGTCACAAACTCAAAGTTGCTTCACTTTCTTCCATCACTTTTGGCAGGCAGTAAAGACGTGCGTTTGTTCGTTTACCTTCTCCAGTGCAGATGATAAAGCCAATCACCATGAACAGAGGGTGTGCCTGACAGTGACAAAAGGGTGCGCATGTTATTACTCCTACTGTTGAGAAATATACGGTGCAATGCATGGCTTATTACCGTGTAGACGAAGAGATTGGATCTCCGATTCAACGAGACGCCACCACGAAAGTGCAGCACCCAGACGAGCGTGAGCGCGAGCACGGCAGCCGCCAGCAGCTGCGCCATCACCACCATAGGCAGCGCGGTCATGCGGAAGCTGGCGCTACTCTTCACAGGCATTATGGCGCGTCGGCGTCTCGTCGTCCTCCTCCTCGCCGGCTGCGGGACGGCTACCACCACCACAGCCGGCTGCGTGCTGCCGCCACCGCCGCGTGATGGCATATATGGTACGGTGGTTGACAAACGGGTGGATCGTTAAAGGCCGTGTTCTGGTGACGGATCCAAGGCGGGTTCAGGTGGAAGACAAGTCCAAGGCCAGGAGGATTGTGTAAATAAACCGGAGAAAAACTCTGGTTTGGCCTTTGGAGCGTTGTGGCGAGTCTCCTTGTGCTTGGGTCCATCTAATGGGGACAAGCTGTTTCTTGTCGTGGACATGTTCGGACGGCAGAGGAAGAATAGCTGAAGACTCTTCATCACCAGATCAGAGCATTAAAAGAGACTGGAAAAAAATGGATTGATGAACAATCAGGCCGAGTCAAAAAAACGTCTGCCGTCCAATGGAAATGGATGTGCAGATATCAATATCATCCCAAGCGCAGGAACGGACAAGTAACAAGCTAACAACAAAGCATCCCAAGTACCTTCGACTAGTAGCTGGACCACGAATTGTCACCACCCCTAGTCTGTCCCCATTTGGAACATCAGCTGATTCTAGTGTTAGCATATCAGTTCTGCGCAACCAAAGCGGCAGAACACGAGACCAGCATATTTCAGGTTCAGGAGCACCTGGGGTGGATTTCCTTCAGATCTCCAGCGCGACTGGTCCAACTCCAAAGCCCCTCTTTCAGCGGCAGACCGCAGACCCATCCAGATGTAGGACATATACAACCCTGCTGCTGCTTGCCCCCGGTACAAAAGCAAGTCGTGTTTAGAATTAAGATGCAAACTATGCTTCTACGAAGTCCAAACAAAGCAGATAGTTAATGTAGCTGATAACCAGCCGTAACATACAAATCCATTAGCTCCCAAAATAATTCATTCATATACATACGGCAGAACGTGCAAATTCCCCTATCATCTCTGTAATCCGATATTCTTTCCTCCCCTGTTTTAGTCCGATAAAGTTCTATCATGCAGGCAACCATGCATTCCTAGAGATCAGAACTCACACAGCTGCCAAAACTGCATCCATTACCACTATGACATCACGGGGCCCTGCACATACAATCAAGCACAACACCAGAGTTTATCAAAGATTAGCAAGACAATAAAGAACAAAAACAGAAACAAAAGGCAAGTGCTGCTACCAGGGATCTCTTTTCAAAAGATAACCAGAGTGGAGAGTGCCACCAGAATCCAAGCATTAGACTGAGGGCACTCAAATTTCAGGAAAGATAACCAGAGTGGAGAATGCCACCAGAATCCAAGCAGAAGACTGAGGACACTCAAATTTCAGGAAAGATAACCAGAGTGGAGAGTGCCACCAGAATCCAAGCAGAAGGCTAAGGACACTCAAATTTCAGGACTTCAACTGGCCTGTAGCAGCAGACATAATGACCACCCTAAATTTAACTTACAAAATAAAAGATATCCCAAAAACATTATTTTCTATACAACAGTCAACCGCTTCTCTAACAGCCAATATTGCAGTCCACATGCTACTTATCACAGCATGTACACAAGAAATTCAGAATTAAGTCGCCACTTTAAAAGAACATCAAGAAACCACTAGATGAATCTGATACTGAAGAAACAAAAAATATGTGCACCATCATAGGCCACACAAACGCAGCTACCTGGGACTCTGGGAGTGACACTGAGAGGACATCCAGAAACCCACCAGCACCAAAGTAGAGATGATCGAAGGGGCACTTCAGATTTCAGGGTGCCTGTAATTCTGAAACACCACCTCCTCCCGTTCAGTTCTCTAATATATATGCATCCCAGAAAATATGCTTAATTAAAATAACTGTATCACTAACCTAAAGTATTTCTATTAGCTTTGACATGCTAGTATCACAAAAAGTAAATGATTTACAGAAACACTGACAGGTCAACTAAATACATGACTGACACAGGCATCAGCAGGACAACATTGTTATCACTGCAAAGTGCCAAAACTAATCCATAGATCAACATACAAGCAGACAATCATGCCACTGATAATCAAGAAAATCACTACTACAAACATGGTAACATCTTTCAACATATGCACAGAACATGTTAACAAGAACAAAGGGGAACAACATGAGCTGAATGAAATAATGAACTTTTTCTTCTCTCTAGATCTCGACCCTGTATACAGAAGGAACTTATGTCATATGGTACAGAAGCCCTGCCTATGTTAGCATACTGATCCTACCAGACATATCAAGCATGCAACGATCGCAGCAGCAATCAGGCAACAATGCTTGAGACCTACCCTGCTCTAGAGCCAGTGAGATTTCTCCTGGCATGTTTCAAAATGGAAATGCCCATGCATGTATATATCTACGGAAAGATGGAGCTGGCTAAAGCAAGGATCACAATGTCAAAACACAGCAGACAGCCTTGTTCTAAGAAAGAAATTCCTGAGAACTCCATAACACTGAAGGCTACAGCAGCCTTTCTTCAACCTGACATCATGAGCCTTTAATCACCCACCATGAAAGCATCTCGATCCACTGACACCATGAAAGCATCTCGATCCACTGACTGGAGGTCACATCATGGTAGATTCACACATCCTCTGCTGATATCAATGCTTTCTTGTGACCACCCCACCACATCGTGCAAGGAATCTAATGCACAAGCAACTGATCTTCTGAACATGCATCTGCACCTTGCTGAATCTGGACTGTCCCAGAGCTCTTCATCATTGTTCCATGCTGTACCAGAGTTTGTAGATAGCAACACACTCCTTACACTTCTCTCCTTCCATTAGAAGAATTTGGCCTCCTGGGAACTCCAAACTGCAAATTATCCCTGGGGCGATCACCAGGTCGGCCAAAATCATCCAAATTCCTGTAACTACCATTTCTTGTAACAGAATTCAAACGCTCATCTTCATCAGGCCTCATGTTCATACCAGCCCTCGGTTCTGAGAACATGTCTAAGTGTCTTGGTCTAGGTCCACCACCAGTTCTCATGTTCCGGATGTTGTTGGAAGAATTCCTACCTGGAGTATTAGATGGAACCTTCATGGGTAAGAAGTCCTTGGGAATGCTATCCAGGTCCATAAAACATTTCCTGGCCTTCGCATCCGCTATTAGTGATGCCCAGTCCTCAGACTGCATGAGAGCATTAGCATTACCAACAACCTGAAAAGCAATGAAGACTATAAGTAACATGGGATACATCAAAAAGATCATTGAAGAACAACAGTAGAACGCACTTAATGCATATTGTAGAGAGGCAGAGACATACCCATAGAGCTCTCCTAGCTCGAGTTAGAGCTACATTCATACGGCGTATATCAGCAACAAAACCCACACCATGGTTTGAAGCACGGACACATGACATAATAATGACGTCACGCTCCTGGCCTTGAAAAGCATCAACTGTATTTATGTAGATATCCTTCCCTTCCTCAGTATTCATAACATCCTTGAATTCCCGCTGAAGGCATTTCAACTGCAACTTATATGGTGTGATTATACCAACAGAAACCTTCTTGGCACCATTAGCTTTCAGGAACTTCTGAAGGTGCTCATACAAACGCAATGCAAACTGCGCTTCATGAATATTCTGATATGAAGATGACCCACCCCTATGAGACTCACGACCATGTGACATGTCGTAAAAGATATAAGGTGCCATAAGTGCATCTCTGTAATAGGCTTCATCAGGTAATTTAACAACACTCTCACTATCTGTAAGGCGACCTTGATAGAAGTATTTTGATGGAAATTCACGGATCTGGGGATGCATCCTGTATTGCACTGACAACAAAATGGTAGGACAACCAGCTTGCTGAAACCTCTCAAAAAGACTCCTACTGTAAAGCAAAGTTCCAGCTGCTTTGCTAATAACAGTAGCAGGGAGCTGCTGTGGATCACCAACCAGGACACATCTAGCTGCACCAAGAGCCAGTGGAGGGAGGACTCCTACTTCACTAGCCTGAGCAGCCTCATCAATAACAACCATATCAAAGCCATGAGTCAGGCGAGAAAATAACTTACGCCCGCTACTTGACACAGTTGTAAAAACAATCTCAGCTTCATTGGCAAAACTGGCTTCCAAACTTGCCCTAGCATCTTCCATATTGAAGTTGCTGCCAGGACGGAACCTGCTTTCTAATATCAGCAGCCGTGACATCTCCACCAATACTTTATCCCTGCTTTCAACTGACGCAGCAAGTTTCTGCAGAAGAATATCACGGTTACGATCCCTTTGAGCAAGAACATCAGGATCTACCCCTACTGAACCCTGGGATCTACCAGCCGCTGCAACCATATTGAGTTCCCTTTGAAAATAGGCAATCTCCTGTGATAGCTGCTGCTCACGGCCTTTCAGCTGATGTAGCCACCCAATTACTTCATCACGGCCTTTCATTAAAAGCTGATCTGTCCTCCTTTCAACTGAAACAGCTTGTGCAGCACGAGACTGTGAATCAACTCCAACACGGGCAACATCAGGGCGGTATACCTTCATTTCACCATCTATAAAACCACGGTCAAGAACACGAGCAAGAAGCTCATCTGTTGCAGCATTTGATGGGGCACATACAAGCATCCGAGGCTTAGGGCAAAGCTTGGGAAGAGTGCGAAATAGATTCTGATCCATGCTCTGCAATAGTTCATCAATTGACCCTGCCGCAACAGTCTCCGAGCTGGTACTGGTACTACCACTAACTTGCTTGTAACTTTCAGGAGCAAGCTTCTTGAGCAAAGCGGCATAGTAATGTTGATACTGAACAAGATGGATAACATTTAGCATCCCCCACACAGTATGGGTTTTCCCTGTCCCAGGAGGACCTTGTACCAACGTGAAAGGCCATGGTTCTTGTTTCTTTACGACACCATTGCTTGTGCCAGCAGCTGTATGTGTTGCAGCCCAATGAATTGCCGACAATTGAGGACCATTGAAACTACGATGGAGATGATCAGCAAAATTTGGGGTGAAACAGTCTGGCATGGCAGGTGGTTGCTCTTGATACTTCGGGAAATGCTCTGGACTTGGTTTAAGTATTGCATTTTGCATCTGACGGAAATTTTTTTGTCAAAATCGACTGATATACAAGTTTGTAATAAAGTAAGATAATGGTTAGGTGTAATATAGCATTACCTGCCCACTAAGACGGCGGAACGCGTGCAAAGCAACATATTCTCTTTGTGTTGTTGCAAGAGAACCGAGTCCAGTTAAATACCATGTACTCCGAGGTTGGAGTTTCCTCAGAACATTAGCCTCACTGCTATGGATACAACACAAGAATAGCGAGACAACTTAGCAAACAAATATGCAAGTGATGGAGAACAAGTTATGAATATTGTCCCAAAATGAAACAACTATAGCAAAGCAATTTGAAGTTGTTTCATAGTTAGCAATCAAGCACATAGAAGATAGAACTTCATAAGGGCTTGTTTGGATGCACATATATCCACCTCAATCCATGTGTGTTGGAGTGGGTTAGGGTAGGGTGAAATTTAGTTTGAATTCCATCCCAACCAACTCCAACACACATGGATTGAGGTGGATACATGTGCATCAAAACAAGGCCTAAAGGGGTTTATAATCACCTAACATGCTGCTAGGATTAAGTGGGGAAGCACTACCCAAAGAGCTATAACAGACTTGTCAGTTCATAAATCAGTTTTAGCTCAATTCATCCAAATAGGCTGCTATGGTCAAGTGAGGCATGCCCTGTTCTCAAGTAGAATTTGGGCCCTATAGTATTCTGTTTGTAGTCAACAAAGGACTGTCAACTAAGAAGATTAACATTTGAACTTTGATACACTACAAACATTTTACATCTACTGCACATTGCAAACTTTTAAATCACTCGTTACACTCCTACTGTAGTTTCCTTATCAAATTCTCTTATGTAACTTTGATTATAGCAATCGTTCACAAATTATCTTGAACACCAGTGGACGAATGAGCCTCAAAGTATGCCATGCGCCTTTCGTTTTTCTGACTAATGACAGAATTATTCTGTCTTCAATACTGTGGCCATGGGATCAATAAGCAGAGAAGCAAAACATTGGACATGACATTAAGAGCACAAGCATTCAAACTCTATACCTGAGAAGCACCATACTTGTGTGGCAATGAGAAACCAATAGATGGTACGAAAGCCCCAAAAGGCATATTAAGAGCGGCAGCAACCCAGCAATGCAGATAAGCCTATGGCTTGCTTAATTATGATACTAAGAGCATCTCCAACAGATTATGTATCCCACATCTCCTAAAAGTCTATATAGGTGATCTCCTATTATCAGTAGTGTACCTTTTTCTTCTTCTCTCCCAACAGATTACCAATACCTTTAAAGTGGATAATGGAGAGGGGTGGATCTCCTACGTTTGAGGGAGAGGGGGTGAATTTTAAGTAACTACTTAAAACTTTTAGGTATTAGGGATAGGATGAGTAATCTGTTGGAGCAACACAATACCTTATATTGCATATTTTTAGTATTGGGGATGGATATAAGTAATCTGTTGGAGATGCTCTAACCATATCTTACAATAAAACTACACAAGAAAACATCAGTACTCTATGTGGCTACCCGCTTCGCTGTGCTGCTGCTTCATGGCCCTGACTACACATATATAAACAAGCCTTGACCTATTGTGCTCAAGAAACTAGAGTTAGGAAAACTGCAGTAAAATGCAGAACAGCGGTTTCGATCTCAACCATTGAACAGAATTGTGTACCAAGAACATGAACGAAAACACACAGTACAAAGCTTGTATGTAGAGAAGAGTTACTTATTTTATTTACTCAGAGACACAAAACTACAGTTTCTAACAAGTATAACCCTACATGTTTTCTAGTGCATTCTATAGAAAAGTCTAAATAACAGATATCCCTACTTCCCTAGGCATAGTTAAACAAAATAAGCTTACCTATTATAAGCTGAGCTAGAGAGAAATCCAACTTAAAGAGTATTGATTGTGGACAATTCAATGTACAAGTACCCAAAACACATTATATGATTTATAAATCTCTCATAAAACAACTTCAGTGACACAACAAACCAGTCATAAGATCTTTCCAAAGATAAACAATATGCTAAACAAACATAGGTTCAGGTGCTTTGGGAATGTAGAGGCCATGATAAACGTGGTTGCGAAAATGGAACTTGGAAGAGATGACAATTACAAGAACAATCATATATTACAAAATTTGGCATACCTGTTAGAATCAAATAAATCACCAAGATAAAAATGGATAATAGCTCCAATAGGATCACGTGTATCAATAGGCATATGGCGCCTAACAGTACCAACAAGCCGTCCACATTCCGATTCAGCATCCTCATTTGAACCCATAGCCCTCCTACTAGATCGGCCTGATTGAGCAGCTGAAAATACCAACACAAGCTAAATAAGAAAAACGTTCTAGAGAGCTACATACTAACACAATAATTTTTGCAAATAAAAAACAAAGAAAATTCAGTAAAATATACCTGAACCAGGCCGTGGAAATGACAGAATAGCGACATCACCTTCTTTGAAATTCCATTTATATTCATGCATCGGTAGAACGACAACATCATACCATCCTGGATGCATTAACAGTCAGGTGACTGCAGTGATTGGATATTCAAATACGTGTTCTAAAAGCGCAACAAACCAATCCCACATACCTCTTTCACGTCTTTCCACAGTTTTTACTCGCACTGCTACATGTGCATCCCTTCCCACTGCCTCAAGACTCTCCTCATACGAACTATAAAGCTGAGCTCTGCATTCCTCAAAAAGCAAAGGCTCAAAAACTCTAATGTACTCCTCAGCAGATTCAAAGCTTCCAGGAACACACTCAAGTTCGGCCTCCTCTGTTTAGATAAGAAATATATGTTAAATGCCAAATTACAACAACAAAGGTACACATGCAAACACAAGAATGATTTTACAATTTCTGGAATGGAACAAGATAACATCAAAAGTGCGATCATTAGTAAGGAACACATTGACCAAAATATCACTGGATATCCCGATAGGCAATGGCCACATCGTAACATGAACAATGAAACGCATGCAACTCTACTTTGACCAAATGTAAACAATCTTCAGTACAGAGCTAGTGGCGAACAGTAACATGGAGCTGCCACATTTTTTATATATCATTTTAAAATGGATGAACAGTATATTCTCCCTGTGTCAAGTCATGGTCCTACTTGTGTTGAACTGTTAATGAGGGACACTAAAACATGGGGCAGTAATTGTTAAAAGGCAGGACCTAAGCAAATTCCACAAATCTTGCATGTATGTATATTTCACAAAGAAAAGTTCTAAATTTTCCAGAAGGTGACATCATATATATAAAACCAAATCAAACATTGACAACAAAGAAGCAACCTGGATTGTGCCAGAACTTGTCATTTGTCACCTCCCTTATAAGTCGCTCAACAGATGAGTCCTGATACTGTACATTGTTTACAAAAGTTTGCTTTTTGGAAATAATAGACCTTTTGCTGGCTGGCTTCTGATCAGCATTGTTTTGTCCTGTTAGAACTGTTCTTTGGGAAGAGAATGGTCGGCTCTTTTGTTGCTTCAAGTCCATGGATTGCTTCAATGAAGCTTGTCTTTGGACAGGCTGCTGATACGCATCTGAGGCTGGCTCGTCTGTATTCATTTTCTTTGACCAGCCCTGGGTACCCAACTCAGCATCACCATTGGATTCAGTGTGTTGGTCACTAGGATCTGCGGAATTGCTTCGTTCTGATCCCATCATTTCAGGTTGTCTCTGATCCCTGATTGCTTGCTGATTTTGTTTTTCTGCAGCCTTTTCACCAGCACCACGAGAAGCTTCCTTCACAGTACGTGTAACAATTGGTGCTGGAAAGGATGACTGCCTCCTGGGTGTTGATGTCTTCATTGTACCAGCTTGTTTCGCATCCTCCACATTGATGAAGACAGTTTGCCTAGCTCGTTTTTTTCCTAGCATGGCCTCTTTGTGTTCATTTAACTTAGGTCTCTTTGCAGGGTTGCTCGCAAACCTCAAAGCATAATTGGCTTCTACTCCTTTAACATCCTTTGACCTGTTGCAAGGATCTAGATCATCACCAGGCTGATTTCCTTTACATTCAAAATTTTGCATGTTCTCTGATCCTGTGGAACCATGAACCAGATCTTTAGATACATCAACCATTTCAGCATCACTAGATTCAGCAGCAATATCATCTTTAGTCACATCACCAGATTTAATAAGATGGGACTCGCTCTCTTGGGATTCTTTCTTCAAATGAGTGCTTGCAGTACCAGTGAACTCATCTTTGTTGCTACTCCCTGCATTTTCAGAAATGCCATCTGCATCAGACCATTCTCCTTCTTCTCTTTCAACAGCTTGTGACACCTGATTGCAAGTCTCAGCCTTCGGAGCAACACTACCAGTGATTTGATTGTTCACCATGGACGGTGATGCTATGCTAGAGTTCTGATTATCTTCCACCTTCATCGGCTCCTTTGTATAGTTTGAATCTTTGTTGTTCCTTACAAAAGGCTGAAAGCCAGAACCAATGGATGCATGCTTAAAGGCATTATTGTTCAATATCCCCTGCAACTGTGATCCTTCCCCTGGCTGAAACAATGTTGGGCCATACGTCGTCGGAACAGGAAGGGATTTCTGAGGTTGTGACACGACAACAGCAGCTTCTTGTGATGCGACAACAGCGGCTTCTTGTGGTACGACAGCAGCAGATTCTTTTGGTACGACAGCAGCAGCTTCTTCAACTTCTGCTGGGAGCTCGTTAAGGTCAAATAACATCCTTCCTCGAGAACCCATGTCATGTGTAGATGCATATAGCTTGAAGCTTTCAACTAGTGGAACCAGTAGCGATTTCCTGGAATATAAGAGCACCCAATGGAGGGAAGTTACTATTGCCTTTCTGTTGGGACAAGCATCTGCAACACAAACATGCATAGTATGTCAGTAATACAGCAAGAATAGGAAATTTCAAAGGTTGCTTGGATGCTTCGGTCCGCTAGTGAGGTGGCCAGCCAACAAGGGATGAACTAGGAAGTGAACAGATACAGCAGACTGATCGTTTCTTGGTACTGCAGGGAAGAACAATTTCAATCAGGTGGAGCAACCTGAATATCATTCTCCGCTGGATTCTTTTCATGTTCTGACCCAGGCCATTTCCTCCTCTTGTTGTCCACTTCCTACCCATCTCAAGAATTTGGATTCTAGTGATACAGGATCTCAGCATCCAGGCCGACCCTTTTACAGACAAAGTAAATAAGTACATATACATGCCAGGAATAGAAGAAAAGATTGTGCATATTGCATATGTAAAAGTTATGATGGCTACGCAAGAGCATAAGCTAGTCTAGACGCGGTATCATTTCTCCAAGGGAAACCACAAAGCAACACCATACAGACTAACAGACAAAAGCAAATGCGATAAGCATGTGTTGAGTTTTAGGAAGTTAATAAGCTATACAAAAGCAACAGCTCAAAAATAGATTACATGTCAGGATCGGAGCTGGCTACGTCCATTCTAAATAAAATGATTTTTCCAAACAAACAGAAGCTATGGAAAGAAGATAAAAAGGAAAGGAAGACAACTACTTACAGTGGTGTAATGGTGTTGTTCTTTGTGTTTTGTTTTTTCTAATAATAAAATCCTTACAGTGGGGGTCTCCCCTGCTGTATTTAAAGTTCAAAAAAAAAAAGGAAGACAACTCCACCTAATCCTACAGTATTAAGTATTAACACATTAAAAAGACATCAACTACTTGCTTACCTTGTCACCCGAAGCACATGGTCCAAAAGATGATGTATTACATGGTATTCGAGTCTATATGCTACCAATAAACGACATAAAACATCTCTTAAAATTATCAGAACAAACACGTAGCTAATACTCCAAACTAAAAGCGAAGAAAGTGAATAAGCTGAACTCCAGCATCTCTAAATGCAAAACCTGACCAAACTGTACAACCACTCAAAGCTAATTGAGAGCTAACTAATACATATAACTGATAATCTCCTTGTGTTGACTCAACCGGAACATAGATGATCTAGAGCCATCCAGACAGAGCCGGACTAAAACAGAACATGTTGTACCCTACATGTATGGCCAACAAATAACATCTCAACCTACAATATTGCACATGTGCTCAGAATGAGAAGCCAACAATACAGGATGTACGCTATACACGTTTGACAAATGTACCTAGAATCAGTCCAATTCTAGCACAGTTTCAACTACATCGCAACTGTGAATGTAACTAAAAAAACAGGGACGCCTAAGAACAAGCAGAATACCGAATCTTTGGGCCTTCGACTTGCCAGCTGAGGCAACCTAATCTCAAACAAACGCATCGACAGCTTAATGGTGATCTAACTTAGGACCTAACTAAAACAGGACACAATGTATCCCTGCATGTATAAATAAATGACAAGATGGATTCTCAATATGCGACAATCCGCTCGTGCTCTGAATTAATTGCTAGCTAATAGTGACAGGAACATTGTAGAGCAGTTAACCCTAGGTCAAAGCATTAGAAGAAACTAGGTTTAAGTTAATCTCGGCAGGAAAGTTATAACTGAACTGCAGAGCAACAACGCATGGACCATCCCAACAGCACATTTCATCACTCCACAAGAAAGGGGGCTTTAACTACTACTCCCTTGTAGATAGATAACACCAAGGCCCACTAACGTCCTCCTCTGCTTTCGATCTACCGGGATGCCGTATTTATAACCCCGCCTTACATAAATCAATAAATCTCGCCAAATTCTTCCCACAGAGTAAGGATCGCGCCTAACAGTTGCCAGATTTGGCAAACCAGCCAGAGCCTTGATCCCCATTCCGCTTCCAGACTCGGCAGAATCACCCCGGGAAAAAAAAAGGGTTTCCTCGTTGCACTAAAGCGCGAATTCGGCATCCCCAACCAGTCCCCGAGAAATGAAATGAAATTGGAAATCAGTCCCGTCCTCTTCACTAACCGCGCCGCGTCTCACCCACCCCCCGCGGGCACGCGACGCGCTAGGATCCCCCGTTCCGTTCCAATCCGTCCGTTCCGTGACACAGCAGTCCTAGGGTATGATGGCATGGTCCTGATTGGGGGGGAGTAGGATCTCCGTACCAGGCGATCGTCGGGCGGCGCGTCAGCGGCGGCGGCCAGATCCAAGCCGGGCGACGGCGGCGGCGTCTGTTGACTAGGGTTCGTTCCCCTGTTTGCCCTCCTCCCCCAGCAGCAGTTCCTTGGCTTCCCCCCTGTGATGCGCCCGCCGGTGGGCTGCTTGTGTTTTTTTTTTTCCTTTTCTCTTCCAATACTTTTTTTCCCCCTTTTCGGTTTGGTTTTGGAAGAGAGAGGTTAGGCTTCTTCCTTCCGGCTTTCGAAGGCTCGCCTCGCCTCTCACGAGCGCCCGGGTCCCCTGCGTGACGAACGCCTTGGGGAGAGAGAGAGAGGGTAGAGGAGGAAGGGTGGGTGTGAGAGCAGGAAGCCAGGGGTGGGGCTCTATTTATAGCGCTCCAGCGCGTGGCTACTGCCCCGGCGCTACGAGCACCAAGCGAATCCCACCCACGACGGGTTAGGCCGCTGTCGCGCGGGGCCAGAGGCCGGTGGGAACCAGCTGTCTGTGAGGGCCGGGCCGAGCCCCCCGTGCGCGCGTAGGCGTGGGGCGGTGCGAACCGGGGGGGCGCGTGGGCGACTGGGGTGTCCGCATCTCGGTGCGGTCGCACCAGGTTGGAATTCATTTCCAGGCCTGGTTTATCCCCCTTTGCTTTCTCTTTTCATTCACACTCACACGTCAACTGAACAGCAATCCACCTAAGAAATAAAAAACTGATTTTTTTTAGGGAGAAAACAGGGAAGGATAATCAAGTGCGGCGGCGAAAAGGGCTGTAGGTGAGAGTACGTGCCCTTTTTCCCGGCATAATAGGATATAACATAATAATTAATCATCTCTCCCCCAAAAAATAAATTAATTAATTATCCCTACCCCTGCCTTCTTTTTCTTTCTCGCTTTGCTTTCAGGCTGGGTCCTAGTTTGAGGAGCATCTCCAATCTCCAATTAATGAATGGCTCGTGGAATGGATGGGGATGTATCCGTGGCCGGGTTCTAGCGCGACGGCTATGGCTATTTGAGGTACACTATTCAATTCGTTGCGCTGATTATTGGTGACGGCATTGCTTACTTCTTCTACCAAACATAAATGGGCTGTATATACCCTGAATTGTGATATGTTGTACTCTCAGGTGTATAATAGTAAAAACTTCCCAATAAAGGGGCCTTTTCTTTTGGCAAATAGCCTAAAATGCTGACAAAAGGTAAATAGCCTAAAATGCTGACAAAAGGTAAAGACAAATTTCTGTACCACTGTAAAAATGGTCGGCTCCAAACTGGACAATTCTCATTAAAATCACACTATCAAACTTTAATTCATATAGACATACCTAACATAAACAAATGTATTTGGAAACTAAGAGAACCTTTGAAGATAAAAAATTTTTTATGATACTTGCACTGAGGTGTCATTCTTATAAAAGATAATTTACCCAAGCGAAGCTGGTAAGGTAGCAAAACTTGTTGTTTTTATCACAAAGAGTTGACAATTTGACAATTTTTTCGATTGTCGGTTTGCCAGGGCTATTTGGTTATGATTCCTACTCCTATAAGATTGTCTTATAAGAATATTGACTTCTTATATGTTGAATACCTTTTTACCCCCGCTAACTAAATACGCTAGATTATTAAATATAAATAGTTTTAAAATAGGATTTAACTACATTCATGTGGCTTAAAGGGGTCTCAGGACCACATGTCAGTTGGACAAAGGACGTGGCCAAATCCTAATTCTAAGAGAAAAAATGGTGTGTGCTTGTAGCATGGCACCACTCTTCGCAACAAGCAAAGCCAAATGCAAAAAAAAAACAAGAACCTCACTTACCAATCTAAACGTTGCACTGCCATCTTTGTATGGTTGTGTACTTCACCCATCATTTTCTACCCGCCCTTTTCTCTTATATGTTGTTTAATAATCACCCAGGGCAATTACGGTGTCAGAGGTTGTCCAATGCTTTTCTCCTTGTCCTTGTTCACTCTTTTTTTGTTGCCATAGAATATGTACCATCAAACTTGTAGGAAGGTATTTGTGTAACTACTAACACGTAGAAAAACGTTAGGAAGAATCAGATCGAGGTAGTGACTGGTTTTCATCCATGATTCTGATCGGTATTTGTGTAATTCTGCGCACTTCTAGTACGACGATCTATCTTCCCTCTTCTCTGCCTGCCCACTCTCCCACCTTGCTTGAGCACCCGAGTAAGTACAGGCTAGAAAATGAACAAATTACTAGGAACAACTAAAAACACGCACATGGGAAACAAAAGCGGACGCCTCACAATCATAACGTTCAAGTACCACAGTACCATGGTTCTGCATCAACAAACGTTACCGACTTGCTAGACGCATAGGTGAAGATGGAAGTGGAAACAACCCTCTTGCAGTCCCTAAACTGTCAGACGAGCACTAAATCGACTTGGGCGTGAAACCTCTCGGTCTCCCATAAAACACCAAAGTGAAACAAAAGACAGGCTTCGCACGCCCCGTGGCGGTGCGTGAATGTTCAAACTATTCTTCCATGCTAAGTGTCAAATGATGTCATATGTTTCGGTAATGCTGCAGTCACGGCGTCTGTCTGCCCGGACGCTTGCTTCCTGGGCCTGTTGACGGGCCCAACTAGTCTGCTGGAGGACTTCTACGGCTTCTAAAAAAACTGGACGCTTCAATGACTTCCCAACTCCACCTCGCTGCGTTCTCCACCATCACACCCGCTCTGCCCACTCGCCACGGTCACCTCCACCGTGCTACCTGCTTGCCGCGCCCACCTCCAACGAGCCGCCAAGCCTCCTCGCTGCTGCTGGGGTCTGGCCGCTCACAGGTGCCGCTGGCTGGTCAGGTCAACCCAGCAGCAACCCTTGCGTGTGGCCAAGCGACTAGGAGAGGGGGCTGTCGCTGGCCGGGCCTAGGCCAGACGCAGGCGCAATTGGCCACGACCGGCTAGCCGGAACGGGCCGTCCCCTGTTCTGCTCTGTGTCGTACGGAAGAAGAAGGTTGAAAAACGCATGTTACAAGTGTACGTTTCAAGTGTTTCGGATGTTCCAGAGGTATGTTACAAGTGTTTCAGGTGGATGTTTCATATGTTGCAATGGTTGTACACGTATGTTGCAAACGTGTGTTATCTGGATGTTGCATATGTTTTGACACATATGATGCAAGTGTTTTATTTAAATGTTGCGTATGTTTGCAATGGTTTTCAAGTGTTTTTCAGATGTTTTTGCAAGTGTTTCAGAAGCATGTTTTAAGTGTTTTATCTGTCTTTAAACGTATGTTGCAAGTGCTGTATCTAATGTTTCAAAAGTAGATCGAGTGTTGCAAATGGGATGCGCGTGAGAAGCGGGAGGGAGTGCGAGGGGTCCTCACGTTTAGTCTAGCGGCACGGTCGACGTCCGGGCGGTGTGGGTCCTGCGTGGACGCGCGGGGCGGAGGCGTGCTGGCGTGAGCGGGGGTGTGGAGTGCGGCGCGCGTGGAAATGGAGTGCAACGCGGGCGTCTGGATGAGGGTGTCCGTCAGAACGTCCGGGCGTTGGCACTCCCATATATGTTTTGTTTGTGAGTTATGCTTTAGTGGACCTTCTCCAAAAAATTTGTGCAAATTTTCAAACTTCTTATAAGGATAATTATATGTTGTTTATTAATTCTTTTTCCCATGGGTTCCGTATGGGTCTGGCCCTTTCTGAGCCCAGACTAAACCCAGCCCGTGTCGTTCGATCTTGTATCTTTCCGTGATCAGATTTTATCGGCAACGAGCGCACGGCATCCGCATGGCGTGACGATGAATGGAAAGAAGCGGACAATCACCAACTCATGTCAATGCTCCTCCACTGCTCCAAGCCATCTAGATGTCGGCAAACACCTAGAGTAACAGGAAATCTGCAGTCACAACGATCCCTAAGTGTCACTAGATGCAATCACTCAAGCAAATACTTTAGGAATCACTTTCAATCTCACTGTGATGATGAATCAATGATGGAGATGAGTGGGAGGTGTTTGCTTAGGCTCACAAGGCTGTCAAGAATGTCAAAGTACCAAGAGAGTGAGCCCCAGGCCGGCCAAACCCTTTAAATAGACGCCCCAAGTAAGTAGAACCGTTGCTCTGTCGGGTGCCGACCGGACACACCTCAACGTCCGGTCGGCTGCGTCTGGTCCACGAATGCCATCCACGTGGCCCTGCTTCAAACCTCGCATGTGGGATCTCAATGGTTTGCTCACATAGTTAGAGTGACCGGACGCGACTCTTCAACACGACCGGACTCACAAACACTGGTGTCCGATCGAGCCCGGTAAGCATCTAGAGCCGTTTTTCTTTGATCGGACACGTCAGGTCACAAGTGATTGAACGTGCCCCTGAGTTCGATCCTCACTGTGCTCTTACAGACGGCCGGCATCAGCATACGTCAGCCGCGACCTAACGTAGCCCCTGCGCGTCCGGTCGCGTGCCCTCACCTGTGTCCGCTCGCGATCCTGCGTGCCACCTTCTCTGGAACACGTGACCAGATGCCAGCCCGCGTTCGATCCCCAGTGTCCGGGCATACCACCGAGGCAGACCGAGAGCAGCAACTGACTGGAACCTCCAGGGATGAGTCCGGTCACCCCAGACCGAGAGCAGCAACTGACTGTCCTTTTTCCCGGCATAATAGGATATAACATAATTAATCATCTCTCCCCCAAAAATAAATTAATTAATTATCCTTGAACCTGCCTTCTTTTTCTTTCTCGCTTTGCTTTCAGGCTGGGTCCTAGTTTGAGGAAGCATCTCCAATCTCCAATTAATGAATGGCTCGTGGAATGGATGGGGATGTATCCGCGGCCGGGTTGTAGCGCGACGGCCATGGCTATTTGAGGTACACTATTCAATTCGTTGCGCTGATTATTGGTGACGGCATTGTATTCTTCTAGAAAACATAAATGAGCTGTATATACCCTGAATAGTGATATGTTGTACTCTCAGGTGTATAATAGTAAAAACTTTCCCAATAAAGGGGCCTTTTCTTTTGGCAAATAGCCTAAAATGCTGACAAAAGACAAATTTCTGTATCACTGTAAAAATGGTCGGCTTCAAACTGGACAATTCTCATTAAAATCACACTATCAAACTTTAATTCATATAGACATACCTAACATAAACAAATGTATTTGGAAACTAAGAGAACCTTTGAACATTAAATTTTTTTTATGATACTTGCGCCGAGGTGTCATTCTTATAAAAGATAATTTACCCAAGCGAAGCTGGTAAGGTAGCAAAATTTGTTGTTTTTATCACAAAGAGTAGACAATTTGACACTTTTTTCGATTGTCGGTTTGCCAGGGCTATTTGGTTATGATTCCTACTCCTATAAGATTGTCTTATAAGATTATTGACTTCTTATATGTTGAATACCTTTTTACCCCCACTAACTAAATACGCTAGATTATTAAATATAAATAGTTTTAAAATAGGATTTAACTACATTCATGTGGCTTAAAGGGGTCTCAGGACCACATGTCAGTTGGACAAAGGACGTGGCCAAATCCTAATTCTAAGAGAAAAAATGGTGTGTGCTTGTAGCATGGCACCACTCTTCGCAACAAGCAAAGCCAAATGCAAAAAAAAAAAAACAAGAACCTCACTTACCAATCTAAACGTTGCACTGCCATCTTTGTATGGTTGTGTACTTCACCCATCATTTTCTACCCGCCCTTTTCTCTTATGTTGTTTAATAATCACCCAGGGCAATTACGGTGTCAGAGGTTGTCCAATGCTTTTCTCCTTGTCCTTGTTCACTCTTTTTTTTTGTTGCCATAGAATATGTACCATCAAACTTGTAGGAAGGTATTTGTGTAACTACTAACACGTAGAAAAACGTTAGGAAGAATCAGATCGAGGTAGTGACTGGTTTTCATCCATGATTCTGATCGGTATTTGTGTAATTCTGCGCACTTCTAGTACGACGATCGGCTCCGTTCGGCTAGGCTGATAAGCCGGCTGAAAAACACCGTTGGTTGATTTGTAGTGAGAGAAAAATACTGTTCCGGTGTAAGGTCCAAAAGGGCTAGAGGGGGGGTGAATAGCCTAATTAAAACTTCTACAAAAATTACTTAACCACAAGTTAGTACAAAAGGTGGCGGAGCAAAAAGCACTGGCTCTAACTAATTAAGCAAGCCACCTACACAAGTCTAGTACAAGGCTATCCACTAAACACAACAACAACAACAAGCTAGATACAAGATGTAATACGAGAGAAGAGCTTCGAGTGATTATACCGCCGTGTAGAGATGAGAAGTACCAATAAATCAATCACACAAGAGAAATCCTCGGGAAGAGAATGACACAAGAATTTATCCCGAGGTTCACTTGCTTCCCGGCAAGCTACTCCCCGTTGTGGCGATACACCCACTTGTCGGTTCGCGAGCTAATCGACTATCAAGAGTCGAGCCCTCGGCGGGCACCGCACAACCGCACACAAGATGGGGATCCTCCAAGCCACGAGATCCACTAGAGTATCCAATTCGCGAACTTCCGCGGGGAAGGATCAAGAACCCCTTACAACACTTGGTGAGGGCTCCAACAATCTCCAATTGCGAGCTCAATCACCTCCGCTGCTCCAAGCCGTCTACCGTGTCGGGAAACACGGAAGAGTAACAAGAAATCCGCAGCAACTCGAAGATCAAGTGCCTCTAGAATGCAACTCTCAAGCAATGCACTTCAATCTCACTCAATCTCACTCAAGATGTGCAACTATGCAAAGAGATGAGTGGAGGGGTTGTTCTCTAGCTCAAAGGATGTCTCTAGGTCTCAAAATGTGCAAGAGATGCCCTCAAACCCCGGCCACCATCTATTTATAACGAAGGGGTACGCAGCTAGCCGTTACGAACGACGCAGTTGAAATCGCGCTGACCGGACGCTCCGGTCAGGGTGACCGGACGCGTCCGGTCACTACGCGACAGACGTGAACAGTGCGCGTCAGAACTAGCCGTTGCCCTGACCGGACGCGCTCCTTCGATCGACCGGACGCGACAGTGCCAGCGTCCGGTCGCGTTCCAGTAAACACCCGACGCGACCGGACGCGTCCGGTCGCACGTGACCGGACGCGCCAGCCGCGTCCGATCGCGCTTCGCTGCGCTCGGCCTCTCTGGACACTTGACCGGACGCTCCGGTCCCGTGAGGCACCGGACGCGCCGGTCGCGCGGTTAACTTTTACGCCCAGTTGAACTGACCGGACGCGCTGGTTAGGCCAGACCCGTGTCCGGTCACAAACCCTAGCAGCACCGAGCCGTGTTGAACTGACCGGACGCGTCCGGTCAAACCGAGACCGCGTCCGGTGCAGCGTCCGGTCAACGCAGTGACCTCCGTTCGCCTCTGTTTCTTTTCCAACTTTCGGCGTAGTAGAAAATAGGCGTTTCACTTCTCCAAAAAGCGCCGAATCCCGCCTCGCAAGCTCGGCGGGAGGGAGAGCGAACCCCAAACCCCATACTACCGTTCAAACACCACCGCCTTCGTAAAAGTGCTAACACCACTAAGTGTACATCACCATGTGCATTCCATCATGATCAACATTTCATATCCATGCACCATCTCTTTGTGATCTTGTGGCCACCACTCCTTGCCACGTACACCTTCATCACATGTGTTGCTTATGCCTGACTCAAAACACTTAACACATGGCATTAGCAACTTGGTGTCATTAATTACCAAAACCAAACTTGGGCTTTCATCCGGTTAAAAAAACAAGCTGAAAAAGACAGATTATAAGCCAGGTGAACAGGCTCGATCTATCTTCCCTCTTCTCTGCCTGCCCACTCTCCCACCTTGCTTGAGCACCCGAGTAAGTACAAGCTAGAAAATGAACAAATTACTAGGAACAACTAAAAACACGCACATTTAAACCGACGGCCTAAATTTTTTCGACCATTCGATCTTTGAATCCGACGGCCTCAGTTGCTCCCGCAAGATTCTACCGGATCAGCTTCTGCTTTTAGGCGGACGCCTTACAATCATAACGTTCAAGTACCATAGTACCATGGTTCTGCATCAACAAACGTTACCGACTTGCTAGACGCATAGGTGAAGATGGAAGTGGAAACAACCCTCTTGCAGGCCTAAAATGTCAGACGAGCACTAAATCGACTTGGGCGTGAACCCTTTGGGTCTCCCATGAAAAACCAAAGTGAAACAAAAGATAGGCTTTTCGCACGCCCCATGGCGGTGCATGAATGTTCAAACTATTCTTCCATGCTAAGTGTCAAATGGTGTCATTGTTTCGGTAATGCTGCAGTCATGACATCCGTCTGCCCGGACGCTTGCTTCCTGGGCCTGTTGACAGGGCCAATTAGTCTGCTGGAGGACTTCTACGGCTTCTAAAAAACTGGACGCTTCAACGACTTCCCAACTCCACCTCGCTACGTTCTCCACCGTCACACCCGCACTGCCCACTCGCCGCGGTCACCTCCACCGTGCTACCTGCTTGCCGCGGCCGTCTCCAACGAGCCTCCTCGCTGCTGCCGGGGTCTGGCCGCTCGCAGGTGCTGCTGGCTGGCCGGGTCAACCCAGCAGCAACCCTTACGTGTGGCCAAGCGACTAGGAGAGGGGGCTGTCGCTGGCCGGGCCCAGGCCAGGCGCAGGCGTAGCTAGCCGCTGCCAGGCCTCGACCGGCTAGCCGGAATGGGCCGTCCCCTGCTCTGCTCTGTGTCGTACGGAAGAAGAAGGTTGAAAAACGCAAGTTACAAGCGTACGTTTCAAGTGTTTCGGATGTTCCAGAGATATGTTGCAAGTGTTTTAGGTGGATGTTTCATATGTTGCAATGGTTGTACACGTATATTGCAAACGTGTGTTATCTGGATGTTGCATATGTTTTGACACATATGATGCAAGTGTTTTATTTAAATGTTGCGTATGTTTGCAATGGTTTTCAGGTGTTTTTATAAGTGTTTCAAAAGTATGTTTTAAGTGTTTCATCTGTCTTCAAACGTATGTTGCAAGTGCTGCATCTAGATGTTTCAAAAGTAGATCGAGTGTTGCAAAAGGGATGCCCGTGGGAAGCGGGAGGGAGTGTGAGGGGTCCTCGCGTATAGTCTAGTGGCACGGTCGATGTCCGAGCGGTGTGGGCCCTGCGTGGACGCACGGGGCGAAGGCGTGCTAGCGTGAGCGTGGGTGTGGAGTGCGGCACGCGTGGAAATGGAGTGCAACGCGGGCGTCTGGACGAGGGTGTCCGTCCGGACGTCCAGACGCCGGCACTCCCGTGTATGTTTTGTTTGTGAGTTATGCTTTAGTGGACCTTCTCCAAAAAAATTTACGCAAATCTTCAAACTTCTTATAAGGATAATTATATGTTGTTTATTAATTCTTTTTCCCATGGGTTCCGTATGGGTCTGGCCCTTTCTGAGCCCAGACTAAACCCAGCCCGTGCCGTTCGATCTTGTATCTTTCTGCGATCGGATTTTATCGGCAACGAGCGCACGACATTCGCGTGGCGTGACGATGAACGGAAAGAAGCGGTGGCATCCCTCTCTACCAGACGCATTGAGGTGCGCTGCCAAGATGCAGTGGCGGCTCGCCGGGGAGGGCACGAGCAGCAGCAATCCCTGGCCGAGGCCCGGCCAAACAACGCCGCTGATGACACTGGCACCCGAACCGCGCTCCTCTCTAACAAAATCCTCTGATGTCTGTGCATTGGCAGCAGATGCATTACCCAATCAGATACCGTCTCGTAGGACTGGGAGGCTAATCATAACTTACAGTGCTATTGTTCAAATTTTGTATCGATGACATACCGGTGAAAAATCAAGAAGGCAATTTATATGTTTTACTCATTGTATATTTATAAACTGCTTAGCAAATACATTAATGCATTATATTAGAGGAAGTAGTAGAACTTGACTGAATGGGGCAATTCCCGTGGGTTCTATTTGGAGGGAGCTGCTTTGAGATTTGTGCAAACATTTTATGAGGTCTGTTCGAGCAAAACTGTTTGTTCATTGCTATCCTTTTCTCCTTCATTTGGTTTTTAGAAGATTTTTTTTCACTATTCTAAACGACTCACTTTGTATAAATAACCCTCTAAAGAGAATTGTAATTCAACAACAGTGAACTGAACATGGGTTTCTCGTGGTGAAACTTAACCACTTGGTTTAAGTTCTCGACTTAGTATAGGTATTTGTATTAGATTAAATTTATATATTTCAAATTTTAGTGCCAAGTGACATGTTCATCGATAATGAGCCACTACTAGCTCAGTATTTTGGAGACGCTCAGAAGATGAATGTGTGTACGTGTCCGTGAGCGTCCGCGTTTTAGGAAAAAAAACTCTCAAGATTGACTATATTAAAACTCTACTGCTAGAGTTTCTTCGGAATTCTTTCCTATAATATATACAAACTTACCCTAGTAAACAATAATACAACAAGGATACAAAGTAGCAGGATTGCAGGAAAGTCTACACAGCAAATAATGGGGGGAGTAACAACCTTGCGAAATGAAGCTCGCACGCGCTCTCTCTCTCTCTCTTTGCTAGCCGCTAATATTTTTCTCAGCTCTCCTCAAAACAAAGAGGGAGTTATATCTCTCCCAATAGCATAGAGCCCACCCAACTTTTCAGCCATATTGAGCTCTACACGCATGGGGACCCCACCTTTCACAGGAGTATTGGAAGAGAGAAACTATTTTAATATCTATAAAAATAATTTTGGGACAGATTATTGGGAGAGTGATGGAGATGCTCTAACATAGGGGACGGGCGACCCATAGTCGCGATGATTTGGTGTGGAAAAAAGGAGTTAGATTTGACTTTTAGCTGGGTCTTTTTTCATCATTATTGGGCGAGAAATTAAAGAGAATTCTACCTTTGATTATTCAACTATTGCCTGAGTTTAGTGTTAACCATGTAACTCTAAAAGTAGAATTTTTCTAGTACCAAACTATCAATACCGGACAGGAACACAACTCGAGGAGACAATTTGTTTTTTGTCAAAAAAAAGAGGAGACAATTTGTTTTTTATTTTAAACCTTTTTAGCTCAAGGACATAACACAATTCAATTTTATCCTTTTTTTTAAAACACAACCCGAGAAGAGAAATCGATTTAATAAAAAGCTTACATGGTGATTTTATATTTTCTGAGAATAATAAAAATCAATTTATTTTTCTAAAAATTAATGCTAATTCATTTTAAACTAGAACACTATGAAATTAGCACCAAAAGTTATCTAAAAAATATAACATATCTGATGGTGCTATATTATTTGATCTTAATTGTAGTTGATCCTAACAAATTGGCCCGAACTTAATCACCAAAATAAAATCTTAACAGTATGTGCTATAATGTTTATATTTTTCTAGCCCAATTTAAAGAAAAACATGTCTTGCAAGTCGGAACAATTAAACACTATGATCAATTGGTGTACGTGCACACGAGACGTGCATCCGGTGATCAAATTTACTTGAGCTCCGGTAATCAATTTAGGAAGTCTAAAGAAATGGATCAACTAGAGGAGAAATTGCTTGTCTGGTTGGCGCTCTGTCAGGCATAACTGATTAACTGCATAAAACCTAACTCAGGTTTATGCTGATCATATACTACTGCACCGCTACACCAAGCATCGATTGTACTCCTCGCGTTGACCTGCTGCAACACACGCTGAGTCTCGACGCAACGCTGAGTGAAGGAAGAGACCCATTGTATTGTCAATCAGTAGGGCCTTGTTTAGATACCTAAATTCTTCTCTAAATTTCACTATACAAAAAGAAGATTCTCCATCACATCAAAATGTCGGTATATATATAGAGTACTAAATATAGATGAAATCAAAAACTAATTGCACAGTTTTGTTGTACTTTGCGAGACGAACATTTTAAGCCTAATTAATCCATATTTGGACAATTATTACCAAATAAAAACAAAATTGCTACAGTGTGATGTGACGTGTACTGTGCAAAGTTGGGATACTGACTTTGGTATCTAAACAAGGCGTAGATTGAAAACCACCCAATCGGAGACCAGCCCAGACATGTGCAGAAAGGAAACATCGAAGAGAGACCAGACCTTTTGGGCCCATATAAAATAACCTTCACTTGGTTCCCTAGTCAGTGGAGTCTGGCTCACATCTGGAAACCAGAGCTGCAGGGATACAAGCTAACTTTGTTTGGTTAACTGAATTCAGGAAGCCAGATTGAGCTGGGCTTGTTTGGATGCCTATACTGAATTATGTTACTTTAAATTGAGATGAAAAAAAAGTATCAAGTTAATATTTATTTTGCGTGAATCAGTTGTATATCACTTATTTTATCATATTAAACCATAATTTACTTTTAACATGCTAATATCTCGCATCCCACGAGCCTGGCAACGAAGAAACATTTCATTCTCGTTTATCAGGAGAGCCAGGCTCGCCGGCTGTTTTTGCATCTCTGGAGTCTGATCTAGGTTAGTATCCAGGCAGCCAAACGTTGTGATGCTGCATCCAAAGGGCCTGACTAGTCCATATACAGACAACCCAACAGGTAGGTTGTAGAAATCCGTTGACCGACGCGCACAGACCCATGGACGTGACTGGCACTCTATGGCGTCTTGTGTGTTCGTTCGAAGCTGTCCAAGATTTTCGTTAATTAACAGAAAAACAATAGTACCCGAAGAAAGGAGGTGTTGTTTGGATAGGACGATGAAAATTCTACAGGTGCTTCTTCGATTAATAAACGGTACAAAAGTATCCTAAGATGATATACACATAAGTTCGATCATCTTTGTACGTACTTTGTCAGTTTGTTTTCAAACATATAACGTTTACAACAAACTATTTAGTCTAAACTAAACAATAGCTAACTTGTTTCAAATGTTGTGTTTTTATATTCGTAAAAGGAGGACAATTAGTATAAGTATGATCCAAGAAACTTTAATACAGTGACCGCCTCCCATTGGTAAAGATAATTAACCTAACAAAGTGATGAATACAAAAAGGGCTGTTTGTGCAAATTTACATGTACACCTCCTGCCCACCCCACCGATGCGCAGCCACGCAGCAGAAAGCGCTCAAAGACGGACGTTTCCATACGTCACCGAGGTGCCGGGCCCGCAAAGAAACAAACCTCATGGGCCAAGTGGTCAGTGAACCTTACGCGAGCACGAGACTCCCTCATTTCCTTCCTCGTCCGTATAAAAAGGCCAAGACAAAGCTCGCCCACAGACAAGTGGGGCTGTTCTGTCGGCGCTCTTCCTAACCAAGAGGAGCTAACGACAACCGATGAGCGGCGAGCCTCTGATGCTCGCGTTGTCCCACATGTCAGTGACAGCTGTTTGGTTGGTGCGAGAGTTTGGCAAGGCAGGGAAGCGTGGTTGCCTGTGGTTTACGGTTTAAGCTTGGCGTGGCAGTGTTGCAACGTGGGAATAATAATAATAAGACTATAATAGCCTGTTTGGTTTATGGAGTGAGGAATGAGTCGATGCGGAACGAGGTGGTCCCGTAGTTTTTCATGGAATGTGTAGTGACGGACTTGCGCACTAAAACAGACTTAAGGTCTTGTTTAGATCTCAAAATTTTTTGAAAAAAATTATTATAGCATTTTCATTGTTATTTGGCAAAATTTATCCAACCATGGATTAACTAGGCTCAAAAGATTCGTCTCGACATTTACAGACAAACTGTGTAATTAGTTATTTTTTTACCTACATTTAATGCTCTATGCATGCGTTCAAAGATTCGATGTGACAGGTACTGTGCAAAATTTTTTAAGTCTTTTTAGGAACTACAGGTCCTTACTCGATGACGGACGGGTTGAATCCATGACAGAAACCAAACGCTGAGGCTAGCTTCGTATCTAGGATCGAATTATTCCGCATCGGGGCATTCGTAAACCAAATGCGCTATAAGAGAACGAATGTTTGTATGCTTCATCATTCAAGTATATAACTGTGCAATACTTGATGAGGACATCGCCACGCTGGACACACCGACGCTATGGTCTTCCCCAAGTTACAATTCGTCCCCAACTCAGCTGCCACGTTACCCTCGGATTCAGCAGACACGTCGTCACTGTTTTGGTCATAACTCTCGCATACGACATCGAAACGGGGCGTTCTTGGATGCGTTGGAAAGGGGACGACGACGCCGTCGTTTTGGATCTGGTCCCAGCTCCAGAAGGTCCGTGAATCATTCTGTGTGACCACAACAAGGTGCTGCGTCACCTATTTGGGCCAACTTGGCCATGTATCGTGTCGGGCCTTAAGCCCAAGTTGTGGGCGCCCAACCCCTGGCCGTCCTCAACCCTAGGTCGAGTCTTAGACTATAAACACAGCCGCCGTCGCTGTTAAACAATTGGGTTTTGTTTAGAGTTTAGTTTTCCATCGAGAAACTGAATCGTTCATTGTAACTGTGGTGACAAATCCTTTTACAGTGATCCAGGGCCCCTGTTCTTGATCTCCTCCACTGTGTCGATTAGTCCTTTGGAACCGAGTTCTTGAACCCTCTATTGATATTTGCATCATTCATATTTGCAATTTCAGATTGCGTGTTTTTACTTTCTTGCTTGTGTTCTTCGATTCGCTTGCAGGAAAAGCCTTCTTGGCGAGGTCAATCAAGTTGTGCTTGGTTGATAACCAACGGAGCAGTGGTGTAACGGTTGCGGGGTTCGAATCGTGTCTGATTTGAAGCCGGATCGCCAACGTCGAGATCTCCACAAGTCGAACTTACCGGTTACCTCTCGGAAGATCGGGCTTGTATCTCATCAATTGGTATCAGAGATTTTAGGTTTACCGCGAGGTATATTCTCGTTTGCCTTAGATTCATATTTGTTCATTACCTAGAGTCCACAAAAAGCCCAAAAAAATATTTTAATTTCCGCTGTCCTATCACCTTTTGTGCCTTTGCAATTTCGTTTTCAGATTCGCGTTGTTGAGTTTGTGTCCGTGGTCGAGTCTTGTTGCTGGTTTAGGATTGTGTTCGTGGTCGTAGTTCAATCGCCCGTTGCTGTGATTTTTGTTTTCCGCCGCTATCCCATCCACCGTTCCTAAACAACAAGTCGAAGCCACCACATTACTCGACTTGCCCCCGCTAGCCGCCTTGTGTGACTTCTCGCCGCCGCGCAAACCCTAGATAGGTTGCAAGCCGCTCTTATTTTGCCTGCGTCGCAGCCCTCCTTACATCATCAGGCGCATACCTACTGTCGCTGTTCGAGTCACAGGGACGATCTTGTGATCGGTGTTGGAGTTTAGGGACGCTTTGCCCTAACTGCCGCTTTCGTGTTGTGCCTCTAGTCAAAACATAACTTGAGATACCTTCGGTAAAACAGGCATAACTTTTCGCTCGTTTATCAGAAAAATCTGAAATTTTTACAGCAGCTTCTTGACTCCATTTGGAGCCGACCCAAACTAGGCTTCGCCCTGTTTGGTTTCGTCAAAATTGCCAAAAAAAATCAGGAAAAAATTCAGGAAAAAGGAAAAATCCGGTTATTTGCTTGTTCTGTGCGTTCTTTCCATCATCCTTTTGTTTTCACCTTGTCGCGCTACGTCTCGACACGTCTTAGCCAGCAGCTGTGATTTGTACTTTGGATCTGGATTGAACAATCGCTAATCTGTATTCGTTAATTGCTAATCCTTGCTGTCATATTGTGTGCCTACCCATAGCTCCACATATTCTTCTGTCAGCACAGGTTCATCTTTCAACTGTTATCCACGCTCAACAACAGATTGCTTCGCCACGTTGGTTTTGCTCTTGTATGGCGTTGGTAAGAATACAGGCAAGACGGTGGTAAGCCGCTTGTGATTTTGCATTCCACTTTCACCACCACCACCACTTGGTTCCTTTTAGTTGATAGGGATAATACTTTGGTGTTGTCTTTTTCTATCTTCTAACCATGGTAGGATCTCCGACGGACTTCAATGATTGTGTGTCCAAGGGCGAGCTTACAACGTTCATGACTGAACAACGCAATCTTATGACCGAGCTGACGCGCAATGTGAACAATCTGGTCACCCGCATTGAACAACTCGAGTAACGTCCTCCACTTCATCGTGTTGTTGATGATGATGCGGATGATTTTGGTGATGACGATGCGGATGTGAATGCTGACGGTTATGTCCGTCGCCGCCTCAACTTCAACCGTCGCGGTATGGGAGGTAATAATCATGGTAATAATGATCCTTTTGCTAAACTTAAATTTAGCCTTCCTCCTTTTGCTGGTAATGTTGATCCAGAGGCTTATTTAGAGTGGGAGCTTGCTGTTCAACAAAAATTTGATTCTCATAATGTTCCTGCTGAGCATAGAGTTAGACTTGCTACTAGTGAGTTTACTAATTTTGCTTTGTTCTGGTGGAGTGATCTTTGCAATGCTAATAATGCTGCTGTTGTGCCTCAAACTTGGAATGCTTTAAAGCAACGTATGAAATCTCGTTTTGTTCCTCCTTATTACCAACGTGATTTACGTTTGAAACTGCAAACTTTAAAACAAGGTGATAAAGGAGTAGAAGCTTACTATCAAGAATTGCTTATTGGTTTAGCCCGTTGTGGTATAAATGAAGATGATAATGATGCTAGTGCTAGATTTTTTGGTGGTCTAAACCATGATATCCAGAACATACTTGATTACAAAGAATGGCGTAATTTTTCCCAATTGTATCATCTTGCTATTAAGGCAGAACGTGAAGTACAGAGCCGCAAACAACACCAGCCTTTCAGGTCTAACAATGGGAGGAATTTTCAGCAGCGTGCTGAGCCGGAGACGCCCAAGCTTTCTGTTGCACCACATGGGGTAAGTCAATTGTCTAATGTGCAGAAGAAAGGTGCCACTCCGGGTGCTTCTACTAGCTCCTCCTCGTCCAACGCTAAAATCATTTGCCACCGATGCAAAGGCATGGGACATGTCATGAAGGATTGCCCCAGTCGTCGTGCTTTCATTGCTACCGAGGATGGATATGTAAGTACAAGTGATGTTGAAGATGATTTAGTCCTTGCTGCTATCATTGATGCAGATTCCACCGAGGGTGATCAAGACAAGGAGGCTATCATCATTGACTCTGTGGCTGCTGCCGCGGATTACCCTAGCCTTCTTGTGCAGCGTGTGTTAAGTACACGTGTGGGACATGAAGACGAGATGAAGATCCAACGAAACAATTTGTTCCACATGTATTTCATTGTGCAGGGTTGTCGTGTTCTCACTATCATTGATAGCAGAAGTTGCAATAACTTGGTGAGTTCAGATTTGGTTGAGAAGCTTGGCTTGACCACACGACAACATTCGCATCCATATAAACTTCAATGGTTCAATAATAGTGGTAAGACTAAGGTAACTAAATCAGCATGCATTAGCTTTTTCACAGGTTCTTATCATGATACTGCTGATTTTGATGTTGTCCCTATGCAAGCTTGTTCCATTTTGTTAGGTCGTCCATGGTGAAAGGATCAAGATGCCCAAGAGGGGGGGGGGTGAATTGGGCTTTTCTAAAAATTAATTGCAAGAATTAAATCCTATAAGCCGGAATTCACCCCTAGTGCCTACTAGTGTTCCTAGAGAGTCTACCGTTAAAAAAGTTTTGCACCCTAGTTTCCAATCCTAGTCTAGCATGGCAATTCTAGGAATGTAAAACAAGCAATGAAAGTAAATACGAGAAAGTAATTGCTTGAATGTAAAGGGGCAAGGAACACGGCGATGTTTTTCCGAGGTATCGGAGAGTCGCCACTCCCCACTCGTCCTCGTTGGAGCACCCGCGCAAGGGTGTCGCTCCCCCTTGATCCGCGCAAGGATCAAGTGCTCTCTACGGGTTGATTCTTCGACACTCCGTCGCGGCGAATCACCCAAAACCGCTCACAACTTGAGTTGGGTCATCCACAAGCTCCGCCGGATGATCACCAAACTCCCAATCACCACCAAGCCGTCTAGGTGATGGCGATCACCAAGAGTAACAAGCTAGAACTCTCACTTGACCACGACGAGCCTAAATGAGGAGGTGGATGCACACTTGCTACTCTCGAATCACTAGTGAGGAATCACAAACTTTGATTCTCAAATCTCTATCCTCACTAGAGCTCTTGCACTCCCTTGCACTCTAAAGGGTTTTCTCAGATGTTTGAATGAGCAAGAGACCTCTAAAAGAGGTGGAGGGGTTGTATTTATACACCCCTCAAAGCAAACGAACCGTTATTTCTGACACGGGGTCACCGGACGCGCTGGTGCTACGCACCGGACGCGCCGGTCCCCCGTAACGGTCAAAACCCGTTTTTGAAACCGAACCACCGGACGCACCGGTCAGGTAGCACCGGACGCGTCCGACGTGCAAGGGAGCTTACTGGACTTACACCGGACGCGAGGCCGCGTCCGATGCCTGAAGACCGGACGCGTCCGGTCCTCTCTGGACCTTACTGGACTCGCACCGGACTCGCCGGTCAAATCCAGTATCGCGTCCGACGGGCGTTCTCTCTCGAAGACACGTGTCGGTTGCTGACCACTGCGTCCGGTCCTCGCGAGGACCGAGTCCGGTGATCAGGCCCGAAACCTAGCGCGGTTTAGTACACACCGGACGCGTCCGGTGTTCCCGAAGACCGCGTCCGGTGCCTGGAAAACAGCCCGAAACTCGTCGAAACGCGTCGCAACTTCAACCAAGTTGCTTCTAACTGAACCTTGAGCTAATCTAGGGTTGCCTAGCGCCAAGTTTAACAAGTGTGCACCACACCTAAACATAGGACTCGCCTAGGTCAAGCTACCCATTCATGCCCCCCTTTATAGTACGGCCAAAAGAGAAAAACGAAGATCCTAACGACTATTCCGAATGTGTCTCAACACTTCGTCATCCGGAACTAACCGTCCTTAATCTTGACGTCACTCTTTTGAAAACCGAAACGATTTCCATCAAGGGACACGAAGCCACAGTGCTCAAAGCAGTTATCACCTCCATGACCTAACTTACCAAAGTTTCTGCAAAACACACGTTAGTCATGGTAATAAAGTGTTGTCATTAATTACCGAAACCAAACCTTGGGGCCTAGATGCTTTCAATCTCCCCCTTTTTGGTGATTGATGACAACACTAAGTTTCAATGGATTAGAGTGAAGGTTTTCGAGCATGCTTGGTTCACATAAGCAGTAGACAATAAGCATAAAGGGTTAGGAATTGCTTATGTGCTCTAAGCCAAAAGAGTGTACTTCATAAGATAAGACAAAAAGCGTTAGTACACATAAAGATATAGCTCATAAGTAATCGGAGTAAGGCACGGAAGCACAACCTTAGAGCTATAGCTAAAACGGTGACATATATTAATCACAGTGACGAATAAGACATTAAGACTCAAAGTTTTACGACTCGATGACAAGGTCACGCGAATGCAGTGCTGAAAATAAACATGATATGCATGAGTGTAGCACACGAAAAACGAAAACCCACTAACAAACTCCCCCTGAAACTACTCTCTCTCCCCCTTTGGCATCAAGCGCCAAAAACTAATCTAATCTGACGGGGGGACAGACGGAGTCGTGTCGGGTGCCGAGGTGCGCGGAGTAATCACGAAGTGAAGCGAATCCTCGGAGTCCGAGCTATCTGGCTGACCCTCTGAAGAAGCTCGTGGCTGCGTAGCGGTCTGGGTCTGAGCAGGAACAGGCACTGACTGTGTAGCAACAAGTGGATCTGTCTGAGTGACCTGAGCCTGAAGTGCGCCAGTAGCTGGGGGATCCGTCGAGGCAACTGAAGAGGGGATGGTCTCTGTAGTCCCGGTCCCTGTCACTGGTGGAACGACTGCCTCTGAAGCTGACAACCCTGACGAAGTGTGAAACGTAGTAGTATGCGAGGGTGTCGGCTGACCAGTCAACTCGCTGTAAGTGGCACTGAAATCACCGATAGGTGTGCCTGTCAGGAGATGCGGGCGAGTCTGGTCTGACGGTGTGAACCCCGTATGGATAGGTGTGAAACTCGGGGACTGAAACGACTGGGGAACCTGCTGCTGTGGAGATGTAAACTGAAAGCTCGGCTGTGTCTGACTAGAAGGACCGCTGGAATGCAAAGCCGGAGCCATGATGGATGCAGGCGGAGGAACCCCAACTGTGATGAGATGCCGCAGAAGGTCCATGTACTGCTGCTGACTCTGTCGCTGCATCTCAACCTGCTGCCTCTGGATCTCTAGCTGCTGTCTCTGAAACTCGTCCTGGCGAGCCTGTATCTGTGCAAGTGCTGCAGCTGTATCCTGAGCCTGGCGCTGTATCTGCTGCTGCTGCTGCTCCTGAGCCTGGGTCAACCTCTCAAGTATAGCCACCATGGCTGGGTCTGAGCGGGAGGCTGAGCCAGATCCTCCGGCCTCGTGGTCGTGGGACCGAGGAGACCGGTACCTGGGGATGGGCTGGTAATCCTCATCGGTGCTGTCAGAAGTAACATCCTCAGGTATCTCAGCAGGCTGAGTGTCAAGGTCTGCGAGCTCTGCCTCGGCAAGCTCGTCAACTCTAGCGTCCTGCTCAGCTGCTGTCTCAGGAACCTCAGGGCGCTCACGCTGTCCTGGTGCTGGAGCCTGCTCTCTGGTAACTGAAGCCCAAAGCTGTCTGATGTCATAGTCAGGGAATGCTGTAGTAGTGTTGGCAATCTCAGCCCTGATCTCTGGTGGCATCTGGATGGCAGATCTGATAATGAAGCAAATCCAGTGGGCATAGGGAAGCTGACGGTTACCCTTGAAGCCCTCAGCAATGGTATCCTCCATCTCACTCAGGATGAGATCCCAAATATCAAACTGTCGCTGTGTAAGGAGGTGGTATACAACCCAAAGCTGCATCCTCGTCAGTCCCTCTCTGTAACCAAGTCTGGGCAGTAGAGTGCGTCTGAGTATAGCATCCAGAACTCGGGCTAGAGGTGTCAGGCTGGCAGGTGTACGACGTGACCCTTCGCCAAAAGGCTCGCGAAAACAGGGTCGGACCAGGTCGGTGGGTGGCACTGAACCGCCGTGAGGGCGTCTGGGAGGTGTAGTCTGGCCATAGCACAACTGGTGGATCCTCGTGTCAGAAGCAGGTAGTCTGAGGATCTCTCGGGCTCTGGAGCTGTAGAGTCTGTGGTCGCGGCCTCTGAATGCGAAGTGAATGAACTCATGGGCAGGATCAATCCACAAAGAAGCATAGAACTCCCTGACCCATGTGCCGCAGTAAGCACCTGTCCGTCCAAGTAGATCTGACAATCCAGGCATATAGGACAGGTAAGGACGGAGCTGCTCTCCCACAACATCAACCAATGCCTCTAGTCGACATACCCTCTGAGGTCTGAAAGCTATGCCACTGTCGACTAGGGCCCTGTAGAAATCCTCCTGAAGTGGGGTATAGAAACCCTCTGAAGCTCTGGGATCTCTGACAGGTGGAAACCATCGGCTGACCTCCACAAACCTCAAGTTCTTCACCTGACGTGAAGAAGCACCTCTCAGGTCTAAGTGCACGACAGGGGGTGACCCTCTGACCCTGGGAGGAGGTCGTGCTCCACGACGTGGGCCCTCTGCCCTGGGTGTCACCTGTGAACGAGCACGTGTGGAGCGGCGACGAGGTGGAGACTGAGCTGCCTGCTCCTCTGTATCCTCAGTGGCCTGTGGAGCCTCAGCAGTCTGGGTAGCCTCCGTAGCGGGTGCAGTCTCTGTAGCCTGTGTCTGCTCTGAGGGAGGATCAACTGACATCTGCTCTGACGGTGCAGTAGTCTCGGTGCCCTCAGTGGCCTCAGTACCGAGCTGTCGACCTTCAAGATGAAAGCGACGCTCGCCTATGTGTAACCCACTGCGTCTGCCACCTCTCTCTGCCTGCTCTGCGGCGTCTGCCACAGCCTGAGCGACCTCTGCATCTGAAAGAGTCTTCCTCTTCTTCTTGACTGCCATCATCTTGATGCGCTTACCACGCGCAATCTCATCACGACGGGGAGGACTATTGTCCCCGTCACCTGGACCACCGCCGGCGTTCTTGCAACGCACCATGCTGACTGACTGCCTGAAAGCCTCTGTGAGATGATGAACTGACACTCGAGAGGCTTGGCCTCAATCCGTATCCGCAGGCTTGGCCTCGGATTTAGCAAACAGATCAGACCTGGCACACCGACTGACTCGCTGCACGTATAGAATAGAGAGATATACAATAAGCATATATATATCTAAAGATGCGAAACCCTAGATAGCAAGCACGTAAGATACGAAAGGAATCGACGCTAAGCTACCTCGGATCGACGAGACGACGGTGAAGGGACGAGGTGATCTAGTTCGCGAGAACTCCCGAGATTCGGCGATCGAGCACTGAAACGAGCAATCGAGATTATCAAGGAATTGATATGGTCAATCGACAAGCCCTAACAAGTGAATGAAAGGATTTGAATCGAAATCAGAATCGAAACCGTGCCGTTACCTCGAGTTAGGGTTAGGGCAAACCCTAGGTTAGGGTTTAGGGGTAAACCCTAAACGGAAAACTCGGCCGAAGGTAGGGATTGAGGTGCCCGGCACTAGGGAGTTGATGAGGCGCTGGAGAAGAGTCACGGTGGTCAGGGCTTCGCCGGCGGTGAGGAAGAGCGGCGGCGCACGGTGGAGGTGGCGCGGCCGGTGGCGCGGGAGCAGGGAGGCGTGGAGGCGCGCGGCTGGGCACAGCAAGGTCGCCGGCGGCGAAAGCGCGACGGAGGACGGTGAGTTAGGTCAAACGGCGGCGGAATCGGGCGGATGAGAAAGAAGAAACAGCGAGGACGAACCGGTTTTATGAGGGCGAGATCCGCTCGGTATAGAAGCACCGGACGCGGTGGTGAAAGTCACCGGACGCGGTGGTGCAGCGTCCGGTGACACTCCAGTAAGCTCCTGGAGTCACCGGACGCGTCCGGTGTGAACAGACCGGACGCGGTCAGAGTCCGATGGCTGAGTGCTCGGGATTTCATAGCGGAGCACCGGACGCGGTGGTGGTAGCCGGGACCGGACGCGGTGGTGGTCAGAGGCGCGTCCGGTGCAGCGTCCGGTGCCTAGATCTAGACTTGTTCTTCTGGAAAACCGGACGCGCAGGTGGACACCGGGACCGGACGCGGTGGTGAAGCAGCACTGCGTCCGGTGCAGCGTCCTGTCGCGGTTTTTCGCCTTTCTTCGTTCCGAATTTCGACGCGACTTCTCCCAATCAAGTTCCAATTCAAAGAGACACAAATAAACACCAATTGGAACCCGATATGAGTGACCTCACTCAAACCCTCAAATTTTTCAAATTATTTTGCCTTAGGCTAGTATTGTTTTTACGAAAATAGGCAATAAACACCCGAGGAGCAACGTATGGCCATGCAATAGAGTTTTTGGACCTTTAGGAGCGTCAAATGCTCTCTCTATTCATGGACGAACACAGAGGTTGCTCAAAGCTAAACCGAAAAAGAACGACAAACAAACAACCATGCATATGCAATGCAATACAATAAAGTAAAGCTAGGTTGCTTGTCAAGTTTGATCCACGGTTAGGCTTCTTCACTCCTCCAAAGGAGGGTTATCGTAACCGTGTTAGCCAAGCCCTAAATGCATTGCGATAAAGTAACATGATATATGATACAATGCAATGCAAGGGACAACATGCGCTCATTTTTTAAAGTTACTTGAATCAAGCACATTAAGTTCACTTCTTAGCCTACAAAAGGTAGCCTCGTCCAAAGGTTTAGTGAAGATATCCGCTAATTGATTTTCACTTCGTACACCTTCTAGTGATATGTCATTTTTAGCAACGTGATCTCTTAGAAAGTGATGGCGGATATCTATGTGCTTGGTGCGAGAGTGTTGTACCGGATTGTTAGCAATTTTAACGGCACTTTCATTGTCACATAAAAGTGGCACCTTTTCAAGAACAACTCCATAGTCTAGGAGGGTTTGTTTCATATATAAGATTTGTGCACAACAAGCCCCCGCGGCAATGTATTCCGCCTCGGCGGTGGACAAAGCCACACTATTTTGCTTTTTAGATGACCAAGATACTAAAGATCTCCCAAGTAAATGGCACCCTCCGGATGTGCTTTTTCTATCAATTTTGCAACCGGCATAATCCGAATCGGAATAGCCAACTAGTTGGAATCTAGCTCCTTTGGGATACCATAAACCAATACTTGGGGTGTGCTTAAGATATCTTAGGATTCTTTTTACGGCACTTAAGT
>CM039579.1:52486510-52579267 GCA_022457205.1 Saccharum spontaneum | reverse complement strand
GCTTGGTGCGAGAGTGTTGTACCGGATTGTTAGCAATTTTAACGGCACTTTCATTGTCACATAAAAGTGGCACCTTTTCAAGAACAACTCCATAGTCCTAGGAGGGTTTGTTTCATATATAAGATTTGTGCACAACAAGCCCCCGCGGCAATGTATTCCGCCTCGGCGGTGGACAAAGCCACACTATTTTGCTTTTTAGATGACCAAGATACTAAAGATCTCCCAAGTAAATGGCACCCTCCGGATGTGCTTTTTCTATCAATTTGCAACCGGCATAATCCGAATCGGAATAGCCAACTAGTTGGAATCTAGCTCCTTTGGGATACCATAAACCAATACTTGGGGTGTGCTTAAGATATCTTAGGATTCTTTTTACGGCACTTAAGTGAGGTTCTTTAGGGCACGCTTGAAAGCGAGCACACATGCACACACTAAACATGATATCGGGCCTAGATGCGGTAAGGTACAACAAGCTACCAATCATAGAACGGTAGAGAGTTTGATCAACCGGTTTACCTCCCTCATCTAGGTCGAGATGTCCATTTGATGGCATTGGGGTCTTGATTGGCTTGCATTCTTCCATCTTGAATCTTTTGAGAAGATCCTTGGTATACTTTTCTTGAGAGATGAAAATCCCTTCTCTCATTTGCTTGACTTGAAAACCAAGGAAGAATGTGAGCTCACCAATCATTGACATCTCGAACTCCTTCGACATCAATTCACCAAACTCCTTGCAATAATCTTCATTTGTTGACCCGAAGATGATATCATCAACATACACTTGACAAATGAAGATCTCCCCATTAAGCTTCTTGGTGAATAGTGTGGTGTCGACCTTCCCGATGGTGAAGCCCTTCTCAATGAGGAAGTCCCGGAGACGCTCATACCACGCTCTAGGGGCTTGCTTGAGCCCATATAGCGCCTTGGACAACCTATAAACATGATTAGGATATCTAGGGTCTTCAAACCCGGGAGGTTGGTTGACATAGACTAGTTCATTTATAAAGCCATTTAAGAATGCACTTTTCACATCCATTTGATATAATTTCATATCATGATGTGATGCATATGCAAGAAGGATACGGATGGCTTCAAGTCTTGCAACGGGTGCAAAGGTCTCTCCAAAATCAAGCCCTTCAACTTGAGAGAACCCTTTTGCAACTAGTCTTGCCTTGTTCCTCACTACTATGCCTTGGTCATCTTGCTTGTTTCGGAACACCCACTTGGTTCCAATGACTCTTGCACCTTTAGGATGCTCTTCAAGTGTCCAAACTTGGTTGCGGGTGAAGTTGTTCAATTCTTCATGCATGGCATTCACCCAATCCGGATCTTGAAGAGCTTCTTCTACATTCTTAGGTTCAACACAAGAGACAAAAGAGTGATGTTCAACGAAAGAAGCTAGCTTTTGAGATCGAGTCATTACTCCCTTTGTAGGACTCCCTATGATGAGTTCTTGTGGATGAGCTTGAAGTAAAGGTGAGTTTCTTCTATCAACCACTTGAGGGGGTGGATGGGGAGCATCAACATCTTGAGCTTGTGCCTCGGCTTGTTCATGAGAGACATAAGTATCTTCATTTTCAACTCTCTCATTCTTGTCATCATCTTGAGGCACACGTGATGAAGATGGTGGATCAATGATTTGCACATCGTCTTCATCATCTTTTGGCTTGATGTCTCCCACCGGCATGTTCTTCATGGCCTCCCTCAAGGGTTCATCACCTACATCATCACAATTCTCAATTGCTCCTTGGGAGCCGTTAGATTCATCAAATTCCACATCATATGTTTCTTCAACCAACCCGGTGGTATGGTTAAATACTCTATATGCTTTGGACTTTGATGAGTAACCAACAAGAAAACCAATATCACAACGTCTTTGAAACTTCCCTAGGTGTTGACGCTTCTTGTAGATGTAGCATTTGCAACCAAACACCCGGAAGAATGAGACGTCCGGCTTCTTCCCATTAAGCAACTCATAGGGGGTCTTGCCAAGAAACTTTTGGAGGAAGAGGCGATTTGAAGCATAGCATGCGGTGTTGATTGCCTCGGCCCAAAACTTCTCGGGAGTGTTGTACTCATCTAGCATTGTTCTTGCAAGGGTGATCAAGGTCTGGTTCTTTCTCTCAACTACACCATTTTGTTGAGGAGTGTAGGTTGAAGAAACTTCATGCTTGATTCCAATTTCATCACAATAAGCTTCTATGTTGGTGTTGTCAAACTCTTTGCCATTGTCACTTCTAATCTTCTTTATCTTGACTTCAAATTCATTTTGAGCTCTCTTTGCAAACTTCTTGAAGCAACTTGCCACTTCGGATTTGTCATGAAGGAAGAAGGTCCATGTGTATCTTGAGTAGTCATCCACTATCACAAGACAATAGAGATTACCACCCAAACTCTTGTATGTTGTAGGCCCAAACAAATCCATGTGTAGAAGTTCTAGCACTCTTGAGGTTGACATGAAAGCCTTGGTAGGATGAGTGTTTGCTACTTGTTTGCCGGCTTGACATGCACTACAAGGTTTGTCCTTTTCAAACTTCACATCCTTCAATCCTCTTACTAGTTCTTTCTTCAATAGCTTGTTGAGAGTGCTCATTCCAACATGTGCAAGCCTCCTATGCCAAAGCCAACCAAGTGAGGTCTTGGTGAACAAACATGTCATCAAATTTGCATCTTCGGAGGTGAAGTCAACAAGATAAAGATTGTTGTATCTAAAGCCCTTGAATATCACTTGCTTGTCATCTATCTTTGAAACTTCAACTTCATTTGGTGTGAACAAGCATTGGAAGCCAAGATCACAAAGTTGCCCAACGGATAACAAGTTAAAACTTAATGAAGCAACATAGAGCACATTTGAGAGTGAGTGATCATTTGATATTGCAATCTTGCCTATACCCTTGACTTTGCTCTTTGAATTATCCCCAAATGTGATCTTCTCTTGACATATCCCATTCTCTTCAATGGAGGTGAACATACGAGGATCACCGGTCATATGTTGAGTGCAACCACTATCAATAACCCAATGAGATCCACCGGTCTTGTAGTTCACCTACACACAAGAGATCAAGCTTTTTGTTTAGGGACCCAAACTTGAGAGGGGCCCTTGACTTTCTCAACTAGTGACTTGGCAACCCATATTTTCTTTGGCCTATTCTTGTTTGGGGGACCCAAAAACATGACTTTCATCTTTCCATTTGAATCTTTTCTTAGCATGTAATGAGCATTGAAGGCAAAGGGTCTAGCATGCTTGGGCAAGGGTTGTGGTGGTGGAGTTTTGCATTCATGAGCAAAATGACCTTCTTGACCACACTCAACACATCTCTTTGGCTTGGGCTTTGATTTGCTTTGTTGTTGAGCTTTTGCTTTCTTCTCTTGATTTGCCAAGTACCCAATACCACTTCTATCCATCTTCATCACGGTGTTCATGAGGAGCTCACTTTGCAAATATTGGCCTCTTGTGAACTTGCTTAGACCGGTCTTGAGATGCTCTTTTTCTTGCTTGAGCTTCTTGTTCTCTTCAATGAGTGACTCATTTGTTGTTTGCTTCTCAAGAGCCATCAAACCTTTGAGTTTCTTGTTCTCATTTGCAAGCTTCTCATTCTCACACTTAATCTTGGCATAATCATCATGGTTTTATGACTCAACCACACTCTTGCCTTTGCTACTAGAACCTTGCTCAATGCTTTCAATGATCAAATCATCACATGATGTAGCTATATCACACTTAACAACATTGTTAGTAGCATCATGTGTCTCAAGAGCAAGTTCATTAGCAACCACAAGACTATCATAGTCAATTTTTAATGTGGTGTACTTGTCTTTTAGAGAGCTATGTCTAGTGATGAGCTCATCATGCTTCTTCTCAAGTTTATCATGTTGATCTTTAAGCTCTTTGTTAGAAGTTTTGAGCTCCTTGAGAGTGGAAGACATAATTTCATTTTGATCTCTAAGCTCACCACTAGTCTTTTGAGCATTTTCAAGCTTAGATGAGAGTGATTCATTTTCATTTTGAAGATCATCATTTTCACTTCTTGTCCTTCTTATGATTTTAGTGTATTTGTTTAGCAATTTTACAAGTTCATCATAAGAAGGTGCATCAAATTCATCATCACTATCACTATCATCATCATCATCACTATCATGATTTTGTACCTTACGTTCACCCTTGGCCATAAGGCATAGGTGAGTAGTAGACGATGATGGTGAAGAAGGCGGTGAAGGTGGTGGTGAAGACGTCGGTGAAGATGATGGCCCCATCACAAATGCGGCAACCTTCTCTTTCTCATCATCGCTCTCATCTTCGGAGGAGCCACAAGATGATTCAATGTCGGTGAGCCAATCACCAACAATATAAGCCTTTCCACCCTTCTTCTTCTTGTAGAACTCCTTCTTCTTGCCATCCCTCTTCTTGTATGGCTTGTTCTTCTTCTTCTCATCTTCTTCATCACTTGAATCATTTTTCTTGCCCTTGTTCTTGTTCTTGAACTTGTCTTTTGGTGGTCTAGGGCATTGATGAGCGAGGTGGCCAAGTTCACCACAATTGTAGCAATCCATCTCCGAGATGGGCTTTCTCTTGCTACTTGTGAAGAATTTCTTTTTCTTGCCATCGAACTTGATGCCACTCTTGTTAAGCTTCTTTAGCATCTTGGTGGTCTTCCTCACCATGAGTGCAAGTGATTCATCATCGATATCACTTTCACTTGAGCTTTCTTGCACGATCATGGCTTGGCCCTTCATCTTCTTCTTGTCATGGCTAGCTTTGAAGGCCAAGTCTTTCTTCTTGGAAGATGATGAGCCCTCTTCCGGAGTGATGTGCATGTACATCTCATGAGCATTGATCTTCCCCAATACTTGAGTCGGTGTTGCGGCGGAGAGATCACTTTGATGAAGCACGGTGACAATGTGACCATACTTCTCAACGGGAAGTACACTCAAGATCCTCCTTGCAACATCCGATTGACTCATTTGAGTGAGCCCTAGAGCATTGAGGTCCTCTACAAGAACATTCAAGCGAGTGTACATTTCATTAGCACTTTCTTTGGGAAGCATCTCAAAAGAATTAATTTTCTTTAAAGCAATATGATAGCGTTCCTCACGCTCACTCTTAGTTCCCTCATGGAGAGCACAAAGATTTTGCCACAAATCATGAGCGTTCTTTGCATTACGCACACGATTGAAGATATCTTTGCCTAAGCCCCGGTAGAGTGCATTTTTGGCCTTTGCATTCCACCGGTCGTACTTCTCCTCGTCACCCGTGGGGTTTGCGGGATCCTTGATAGCGGGAAGCCCTTCGGTTGCGGCTCTAAGACACCCAACATCTATGGCTTCGAGATACGCCTCCATCCGGATTTTCCAATATGGAAAATCATCCCCCTCAAAGGTGGGAGGTGGTCCTTCCCCGTTAGACATCTTGCTCTAGGCGGTAAAGCCTAAATTAGGAGCAACACGGCTCCGATACCAATTGAAAGGATCAAGATGCCCAAGAGGGGGGGTGAATTGGGCTTTTCTAAAAATTAATTGCAAGAATTAAATCCTATAAGCCGGAATTCACCCCTAGTGCCTACTAGTGTTCCTAGAGAGTCTACCGTTAAAAAAGTTTTGCACCCTAGTTTCCAATCCTAGTCTAGCATGGCAATTCTAGGAATGTAAAACAAGCAATGAAAGTAAATACGAGAAAGTAATTGCTTGAATGTAAAGGGGCAAGGAACACGGCGATGTTTTTCCGAGGTATCGGAGAGTCACCACTCCCCACTCGTCCTCGTTGGAGCACCCGCGCAAGGGTGTCGCTCCCCCTTGATCCGCGCAAGGATCAAGTGCTCTCTACGGGTTGATTCTTCGACACTCCGTCGCGGCGAATCACCCAAAACCGCTCACAACTTGAGTTGGGTCATCCACAAGCTCCGCCGGATGATCACCAAACTCCCAATCACCACCAAGCCGTCTAGGTGATGGCGATCACCAAGAGTAACAAGCTAGAACTCTCACTTGACCACGACGAGCCTAAATGAGGAGGTGGATGCACACTTGCTACTCTCGAATCACTAGTGAGGAATCACAAACTTTGATTCTCAAATCTCTATCCTCACTAGAGCTCTTGCACTCCCTTGCACTCTAAAGGGTTTTCTCAGATGTTTGAATGAGCAAGAGACCTCTAAAAGAGGTGGAGGGGTTGTATTTATACACCCCTCAAAGCAAACGAACCGTTATTTCTGACACGGGGTCACCGGACGCGCTGGTGCTACGCACCGGACGCGCCGGTCCCCCGTAACGGTCAAAACCCGTTTTTGAAACCGAACCACCGGACGCACCGGTCAGGTAGCACCGGACGCGTCCGACGTGCAAGGGAGCTTACTGGACTTACACCGGACGTGAGGCCGCGTCCGATGCCTGAAGACCGGACGCGTCCGGTCCTCTCTGGACCTTACTGGACTCGCACCGGACTCGCCGGTCAAATCCAGTATCGCATCCGACGGGCGTTCTCTCTCGAAGACACGTGTCGGTTGCTGACCACTGCGTCCGGTCCTCGCGAGGACCGAGTCCGGTGATCAGGCCCGAAACCTAGCGCGGTTTAGTACACACCGGACGCGTCCGGTGTTCCCGAAGACCGCGTCCGGTGCCTGGAAAACAGCCCGAAACTCGTCGAAACGCGTCGCAACTTCAACCAAGTTGCTTCTAACTGAACCTTGAGCTAATCTAGGGTTGCCTAGCGCCAAGTTTAACAAGTGTGCACCACACCTAAACATAGGACTCGCCTAGGTCAAGCTACCCATTCATGCCCCCCTTTATAGTACGGCCAAAAGAGAAAAACGAAGATCCTAACGACTATTCCGAATGTGTCTCAACACTTCGTCATCCGGAACTAACCGTCCTTAATCTTGACGTCACTCTTTTGAAAACCGAAACGATTTCCATCAAGGGACACGAAGCCACAGTGCTCAAAGCAGTTATCACCTCCATGACCTAACTTACCAAAGTTTCTGCAAAACACACGTTAGTCATGGTAATAAAGTGTTGTCATTAATTACCGAAACCAAACCTTGGGGCCTAGATGCTTTCACATGGGAATTTGATAATGATGCTTTACACCATGGTAGAACTAATACATACACTATCATACATAAGGACAAGAAAATTACATTGCTGCCTTTGTCTCCTACGGAAATTATTAAACATGCTAAAGAGATTAAAAATAAACCTCCAACTGACATTGCTAAAAATAATGGGATTAAGTTAAAAGGAGGTACTTTTCTTGCTACAACTTCTGCTACTGCTGAGTTATGTGATAATCCTGATGCACCATGTTATACTGTGTTTTGTCAACCTATTATGTCTGGTGCATTGCCAGCTGTCACTAACCTTTTGCAGGAGTTCGTTGATGATGGGATGAAGTCGAGGGCGACTCCAATTCTAGAAGAAGGGGATGATGAGGACATCGCCAAGATGGAGTCGAGGACGACTCCAATTCAAGAAGGAGAGGATGATGAGGACATCGCCACGCTGGACACACCGACGCTATGGTCTTCCCCAAGTTACAATTCGTCCCCAACTCAGCTGCCACGTCACCCTCGGATTCAGCAGACACGTCGTCACTGTTTTGGTCATAACTCTCGCATACGACATCGAAACGGGGCGTTCTTGGATGCGTTGGAAAGGGGACGACGACGCGGTCGTTTTGGATCTGGTCCCAGCTCCAGAAGGTCCGTGAATCATTCTGTGTGACCACAACAAGGTGCTGCGTCACCTATTTGGGCCAACTTGGCCATGTATCATGTCGGGCCTTAAGCCCAAGTTGTGGGCGCCCAACCCCTGGCCGTCCTCAACCCTAGGTCGAGTCTTAGACTATAAACACAGCTGCCGTCGCTGTTAGACAATTGGGTTTTGTTTAGAGTTTAGTTTTCCATCGAGAAACTGAATCGTTCATTGTAACTGTGGTGACAAATCCTTTTACAGTGATCCAGGGCCCCTGTTCTTGATCTCCTCCACTGTGTCGATTAGTCCTTTGGAACCAAGTTCTTGAACCCTCTATTGATATTTGCATCATTCATATTTGTAATTTTAGATTGCGTGTTTTTACCTTCTTGCTTGTGTTCTTCGATTCGCTTGCAGGAAAAGCCTTCTTGGCGAGGTCAATCAAGTTGTGCTTGGTTGATAACCAACGGAGCAGTGGTGTAACGGTTGCGGGGTTCGAATCGTGTCTGATTTGAAGCCGGATCGCCAACGTCGAGATCTCCACAAGTCGAACTTACCGGTTACCTCTCGGAAGATCGGGCCTGTATCTCATCAATACTATTCTGGTTGTAGCCTCTCAACATGTGTTTCGAAGTGCTCAACCTTCGACATGTCACATGTTGCACTTCCCAATAGGTTCCACACACGCACGTGGAAGGAAATTCAGGGGATGCTCACAACTAACACTAAAATAGGACAATTCTCTGTACATGGCTCCGTTTGGCACAGCTTAGCTTCAATAGTGAAGCTGTTTTTTTTAAAACAGCTTTATGAGCAGCTTTCTCAGCGAAGCTGAGCTATTTTGGAAAAAAAATTGTTTGGCAAAACGGTTCCACCAACGGTTCATGCATTGTTGAGGAGAGAAATGAGGGAGAGCGTTGTGAAAAGCTATTTTTTCAGCTTTACCTTGAGAGCATAGAAAAGGAGCTTCACCCCATAAGTTGTTTTAAAAAAGGGTGTTTGCAAAAAAAAAAACTCATAACAGCTCAAGAAGCTGTTGGTGAAACTGTGTCAAATAGGCCTTAACCTGTAACACCCCTGGTGTTACGTATGGCCATTAGCACTAAACATAGAATTATTAACTTGCTAATAATTAATTATAGCAACATTAGCGTAGAAAAGAACAAACTTGATTTTTGTGGAAACGATAAACTAAATGATTATTAAAAATTATTTAAGGTCATGTATATGAAAATGTTTAATTTATCAAACACCGTATGTATAAACCTTAAGTTATGGTTTGGGGACTTACCGCGCCCCGGCTAAATGTGGTAGTGCACGCTACGTATTCCTGTCGTTGCGGGAGTTAATACGCTTGCTTGTTGTTCCTTACGCGATGCTTTTAGATGCGTTAATTTAACCGTGATTGTGCTTGTTTTAGTGCTTGTTGTAGCTGTTTAGCTAAAAGTATTAACAACTGATATTTAAATATATTTATTTAACTGTGTGTATGTAAAAAGAAGGGGAATAGAGCTCACGTGAAATGATGAATAGCAAGTAGGGTTTAAACTCTTTTAAATAGTTAAAAAAATAAATAAAAATAAATAATCTTTGCTAAAAAAAAGGGATCAAATGCTTGTTAATAGTAATGATGTTCGAGAAATAGTGTTGTTTGAGTGCTTTGCATCAAACCTTAACATGTTAGTTTCTTTCTCTTTAGCTTTGTGAGGAAGAAACTTGCTAGCTGCTTCTTGTCTCATCTCTTGTCCCTTATTTCTTATTAGCACTTTTCATCAATGGTTAAACTGGTTATCTCATGACCTCCGTCCGGTTGCAAGCTGCCTTTGAGTCAAGACTTCGAACGGTATACTCTACTCACGTACATCCGCACACTCCAGTTGCTTGCAAGCTACATGCATACACTTCTGGCCGTGCACACAGGCCACACCTTCACACACAGTGGCGGAGCCAGAAAGCTAAACGCGCTGTGGACCATGACTTGGTGCTCGGTTCGCGAGCTGGCGTTCAGCATGACGAACTCATGTTAGCATTCTTTTACCTCCCTATCTAGCTGCTCTCTGGTCATGACGATTGCTTTGCTAAATAGCAGGTATGGTTGTCTTTGGAATAGGAGAATTAGTTGAACCTCATTCGTGATCGTTAGCAGTTTTTGCTTCGCTTTAAAAGCGTGCTCGTCACTGTTTCGGCCGTTTGGCCCCGTGGCCACGGTCATCGCGCGCGTCATGGCGTTGGCCGGCCCTAGTCGGCTGCGACCGCCGCTGCCTGCCTGTGCCGCGTGTCGCTGTTGCCTCGTTGCAGCGTTGCTGAGCGCGCCTGCGCAGTCGCGCTGAGCCACTGTTGCCTGCATTGTGTCGTGTCTCGTCGCGCCCGTGCTCAGCCGGTGCCACGCACCCCCGCCGCACACACGCACACGACAACCTCACACACGTACTTTATCAAGTGATTTGAATAGTTACAGGTCAATTTGGTACTCACGTATATTTCATTTGAGCTAACTAAACTCAGTTATAACATTACCCATATTTGTAACACCCCTGGTGTTATAGTAACTAAAAACCTGCCATGTCATCATTTGCACTGCAAATCATCCATGATTAGGTTAACAATGTTATGCATCAACTAAAATGAGTTTGAATTCTTAGGTTGGATGTGTTTCTCGTTGTGTGGTTCGAAATCTGAAAACCCTAATTTCGACTATCACCGCAAATACTTCGTTTATGCCCTGCGTAATTTGAGGTGTATGACGGTGTTATACACTAGTGCCAAGTGTAGGGTATAAGCTCAAGTCCAACTTATAAAATAAAGCTTCAAGTTTGAGTTAGGGTTTGGAATCCAAAGCTTGTTACAAGTTTTCCGATTCGAATTCGAATTCAAATTTGAGGAATTATTAAAAGAATTTCTCAAGTCAAATTGGTCAACCTAGGGAGCCATTTGGTCAACCATGTGAGGCTTGACTCAATGATACCCTAGGGTGAAGGTGTGATTCCTAAGTAACCCAAGTTAAGAAAGAATCAAGTTTCAATTCAAAACTTTTCCGAAAACCCTGAAAAACAAAACCCTAGTTTTACCCCTTTTGATATAGATCAAAATCTAAGCAAAATTTGGGAAAAAGTGTAAAACCAAGTTTGTAGATCTTTTCAAGGGCTACAAGTTTGATGCTTTGAGTTTTCAAAGTTTCAGTGTAAAATTTGAAGTAATTTTGAAAAGATTCAAATCTCAAAATTTTCCCCTTTTCATTTTCCCTATCTAATTTCAAAATGGAGGCATAATTTGAAAATATGTTGAATAGCAAAGTTGTAGGTCTGCCCTAGATGTACAACTTTGGTATTTTGAATTTTTGAAGTTTCAATACAAAATTCAAAGTAATTTTGGTTTTTCAGATTTTTAGAAAATGTCCCTTTTTGAATTCAAATTTAAATTTCAAAAACTAAGCTGAATTGGAAAATGTTCATATTGAGAAAGTTGTAGATCTTTGAAAATGGAACAACTTTTGTTTTTACATATTTTCAACTTCTATTGAAGATTTGAAAGTAATTTGAATTTTACTTCCAGTGGCAATTCGGTAATTTATTCAAAATCAACGCCAACCACCGCACGCCACCTCCCGACGACGCCGGCGACCTTCGCTTCGCTTCCAGGCGCGTCCGCGGCGTCCTGCGACCACCTCGTCACGCTCAGCTCGCTCCGCGTGTCGCCACAGCACAACCTGGACTCGGCTATAAAGGCCATCGTCGTCGGCCAGGCCGATTTCTCTTCCTCCTCCGCTTCTCGCCGTGACCGGCCACCGCTCTCCGCCGCCCAAATTCGCCGCCGTTGTTGCTTCACCGCCCCGCAGCTCTCGCCTCCAGCTCCGCAACGTGTGCGCGCAGCTCCTAGAGCACCTAATTGCGCCTCATCTCTTCTGCACTAGCCCGCAAGCCATCTTCTTCCTCGCGGCCGGCAGCGACGCCACCGTGACCGCCTCACCGTGGACCGGCCATTCCAGCGCCTCTCCGTCGCCCCCAAGCTGCTCAACGTACTCACTGTGAGCCCCTGCACGTGATGCTCCCCTTACTTTAACCGCTACCGCCTTGTAGTCGCGTTTTGTTCGTCGAGTCGCCGTTCGGGTCGTCGCCGAGACCGCCATGGCCACGGTAGGGTCCTCTCCGTGCGGTAGAAGCTCCAAGTCGTGTCGCAGTTGGGTTCGCGGGGCTCGGGTGATGGTGTTGGGACGGTTGATACGGGTCCGATTCACCGGAGACTCGTCGACGGTGAGTTCACCATCGGTGGTCACCGCGGTGGCGAGTCCGCGCGCGCGGGAGAGAAGAAGAAGAGAGGGAGGGGAGGATGACAGGCGGGTCCTGGGAGTCGGAGAGAGAGGAGCGGGAGCGGGCGCGCGAGCAGGCCGGGCCGCGCCAACGGGCCGCGCGCGAGCGGTTGGACCGGGCCGAGAGGAGAGAAAGGAGAAGAAGCAGCCCGCGTTAATAATTTTTGTTTTTCCTTTTTCAAATTTGTAAAATGATTTTTAGTTTTGTTATTTATGTTATAAATTATTTATAATTCCAAAAATTGTAAAAAAATTTGAGTAACCCTTTTTCACTGTGTACTATTTAATAAAAATAATAAATACCAATTTTAAGTACTTTTTATAGGTTAATTAATTAGTCGATTTAATTCTTAAGTGGTCCTTAATTAATTTTTCTAGGCTTATTTATTTATCCAAAAATCATGAAAATTGTTTTATCATCTAATTATGATATAAGCTTCTTAAATTAAAATTTTTAGCTTAATTAGATTAAGTTAATTTTTATTCTTAAATTATGCTTTAATTAATTAATTAATCAGGTAATTAGGGCTTAATAATTAATGTTGCTTAACTTTATGGTTGAGTGTTGACTTTAGGTCATTAACCCTTGATGACCTTTAGCATTCCTAATTGGTTGCTTAAGCTTTCCTAATCATGTTGTTAATTCTTAATTACTGTTATTTCATGTGTTTAACAAAATCCCGTAATAAGTTGATTAGGGTAATCGGACCCTAGATTAGGGTTAGGTTAGAGGCTTTTGTTGTTCAACTGTACCGTGAAGGGAAGTTGTACTCAAGTTGTTAACTCTATTAAGCATCCATCGAGCATCATGTTTATTATCTCATCATCCTAAAGCATGCATTATCGTTACGTATAGTTCCCGTAAAAGAGGAGGGTACCGAAGCCGAACCCGTCCCCGCAGAAGAACCGACGTCCGTGGAAGTAGGGTTTGACATCTACGGTACTGAACCCGAGCCTGAGTTTCCCGTCGACCAAGGCAAGCCCCGGTTACATCTAAACTTACCTTACAATTTAAAAAGTTTTACTTAACTTTTATTACGGCTCTATTGCATTAAGTGCTAGGAGTTGAGTGATAACCTAATTACAGCATTATCATCCTTGATATTCCAATACCATCCTTGTTACTGTTTTGATTGAAAAATGCTTAGTATGCTTAGCATTGCTTAATGAGAAGACTTTAAAACTTTTAAACAAAGTTTGAAGGGTTGTTGGACAATCACTTGATGAATGTTAATGCTGATAATTTGGGACCGGTCGGTGGACTTGCATCGGGAAAGGAGTCTCCCTGTAGTGTCTCCGACTGAGTCAGTTAAGGACCGTACCGTTGTTTGAATTGTGTGCGTCGAGACTTTGTAACTGATCACATGCTCCGGTAAGCCTAAGACCTTGGTAACGCCAACATGTGAACGACCAACCGCACACTGGGAGTGGAGAGATGGCGAGAGTAGTGTGTACCCTCGTAGCCAAGGGCTGGATTGGAGGTGTACTATACTCTCGGGTGGCGCTGGACCCGGTCATATTTTGGAGGATCCGAGTGAAGGTTGATATATGTTGGTTAGAGTCCTACATATGTCGTGTGATTAGGAATCCCCAGCTGGGTTTAATCGATTCGAATCGTCGCGGCTCCTCGGTTAAGGAGACTCGATTCTCTGTTCAACATCGTAGATAAGAAATGGAACTTTGGTCGGAGAATCAGAAAGATATTGAATAAGTTATATGATTTAGATTAGGATCACTTTCATTCCGTCAATAAATAATATTGAAATAAAATCGTGATCTTAAGGATTCACCATTAGTCGCTTTTATGCAAAAGAACTTGACTTCCTGCTGGAACCTCACCTTGATTTCCTTGAGCCTGCATTCCTGAGTCGTTCCACTAGTTTTGTCGGTTAAGTCTTGTTGAGTACTTTTGTACTCAGGGTTTGTTAAACCCCTGTTGCAGGTGCGTCTCTTGAGCAGGTGTGTTTTGGACCCTGTTGCATGACCGTCTTTGCGGTAAGCGACGACGAGTAGAGATGTTCGGCTCTTGGACAGAGCATCGCGTTTTGGTGATTGTAATAATGTTAATAATGCTACTCCACTACTATGGTTGTAACACTAAACTTAAGTTTTGTAAGTTTGGAACATCAAGTTTGTAAACCTATGTTATGTAAGACTTCCGCTTTTGTACTCTGATGTAATTTATTATATAAACTGTTGTAATACTGTGATGCCTCTGTAATGTGATCCTGCTCGGATGATTGTGGATGATTCGGGTTTCCCGAGGACACCCGACAGACTTCTTAAGAACTGTGGTACACTTGTACAGTGGTTAGAAGTCTTTAAGACAATAACAAGTACAGGTGGGCCATAGTAATTAGGAGGTTCTGCCACAGCTGGTATCAGAGCGATCATGGACAGAGCGATTGTAGTATTACATTTCAAAAACTTCAAAACGTTTGGGTCAAATAAATATAACTGACCATCTTGGTCCAAATTGCTTATTACCTACCTCTATTCCTCTGGTAGATCTTTAGTCATGTTTAAAAGCTTTTGGTGGAATAGTATATTAAAAGTGCCCTATAAATAAAGTTTATGTTCTGTTACCCTTGTGCATTTAATTCAAAAATCTTTAATGATCGTTCGTATGTTAAGTCATGCATCATGCTTAATGAATCTGTTAATCTACCTTCCCCGTTAATGAGGTTTGGGTTAAGTAGTATCAATCCTATTCATGCTAACCTTCAGATCCTCCCCAGCTATCCTTACCAAATTCTACCTTTTCCCGCTACAGGATGGCCCGTACTAAGTTGACGCCCCGCAAGTCCACCGGACCAAAGGGAGTTCCTCGTCGCCAGCTTGCTCCCAGGGACGAAAGTGCTAGCGGCAGCAGGACTGTCCCTCAGACGAAGATAGAGAGGCTTTCCGCTGAGTTAGCCTAGGCTACACGTGATAGAGCTACGGACGCTATCCAGGTTGGAGAGTTACAGAATCAGCTACGGAGGCTCACTGGGGCTCATCTGAGCTGTGAGCGGATGATGGGTCGCTTAGTGACGGAAAGGAATGAGGCACGGCACCGAGAGGATGTTGCCAGGGAACGTGCTGAGGAGCTACAGTTCTATGTTAACGATCTGGAGGGAGATAATCAGGTTCTCCACGAGGAGGTACATCAGTTGTTCTATCAACTGCATCCTCCACCTGGTGCAGCTGAGCTAGACCCTGGTGTTATCCTCGCTGATGGTGGGGAATCTGCAGAGGAGTCAGAGGAAGAAGAAGATCCGGAGGAGATAGAGCCTGTGGACGAGAGTGACGATGAAGGAGGTCACGTTTCAGGAATGGACACTGACCGTGAGAACTGAGTTGGTCAAGTGCAGTGTGTAGCTAGAAGTTTATGTTTGTTGTCAGCCTTAGTTAACCGGGAAGTCCGGCATGTGTGCGGACCTGTATAATAAATAAATGCATCTGCGTGGTGTGTTTGCAATCGTTTTTGTAAAGGTTCAATTAAAGTTTGTGAATAAAGTTTGGCTTGTTATCAACAGATGGCTCATAATGATGATGGTACGGGGGCTGCACAGGGTGGGAATGGTGTCCCTAATCCACCACCCGTTCCACTAAATATGGCAGAGGCTATGTTCGCCCTTGTCAATGCTACTGCAGAAAATGCTAGGTTACTAAGGGAAGTGGTTCAGAATAATCATAATGCACCACCTGGCAATCGGGGTCGGAATAATCACCAGAATGAGACCACTTATGTGGATTTCACTGATACCTGGCCCCCAGTGTTTTCCAGAGCTGATGAACCGTTAGAAGCAGATGACTGGCTCCGCACTATGGAGCAAAAGTTTGAACTCATAGAGTGTAGTGACTACCAGAAGCCGGTGTTTGCAGCCCAACAGCTTCGGGGTGCTACCGGAGCATGGTGGGGAAATCACCTTGCTGCACAGCCAGCTGGTCATCGGGTGACCTGGGCGGAATTCTGTGCGGCTTTCCGAGCTCACTTTATTCTAGAAGGGATTATGATCAGAAAGTTGGAGGAATTTCTTGCACTGAAGCAGGGAGACCAGACAGTAATGCAATATGTGGGCAAGTTCAATCACCTATCACAGTATGCTGCTGACCAAATCAACTCTGATCGCAAGAAGCAAACTTGTTTTATGAGGGGTCTGAACTCGAAGATTCGTACTATGATGACTGGTTGTCTGAATGTGACTTATCATGAGGCCGTTGATATTGCTCTTTCGTCAGAAGAAGAGTACCGGAAGCATAAAGAGGCCAAGAAGAAGAAGGTGTCGTATGGACCATCTGGTGGCAATCAAAAGCGCCAGAAGATAATTTACCATCCCCAAAATCATTTCCGTCCTCCTTTTCGTCCACCACAATTCCAAGCCCGGCAACATGCATTTGTCCGTCCTGTTGCAGCTCTATCCTATCCACGTCAGCCGAATGCTCCTGGCATTCGTCCCCCACTTCAGCAGGGCAACAATATCAATAATTACCCCTGTTATAACTGTGGAAAGCCTGGACATTTCTCGAGGGAGTGTCCATACCCGAGGCAATATAATCAGAATTATCAGAAAGCTGTTGTGCCCCAACAACAGAACCAGAATCAGCAGAGGGGCAATAACCAGAATACTCAGAAGGGCAAGGCCGAGAAGAAAACTGGACGAGTCTTTTACACGCAGGCCGAGGCAATACCTGAAGGAGATCCCGTCATGATGGGTATGTTTCCTGTCACAAATCACCCTGCAGTTATGCTTTTTGATTCAGGCGCATCACATACATTCATCAATCGTACATTTGTTATGAAACATGCAATTCTAATTGGGGAAACGAAAGAGAACTTCTTTATACAGTCGCCCGGGGGTCGTCTGTGTACTAAAGAAATGGTACATTAGGTACTTATAGTATTGGGTGGGCATACTTTTCCCACGTCCATGATAATTTTGAAGGATCAGGATATAGATGTGATCCTAGGAATGAACTGGATGTATCAGCACAGAGCTGTAATAGATACTCTGAATAGAACAATAAGACTGAACTTACCTGATAGTAGTTCTCAACTTCTTATCCAACTTCAAACACCAAAAAGAGGAGTCGAAAGAGTTTGTGCAACTTCTGTGAAAGAAATCAGTGATATACCCGTAGTTTGCGAGTTTCCGGATGTTTTCCCAGATGATCTACCTGGATTACCTCCTGACAGAGATGTGGAATTTGTGATTGAGTTGAAACCTGGCACTGCCCCAATATCTAGAAGAGCATACAGAATGTCACCGAAAGAGTTAGCATAGCTCAAGATACAATTACAAGAGTTGCGTGATAAAGGTTTTATTCAACCCAGTTCCTCACCATGGGGATGTCCAGCCATATTTGTGAAAAAGAAGGACAAAACCCTAAGGTTGTGTGTTGATTATCGTCCGTTGAATGAAGTGACTATCAAGAATAAGTATCCCCTTCCTCGTATTGATCTACTCTTTGATCAACTTGCTGGAGCCAAAGTATTTTCTAAGATCGATCTCCGATCTGGCTATCACCAAATAAAAATTCGCCCTGAGGACATTCCAAAGACTGCTTTCACTACCAGATATGGTCTTTATGAATATCTAGTCATGTCCTTTGGACTTACCAATGCACCCGCTCATTTCATGTATCTCATGAATTCGGTTTTCATGCCCGAGCTCGACAAGTTTGTCATTGTCTTCATTGATGATATTTTGGTTTACTCCAAAAACAAGAAAGAACATGCGAAACATTTACGCATCGTTCTCAGTCGCCTAAGGGAACATCAGTTGTATGCTAAGTTCAGCAAATGTGAGTTTTGGCTTAATAAGGTGCCATTTCTTGGACATGTTTTATCAGCGGAAGGTGTTGCTGTTGATCCTGGCAAAGTAAGGGATATATTAGATTGGAAGCCCCGAGTACTGTTCATCAAGTTCGCAGTTTCCTGGGAATGGCGGGTTATTACCGTCGATTCATTCCTGATTTCTCGAAGATATCAAAACCTATCACTGAGTTGTTGAAGATTCAGGTTAAATTTGTTTGGTCATCAGAATATGAGAAGGCTTTCCAGACATTGAAAAGGTTGTTAACCACTGCTCCAGTGTTAGCTCAACCAAATATTGAAAAGTCGTTTGACGTCTACTGTGATGCTTGTGGTACTGGTATTGGATGTGTGTTAATGCAAGAAGGTCGAGTGATTGCTTATGCTTCTCGCCAACTCAAACAACATGAAGAGCACTATCCAACCCATGATTTAGAGTTAGCGGCTGTTGTTCATGCCTTGAAGATATGGCGGCATTATTTATTGGGTAATCTGTGTCACATCTATACAGATCACAAGAGTTTGAAATACATTTTCACTCAGTCCAATTTGAATATGCGTCAACGAAGATGGTTAGAATTGATAAAGGACTATGACTTAGAAGTACATTATCATCCGGGTAAGGCAAATATGGTTGCCGATGCCCTCAGTCGAAAGACTCACTGTAACTGTTTGACAGTGAAACCGTTGGATCTATCCTTGTGCCATGAGATTGAAAAGTTGGGTATTGAAATAGTTCAGCATGGTAGTGTTGCCAATATCACGGTGGAAACAACTATAAGAGATAAGATTATTTCTGCTCAGAAGGAAAATAAGGGTATAGTCCACATAAAGGAAAAAGTCAGAAAGGGAAAAGGCTTATGTTTTAGAATTGATGAAACAGATGTCCTCTAGTTCAAAGATCATTTGGTTGTACCTAAGGTTCAGGAGTTACATCAGTTGATTCTAGATGAAGCACATTTGACCAAATTCTCTATCCATCCTGGAAGTAATAAGATGTATCATGATCTGAAACAAAGATTCTGGTGGACCAAGATGAAGATTGAGATTGCCAGATACATAGCCAAGTGTGACACCTGTCAGAGAGTAAAAGTTGTACATCTGAAGTCAGCCGAAGCATTGCAGCCGTTACCCATTCCAGCCTGGAAATGGGAAGATATTACTATGGATTTCATTGTGGGTTTGCCCAAAATAGCAAAAGGGTTTGATTCTATCTGGGTTATTGTGGACCGCCTCACTAAGTCTGCCCATTTCATTCCAGTTCAAACTATATATCCAACTATCCGGTATGCTAAGATGTATTTTGACAGAATTGTCAGTCTGCATGGGATACCCAAGATAATTGTATCTGATAGAGGTACACAATTTGTTAGCAATTTCTGGAGGCACTTACATGAGTCACTGGGTACTAAACTCCTGCATAGTACCGCTTATCATCCTCAAACAGATGGTCAGACTAAAAGAGTCAATCAGATTCTAGAAGATATGTTGAGGTCTTGTGTGCTCAATTACTCGGATTCTTGGGATGACTGTTTACCTTTAGTAGAATTCTCTTACAATAACAGTTATCAAGAAAGTATCAAAATAGCACCGTTTGAAGCACTGTATGGACGCCGATGCAGAACTCCACTGAATTGGTCAGAATCAGGAGAGATGGTTCTTCGGGGTTGATTTAGTAAAAGAAACTGAAGAGAAAGTCAGACGTATACAAAATAATATAAAGATAGCATAGTCTCGTCAAAAGAGTTATGCAGATAAGAGACGACGAGCACTGGTGTTTGACAAAGGAGATTATGTATACTTGAAGGTATCACCCATGAAAGGAGTTAACCGATTTGGGGTTAAAGGCAAATTGGCTCCCAGATATATTGGACCGTTTCAAATTTTGGAACGATTTGGTAAAGTGGCTTACCGTTTAAGGTTACCTGAACAGCTCTCCGCAGTGCACAATGTGTTCCATGTGTCACAACTAAAGAAGTGTCTACAAGTACCTGACCAAGTGATTGATTTTGAGGGGGTCGAGCTTGAGCCAGATCTAACATATTCAGAGCATCCTGTCAGAGTTTTGGATCAGAAAGATCGTGTCACACGAAGTAGAACAATCAAGTGGTATAAGATTCAATGGAATCAACATTCAGAAGAAGAAGCCACCTGGGAATCTGAAGATTATTTGCTGGAGAACTTTCCCGACTACTTTGCTAAGTGTAGGGTATAAGCTCAAGTCCAACTTATAAAATAAAGCTTCAAGTTTGAGTTAGGGTTTGGAATCCAAAGCTTGTTACAAGTTTTCCGATTCGAATTCGAATTAAAATTTGAGGAATTATTAAAAGAATTTCTCAAGTCAAATTGGTCAACCAAGGGAGCCATTTGGTCAACCACGCCGGCTTGACTCAATGATACCCTAGGGTGAAGGTGTGATTCCTAAGTAACCCAAGTTAAGAAAGAATCAAGTTTCAATTCAAAACTTTTCCGAAAACCCTGAAAAACAAAACCCTAGTTTTACCCCTTTTGATATAGATCAAAATCTAAGCAAAATTTGGGAAAAAGTGTAAAACCAAGTTTGTAGATCTTTTCAAGGGCTACAAGTTTGATGCTTTGAGTTTTCAAAGTTTCAGTGTAAAATTTGAAGTAATTTTGAAAAGATTCAAATCTCAAAATTTTCTCCTTTTCATTTTCCCTATCTAATTTCAAAATGGAGGCATAATTTGAAAATATGTTGAATAGGAAAGTTGTAGGTCTGCCCTAGATGTACAACTTTGGTATTTTGAATTTTTGAAGTTTCAATACAAAATTCAAAGTAATTTTGGTTTTTCAGATTTTCAGAAAATGTCCCTTTTTGAATTCAAATTTAAATTTCAAAAACTAAGCTGAATTGGAAAATGTTCATATTGAGAAAGTTGTAGATCTTTGAAAATGGAACAACTTTTGTTTTTACAGATTTTCAACTTCTATTGAAGATTTGAAAGTAATTTGAATTTTACTTCCAGTGGCAATTCGGTAATTTATTCAAAATCAACGCCAACCACCGCATGCCACCTCCCGACGACGCCGACGACCTTCGCTTCGCTTCCAGGCGCATCCGTGGCGTCCCGCGACCGCCTCGTCACGCTCAGCTCGCTCCGCGTGTCGCCACAGCACCGCCTGGACTCGGCTATAAAGGCCATCGTCGTCGGCCAGGCCGATTTCTCTTCCTCCTCCGCTTCTCGCCGCGACCGGCCACCGCTCTCCGCCGCCCAAATTCGCCACCATTGTTGCTTCACCACCCCGCAGCTCTCGCCTCCAGCTCCGCAACGTGTGCGCGCAGCTCCTGGAGCACCTAATTGCGCCTCATCTCCTCTGCACTAGCCCGCAAGCCATCTTCTTCCTCGCGGCCGGCAGCGACGCCACCGTGACCGCCTCACCGTGGACTGGCCATTCCAGCGCCTCTCCGTCGCCCCCAAGCTGCTCAACGTACTCACTGTGAGCCCCTGCACGTGATGCTCCCCATACTTTAACCGCTACCGCCTTGTAGTCGCGTTTTGCTCGTCGAGTCGCCGTTCGGGTCGCCGCCGAGACCGCCATGGCCGCGGTAGGGTCCTCTCCGTGCGGTAGAAGCTCCAAGTCGTGTCGCAGTTGGGTTCATGGGGTTCGGGTGATGGTCTTGGGACGGTTGATATGGGTCCGATTCACCGGAGACTCGTCGACGGTGAGTTCACCGTCGGTGGTCACCGCGGTGGCGAGTCCGCGCGCGCGGGAGAGAAGAAGAAGAGAGGGAGGGGAGGATGACAGGCGGGTCCCGGGAGTTAGAGAGAGAGGAGCGGGAGTGGGCACGCGAGCAGGCCGGGCCGTGCCAACGGGCCGCGCGCGAGCGGTTGGGCCGGGCCGAGAGGAGAGAAAGGAGAAGAAGCAGCCCGCGTTAATAATTTTTGTTTTTCCTTTTTCAAATTTGTAAAATGATTTTCAGTTTTGTTATTTATGTTATAAATTATTTATAATTCCAAAAATTGTAAAAAAATTTGAGTAACCCTTTTTCACTGTGTACTATTTAATAAAAATAATAAATACCAATTTTAAGTACTTTTTATAGGTTAATTAATTAGTCCATTTAATTCTTAAGTGGTCCTTAATTAATTTTTCTAGGCTTATTTATTTATCCAAAAATCATGAAAATTGTTTTATCATCTAATTATGATATAAGCTTCTTAAATTAAAATTTTTAGCTTAATTAGATTAAGTTAATTTTTATTCTTAAATTATGCTTTAATTAATTAATTAATTAATTAATCAGGTAATTAGGGCTTAATAATTAATGTTGCTTGACTTTATGGTTGAGTGTTGACTTTAGGTCATTAACCCTTGATGACCTTTAGCATTCCTAATTGGTTGCTTAAGCTTTCCTAATCATGTTGTTAATTCTTAATTACTGTTATTTCATGTGTTTAACAAAATCCCATAATAAGTTGATTAGGGCAATCGGACCCTAGATTAGGGTTAGGTTAGAGGCTTTTGTTGTTCAACTGTACTGTGAAGGGAAGTTGTACTCAAGTTGTTAACTCTATTAAGCATCCATCGAGCATCATGTTTATTATCTCATCATCCTAAAGCATGCATTATCGTTACGTATAGTTCCCGTAAAAGAGGAGGGTACCGAAGCCGAACCCGTCCCCGCAGAAGAACCGACGTCCGTGGAAGTAGGGTTTGACATCTACGGTACTGAACCCGAGCCTAAGTTTCCCGTCGACCAAGGCAAGCCCCGGTTACATCTAAACTTACCTTGCAATTTAAAAAGTTTTACTTAACTTTTATTACGGCTCTATTGCATTAAGTGCTAGGAGTTGAGTGATAACCTAATTACTGCATTATCATCCTTGATATTCCAATACCATCCTTGTTACTGTTTTGATTGAAAAATGCTTAGTATGCTTAGCATTGCTTAATGAGAAAACTTTAAAACTTTAAAACAAAGTTTGAAGGGTTGTTGGACAATCACTTGATGAATGTTAATGCTGATAATTTGGGACCGGTCGGTGGACTTGCATCGGGAAAGGAGTCCCCCTGTAGTGTCTCCGACTGAGTCAGTTAAGGACCGTACCGTTGTTTGAATTGTGTGCGTCGAGACTTTGTAACTGATCACATGCTCCGGTAAGCCTAAGACCTCGGTAACGCCAACATGTGAATGACCAACCGCGCACTGGGAGTGGAGAGATGGTGAGAGTAGTGTGTACCCTCGTAGCCAAGGGCTGGATTGGAGGTGTACCATACTCTCGGGTGGCGCTGGACCTGGTCATATTTTGGAGGATCCGAGTGAAGGTTGATATATGTTGGTTAGAGTCCTACATATGTCGTGTGATTAGGAATCCCCAGCTGGGTTTAATCGATTCGAATCGTCGCTGCTCCTCGGTTAAGGAGACTCGATTCTCTGTTCAACATCATAGATAAGAAATGGAACTTTGGTCGGAGAATCAGAAAGATATTGAATAAGTTATATGATCTAGATTAGGATCACTTTCATTCCGTCAATAAATAATATTGAAATAAAATCGTGATCTTAAGGATTCACCATTAGTCGCTTTTATGTAAAAGAACTTGACTTCCTGCTGGAACCTCACCTTGATTCCCTTGAGCCTGCATTCCTGAGTCGTTCCACTAGTTTTGTCGGTTAAGTCTTGTTGAGTACTTTCGTACTCAGGGTTTGTTAAACCCCTGTTGCAGGTGCGTCTCTTGAGCAGGTGTGTTTTAGACCCTGTTGCATGACCGTCTTTGCGGTAAGCGACGACGAGTAGAGATGTTTGGCTCTTGGGCAGAGCATCGCGTTTTGGTGATTGTAATAATGTTAATAATGCTACTCCACTACTATGGTTGTAACACTAAACTTAAGTTTTGTAAGTTTGGAACATCAAGTTTGTAAACCTATGTTATGTAAGACTTCCGCTTTTGTACTCTGATGTAATTTATTATATAAACTGTTGTAATACTGTGATGCCTCTATAATGTGATCCTGCTCGGAAGATTGTGGATGATTCGGGTTTCCCGAGGACACCCGACAGACTTCTTAAGAACTGTGGTACACTTGTACAGTGGTTAGAAGTCTTTAAGACAATAACAAGTACAGGTGGGCCATAGTAATTAGGAGGTTCTGCCACAGCTGGTATCAGAGCGATCATGGACAGAGCGATTGTAGTATTACATTTCAAAAACTTCAAAACGTTTGGGTCAAATAAATATAACTGACTATTTTGGTCCAAATTGCTTATTACCTACCTCTATTCCTCTGGTATTTCTTTAGTCATGTTTAAAAGCTTTCGGTGGAATAGCATATTAAAAGTGCCCTATAAATAAAGTTTATGTTCTGTTACCCTTGTGCATTTAATTCAAAAATCTTTAATGATCGTTCGTATGTTAAGTCATGCATCATGCTTAATGAATCTGTTAATCTACCTTCCCCGTTAATGAGGTTTGGGTTAAGTAGTATCAATCCTATTCATGCTAACCTTCAGACCCTCCCCAGCTATCCTTACCAAATTCTACCTTTTCCCGCTACAGGATGGCCCGTACTAAGTTGACGCCCCGCAAGTCCACCGGACCAAAGGGAGTTCCTCGTCGCCAGCTTGCTCCCAGGGACAAAAGTGCTAGCGGCAGCAGGACTGTCCCTCAGACAGAGATAGAGAGGCTTTCCGCTGAGTTAGCCCAGGCTACACGTGATAGAGCTACGGACGCTATCCAGGTTGGAGAGTTACAGAATCAGCTACGGAGGCTCACTGGGGCTCATCTGAGCTGTGAGCGGATGATGGGTCGCTTAGTGACGGAAAGGAATGAGGCACGGCACCGAGAGGATGTTGCCAGGGAATGTGCTGAGGAGCTACAGTTCTATGTTAACGATCTGGAGGGAGATAATCAGGTTCTCCACGAGGAGGTACATCAGTTGTTCTATCAACTGCATCCTCCACCTGGTGCAGCTGAGCTAGACCCTGGTGTTATCCTCGCTGATGGTGGGGAATCTGCAGAGGAGTCAGAGGAAGAAGAAGATCCGGAGGAGATAGAGCCTGTGGACGAGAGTGACGATGAAGGAGGTCACGTTTCAGGAATGGACACTGATCGTGAGAACTGAGTTGGTCAAGTGCAGTGTGTAGCTAGAAGTTTATGTTTGTTGTCAGCCTTAGTTAACCGGGAAGTCCGGCATGTGTGCGGACCTGTATAATAAATAAATGCATCTGCGTGGTGTGTTTGCAATCGTTTTTGTAAAGGTTCAATTAAAGTTTGTGAATAAAGTTTGGCTTGTTATCAACAGATGGCTCATAATGATGATGGTACGGGGGCTGCACAGGGTGGGAATGGTGTCCCTAATCCACCACCCGTTCCACTAAATATGGCAGAGGCTATGTTCGTCCTTGTCAATGCTACTGCAGAAAATGCTAGGTTACTAAGGGAAGTGGTTCAGAATAATCATAATGCACCACCTGGCAATCGGGGTCGGAATAATCACCAGAATGAGACCACTTATGTGGATTTCACTGATACCCGGCCCCCAGTGTTTTCCAGAGCTGATGAACCGTTAGAAGCAGATGACTGGCTCCGCACTATGGAGCAAAAGTTTGAACTCATAGAGTGTAGTGACTACTAGAAGCCGGTGTTTGCAGCCCAACAGCTTCGGGGTGCTGCCGGAGCATGGTGGGGAAATCACCTTGCTGCACAGCCAGCTGGTCACCGGGTGACCTGGGCGGAATTCCGTGTGGCTTTCCGAGCTCACTTTATTCTAGAAGGGATTATGATCAGAAAGTTGGAGGAATTTCTTGCACTGAAGCAGGGAGACCAGACAGTAATGCAATATGTGGGCAAGTTCAATCACCTATCACAGTATGCTGCTGACCAAATCAACTCTGATCGCAAGAAGCAAGCTTGTTTTATGAGGGGTCTGAACTCGAAGATTCGTACTATGATGACAGGTTGTCTGAATCTGACTTATCATGAGGCCGTTGATATTGCTCTTTCGTCAGAAGAAGAGTACCGGAAGCATAAAGAGGCCAAGAAGAAGAAGGTGTCGTATGGACCATCTGGTGGCAATCAAAAGCGCCAGAAGATAATTTACCATCCCCAAAATCATTTCCGTCCTCCTTTTCGTCCACCACAATTCCAAGCCCGGCAACAGGCATTTGTCCGTCCTATTGCAGCTCTATCCTATCCACGTCAGCCGAATGCTCCTGGCATTCATCCCCCACTTCAGCAGGGCAACAATATCAATAATTACCCCTGTTATAACTGCGGAAAGCCCGGGCATTTCTCGAGGGAGTGTCCATACCCGAGGCAGTATAATCAGAATTATCAGAAAGCTGTTGTGCCCCAACAACAGAACCAGAATCAGCAGAGGGGCAATAACCAGAATACTCAGAAGGGCAAGGCCAAGAAGAAAACTGGACGAGTCTTTTACACGCAGGCCGAGGCAATACCTGAAGGAGAGCCCGTCATGATGGGTATGTTTCCTGTCGCAAATCACCCTGTAGTTATGCTTTTTGATTCAGGCGCATCACATACATTCATCAATCGTACATTTGTTATGAAACATGCAATTCCAATTGGGGAAATGAAAGAGAACTTCTTTATACAGTCACCCGGGGGTCATCTGTGTACTAAAGAAATGGTACATCAGGTACCTATAGTATTGGGTGGGCATACTTTTCCCACGTCCATGATAATTTTGAAGGATCAGGATATAGATGTGATCCTAGGAATGAACTGGATGTATCAGCGCGGAGCTGTAATAGATACTCTGAATAGAACAATAAGACTGAACTTACCTGATAGTAGTTCTCAACTTCTTATCCAACTTCAAACACCAAAAAGAGCAGTCAAAAGAGTTTGTGCAACTTCTGTGAAAGAAACCAGTGATATACCCGTAGTTTGCGAGTTTCCGGATGTTTTCCCAGATGATCTACCTGGATTACCTCCTGACAGAGATGTGGAATTTGTGATTGAGTTGAAACCTGGCATTCTGTATGCTCTTCTAGATATTGGGGCAGTGCCAGGTTTCAACTCAATCACAAATTCCACATCTCTGTCAGGAGGTAATCCGGGTAGATCATCTGGGAAAACATCCGGAAACTCGCAAACTACGGGTATATCACTGATTTCTTTCATAGAAGTTGCACAAACTCTTTTGACTGCCCTTTTCGGTGTTTGAAGTTGGATAAGAAGTTGAGAACTACTATCAGGTAAGTTCAGTCTTATTGTTCTATTTAGAGTATCTATTACAGCTCCGCGCTGATACATCCAGTTCATTCCTAGGATCACATCTATATCATGATCCTTCAAAATTATCATGGATGTGGGAAAAGTATGCCCACCCAATACTATAGGTACCTGATGTACCATTTCTTTAGTACACAGACGACCCCCGGGCGACTGTATAAAGAAGTTCTCTTTCGTTTCCCCAATTGGAATTGCATGTTTCATAACAAATGTACGATTGATGAATGTATGTGATGCGCCTGAATCAAAAAGCATAACTGCAGGGTGATTTGCGATAGGAAACATACCCATCATGATGGGCTCTCCTTCAGGTATTGCCTCGGCCTGCGTGTAAAAGACTCGTCCAGTTTTCTTCTCGGCCTTGCCCTTCTGAGTATTCTGGTTATTGCCCCTCTGCTGATTCTGGTTCTGTTGTTGGGGCACAACAGCTTTCTGATAATTCTGATTATACTACCTCGGGTATGGACACTCCCTCGAGAAATGCCTGGGCTTTCCGCAGTTATAACAGGGGTAATTTTTGATATTGTTGCCCTGCTGAAGTGGGGGACGAATGCCAGGAGCATTCGGCTGACGTGGATAGGATAGAGCTGCAACAGGACGGACAAATGCCTGTTGCCGGGCTTGGAATTGTGGTGGACGAAAAGGAGGACGGAAATGATTTTGGGGATGGTAAATTATCTTCTGGCGCTTTTGATTGCCACCAGATGGTCCATACGACACCTTCTTCTTCTTGGCCTCTTTATGCTTCCGGTACTCTTCTTCTGACGAAAGAGCAATATCAATGGCCTCATGATAAGTCACATTCAGACAACCAGTCATCATAGTACGAATCTTCGAGTTCAGACCCCTCATAAAACAAGCTTGCTTCTTGCGATCAGAGTTGATTTGGTCAGCAGCATACTGTGATAGGTGATTGAACTTGCCCACATATTGCATTACTGTCTGGTCTCCCTGCTTCAGTGCAAGAAATTCCTCCAACTTTCTGATCATAATCCCTTCTGGAATAAAGTGAGCTCAGAAAGCCGCACGGAATTCCGCCCAGGTCACCCGGTGACCAGCTGGCTGTGCAGCAAGGTGATTTCCCCACCATGCTCCGGCAGCACCCCGAAGCTGTTGGGCTGCAAACACCGGCTTCTGGTAGTCACTACACTCTATGAGTTCAAACTTTTGCTCCATAGTGCGGAGCTAGTCATCTGCTTCTAACGGTTCATCAGCTCTGGAAAACACTGGGGGCCGGGTATCAGTGAAATCCACATAAGTGGTCTCATTCTGGTGATTATTCCGACCCCGATTGCCAGGTGGTGCATTATGATTATTCTGAATCACTTCCCTTAGTAACCTAGCATTTTCTGCAGTAGCATTGACAAGGGCGAATATAGCCTCTTCCATATTTAGTGGAACGGGTGGTGGATTAGGGACACCATTCCCACCCTGTGCAGCCCCCGTACCATCATCATTATGAGCCATCTGTTGATAACAAGCCAAACTTTATTCACAAACTTTAATTGAACCTTTACAAAAATGATTGCAAACACACCACGCAGATGTATTTATTTATTATACAGGTCCGCACACATGCCGGACTTCCCGGTTAACTAAGGCTGACAACAAACATAAACTTCTAGCTACACACTGCACTTGACCAACTTAGTTCTCACGGTCAGTGTCCATTCCTGAAACGTGACCTCCTTCATCGTCACTCTCGTCCACAGGCTCTATCTCCTCCGGATCTTCTTCTTCCTCTGACTCCTCTGCAGATTCCCCACCATCAGCGAGGATAACACTAGGGTCTAGCTCAGCTGCACCAGGTGGAGGATGCAGTTGATAGAACAACTGATGTACCTCCTCGTGGAGAACCTGATTATCTCCCTCCAAATCGTTAACATAGAACTGTAGCTCCTCAGCACGTTCCCTGGCAACATCCTCTCGGTGCCATGCCTCATTCCTTTCCATCACTAAGCGACCCATCATCCGCTCACAGCTCAGATGAGCCCCAGTGAGCCTCCGTAGCTGATTCTGTAACTCTCCAACCTGGATAGCGTCCGTAGCTCTATCACGTGTAGCCTGGGCTAACTCAGCGGAAAGCCTCTCTATCTCCGTCTGAGGGACAGTCCTGCTGCCGCTAGCACTTTCGTCCCTGGGAGCAAGCTGGCGACGAGGAACTCCCTTTGGTCCGGTGGACTTGCGGGGCGTCAACTTAGTACGGGCCATCCTGTAGCGGGAAAAGGTAGAATTTGGTAAGGATAGCTGGGGAGGATCTGAAGGTTAGCATGAATAGGATTGATACTACTTAACCCAAACCTCATTAACGGGGAAGGTAGATTAACAGATTCATTAAGCATGATGCATGACTTAACATACGAACGATCATTAAAGATTTTTAAATTAAATGCACAAGGGTAACAGAACATAAACTTTATTTATAGGGCACTTTTAATATGCTATTCCACCGAAAGCTTTTAAACATGACTAAAGATCTACCAGAGGAATAGAGGTAGGTAATAAGCAATTTGGACCAAAATAGTCAGTTATATTTATTTGACCCAAACGTTTTGAAGTTTTTGAAATATAATACTACAATCGCTCTGTCCATGATCGCTCTGATACCAGCTGTGGCAGAACCTCCTAATTATTATGGCCCACCTGTACTTGTTATTGTCTTAAAGACTTCTAACCACTGTACAAGTGTACCACAGTTCTTAAGAAGTCTGTCGGGTGTCCTCGGGAAACCCGAATCATCCACAATCTTCCGAGCAGGATCACATTACAGAGGCATAACAATATTACAACAGTTTATATAATAAATTACATCAGAGTACAAAAGCGGAAGTCTTACATAACATAGGTTTACAAACTTGATGTTCCAAACTTACAAAACTTAAGTTTAGTGTTACAACCATAGTAGTGGAGTAGCATTATTAACATTATTACAATCACCAAAACGCGATGCTCTGCCCAAGAGCCAAACATCTCTACTCATCGTCGCTTACCGCAAAGACGGTCATGCAACAGGGTCCAAAACACACCTGCTCAAGAGACGCACCTGCAACAGGGGTTTAACAAACCTTGAGTACGAAAGTACTCAACAAGACTTAACCGACAAAACTAGTGGAACGACTCAGGAATGCAGGCTCAAGGGAATCAAGGTGAGGTTCCAGCAGGAAGTCAAGTTCTTTTGCATAAAAGCGACTAATGGTGAATCCTTAAGATCACGATTTTATTTCAATATTATTTATTGACGGAATGAAAGTGATCCTAATCTAGATCATATAACTTATTCAATATCTTTCTGATTCTCCGACCAAAGTTCCATTTCTTATCTACGATGTTGAACAGAGAATCGAGTCTCCTTAACCGAGGAGCAGCGACGATTCGAATCGATTAAACCCAGCTGGGGATTCCTAATCACACGACATATGTAGGACTCTAACTGACATATATCAACCTTCACTCGGATCCTCCAAAACATGACCGGGTCCAGCACCACCCGAGAGTATAGTACACCTCCAATCCAGCCCTTGGCTACGAGGGTACACACTACTCTCGCCATCTCTCCACTCCCAGTGCGCGGTTGGCCGTTCACATGTTGGCGTTACTGAGGTCTTAGGCTTACCGGAGCATGTGATCAGTTACAAAGTCTCGACGCACACAATTCAAACAACGGTACGGTCCTTAACTGACTCAATCGGAGACACTACAGGGGCACTCCTTTCCCGATGCAAGTCCACCGACCGGTCCCAAATTATCAGCATTAACATTCATCAAGTGATTGTCCAACAACCCTTCAAACTTTGTTTAAAAGTTTTAAAGTTTTCTCATTAAGCAATGCTAAGCATACTAAGCATTTTTCAATCAAAACATTAACAAGGATGGTAATTGAATATCAAGGATGATAATGCAGTAATTAGGTTATCACTCAACTCCTAGCACTTAATGCAATAGAGCCGTAATAAAAGTTAAGTAAAACTTTTTAAATTGCAAGGTAAGTTTAGATGTAACCGGGGCTTGCCTTGGTCGACGGGAAACTCAGGCTCGGGTTCAGTATCGCAGATGTCAAACCCTACTTCCACGGACGTCAGTTCTTCTGCGGGGACGGGTTCGGCTTCGGTACCCTCCTTTTTTACGGGAACTATACGTAACGATAATGCATGCTTTAGGATGATAAGATAATAAACATGATGCTCGATGGATGCTTAATAGAGTTAACAACTTGAGTACAACTTCCCTTCACGGTACAGTTGAACAACAAAAGCCTCTAACCTAACCCTAATCTAAGGTCCGATTACCCTAATCAACTTATTACGGGATTTTGTTAAACACATGAAATAACAGTAATTAAGAATTAACAACATGATTAGGAAAGCTTAAGCAACCAATTAGGAATGCTAAAGGTCATCAAGGGTTAATGACCTAAAGTCAACACTCAACCATAAAGTCAAGCAACATTAATTATTAAGCCCTAATTACCTGATTAATTAATTAATTAATTAATTAAAACATAATTTAAGAATAAAAATTAACTTAATCTAATTAAGCTAAAAATTTTAATTTAAGAAGCTTATATCATAATTAGATGATAAAACAATTTTCATGATTTTTGGATAAATAAATAAGCCTAGAAAAATTAATTAAGGACCACTTAAGAATTAAATGGACTAATTAATTAACCTATAAAAAGTACTTAAAATTGGTATTTATTATTTTTATTAAATAGTACACAGTGAAAAAGGGTTACTCAAATTTTTTTACAATTTTTGGAATTATAAATAATTTATAACATAAATAACAAAACTGAAAATCATTTTACAAATTTGAAAAAGGAAAAACAAAAATTATTAACGCGGGCTGCTTCTTCTCCTTTCTCTCTTCTCGGCCCAGCCCAACCGCTCGCGCGCGGCCCGTTGGTGCGGCCCGGCCTGCTCGCGCGCCCGCTCTCGCTCCTCTCTCTCTGACTCCCGGGACCCGCCTGTCATCCTCCCCTCCCTCTCTTCTTCTTCTCTCCCGCGCGCGCGGACTCGCCACCGCGGTGACCACCGACGGTGAACTCACCGTCGACGAGTCTCCGGTGAATCGGACCCGTATCAACCGTCCTAACACCATCACCCGAACCCCGCGAACCCAACTGCGACACGACTTGGAGCTTCTACCGCACGGAGAGGACCCTACCGCGGCCATGGCGGTCTCGGCGGCGACCCGAACGGCGACTCGACGAGCAAACGCGACTACAAGGTGGTAGCGGTTAAAGTAAGGGGAGCATCACGTGCAGGGGCTCACAGTGAGTACGTTGAGCAGCTTGGGGGCGACGGAGAGGCGCTGGAATGGCCGGTCCACGGTGAGGCGGTCACGGTGGCGTCGCTGCCGGCCGCGAGGAAGAAGATGGCTTGCGGGCTAGTGCAGAGGAGATGAGGTGCAATTAGGTGCTCCAGGAGCTGCGCACACACATTGCGGAGCTGGAGGCGAGAGCTGTGGGGCGGTGAAGCAACAACGGCGGTGAATTTGGGCGGCGGAGAGCGGTGGCCGGTCGCGGCGAGAAGCGGAGGAGGAAGAGAAATCGGCCTAGCCGACGACGATGGCCTTTATAGCCGAGTCCAGGCGGTGCTGTGGCGACACGCGGAGCGAGCTGAGCGTGACGAGGCGGTCACGGGACGCCGCGGACGCGCCTGGAAGCGAAGCGAAGGTCGCCGGCGTCGTCGGGAGGTGGCGTGCGGTGGTTGGCGTTGATTTTGAATAAATTACCGAATTGCCACTGGAAGTAAAATTCAAATTACTTTCAAATCTTCAATAGAAGTTGAAAATCTGTAAAAACAAAAGTTGTTCCATTTTCAAAGATCTACAACTTTCTCAATATGAACATTTTCCAATTCAGCTTAGTTTTTGAAATTTAAATTTGAATTCAAAAAGGGACATTTTCTGGAAATCTAAAAAACCAAAATTACTTTGAATTTTGTATTGAAACTTCAAAAATTCAAAATACCAAAGTTGTACATCTAGGGCAGACCTACAACTTTGCTATTCAACATATTTTCAAATTATGCCTCCATTTTGAAATTAGATAGGGAAAATGAAAAGGGGAAAATTTTGAGATTTGAATCTTTTCAAAATTACTTCAAATTTTACACTGAAACTTTGAAAACTCAAAACATCAAACTTGTAGCCCTTGAAAAGATCTACAAACTTGGTTTTACACTTTTTTCCAAATTTTTCTTAGATTTTGATCTATATCAAAAGGGGTAAAACTAGGGTTTTGTTTTTCAGGGTTTTCGGAAAAGTTTTGAATTGAAACTTGATTCTTTCTTAACTTGGGTTACTTAGGAATCACACCTTCACCCTAGGGTATCATTGAGTCAAGCCTCACATGGTTGACCAAATGGCTCCCTAGGTTGACCAATTTGACTTGAGAAATTCTTTTAATAATTCCTCAAATTTGAATTCGAATTCGAATCGGAAAACTTGTAACAAGCTTTGGATTCCAAACCCTAACTCAAACTTGAAGCATTATTTTATAAGTTGGACTTGAGCTTATACCCTACACTTGGCACTAGTGTATAACACCGTCATACACCTCAAATTACGCAGGGCATAAACGAAGTATTTGCGGTGATAGTCAAAATTAGGGTTTTTAGATTTCGAACCACACAACGAGAAACACATCCAACCTAAGAATTCAAACTCATTTTAGTTGATGCATAACATTGTTAACCTAATTATGGATGATTTGCAGTGCAAATGATGGCATGGCAGGTTTTTAGTTACTATAACACCAGGGGTGTTACAGAGAAAACCCGACAGACTTCTTAAGAACTGTGGTACACTTGTACAGTGTTAGAAGTCTTTAAGACAATAACAAGTACAGGTAGGCCATAGTAATTAGGAGGTTCTGCCACAATATTGTTGTTTCTCATTAATCTGGTGCTTTCCCTTGCTTATCTTCATTCCATTACCAGTTTAATTTCTTATTGTTCACCAACAAACACCTCGTTCCATAAATGAACCGGGAATAATGAGTAGATAGGGCATTAATGAAGTGATGATCCATCAACGTGATATAGCTACTGACTGCTAGAGCAAAGATCAATTACTCGTGAGTGACACGCTCCGACACAAGCCGCCGACCACTTGCACGTCTGACATGCATGTACTACTCTTGCATGGGCTGGATGTCTCTTGCTTTTTATACGTTTCTTTCACAGCCTTACTACCTAACGTGCATGCACGTACTGCTTGCCTACTGCTGCCTCCTCAGCCGGTCTCCACGTCGAGTAATCAAACCTGCTGCCTCCTCAGCCGGTCTTCACGTCGAGTAATCAAACCTGCTGCCTGCCTACCTCCTCAGCCGATCATGAAGGAGAAAGGGGAGAGTGTGTAGCATGTCCAAATTATTTCCTCGCTGCTACCCCTGATGCGTGCCCGTGCACGCCGAGCGACTCGTCTTGTCCTAGATTTTAAAGGGAGCACTCACAACCGAGTAGCGTGTGCTCTTTACAACATCCGCCGCCGAGCAATCTAAGCCGCAATAGACCCTGTCTTCCTCATCTCCAACCCTGCCTGGCACCCCGGCATTCTCGCCTCTTCACCTCGGCACGCATGTACACTGTCACAGCACTCCGGCGCGGCCATGCTTCGTTGTTTCCGCAAGCCTGCAGCCAGCAGCGACCGCACGCGAGTCCATCTCTGCCTACCTGCTGCCACGGCTAATTTCGAACTCATTCTTTCGGCGTTTAATATTTTATTTATGCATGTTTCACTTAGACAAGCATATTGCATCTGCGTACCATTTAGGAATGACGGTAAACCGATGGATCAACTAAGGTTATCAGCGTCACGCGGGGATATGGTGTAACGGTGAGTCGGTCCTCAAGGTGATGGTGAACGTATATTGAAGGCAAAGCAATACTAACTTAGTAGCGTACAAATTACCCAGGCAAGTCCCGGTGCATAACCTCTATTATTCTATACTTATTTTTATGCTTGTGCATTAAGTTTAAGGAGTTGAATGAAACCCACCTGCATATATATATCCTTATCCCAGGAGTCTTACTAGTATGTCAGGATCGTGTAGATTGCTATGCTACAGAACTCCGATAGAAGTCGAGTGATTTCCTATCACTCACGAAATATAGGAAATATATTATTATTGCTATTATCATATTACTATCACATGGAATATATATGAATCATAATTGGAGATCGGGCGGGACTGGAGCTTGGATTTGGACTTGGATTTGGTTGGGCGACCAAGTGAGGGCTCGGGTTGCATTTATTCCGCCTGTGTCGATTGAGGACCGTCCGTTGCATGAACCCTGGTCAAGGCACAGACTTATTATCCCGAGCACATACTTACTTATGGGAGCAGAAAGGCTCGTTACTCTTTTGTCGTGGGTTCCAGCTCTTTCTGGACTGACTGTTAGGGGTAGGAAATGTGACAGAACCGTCCAATTTGTACAAGATCAAGTATGATTGTCTTTGCTAAACACATTGACCTTGCCTACTGTCACTTATATAAATCCGGTAGTCCGCTGAGTGCCACGAAGGACCTCAGTAAATCAACATCACATCCAAGATCGTACTAGATTAAGAAAACAACATACATCATGATACATAAAGTGCACAACGGAGGTTTAAGTTACAAGTCAGATTTTACAACATGTATTACAATACCAAGTTCAAATATGATACAAGAAAGAAATCTATATTTGAAACTACATTATTGTCATGAATCTAAATACATTGCCAATTTACTAAACCACCTCCAACAAAAGCATGATAGGGAAGTATAAGATTATAGCCATGCCCGTTGGTCATTATACACCAGTGTCCAACGCAGGACTAAGTAAGTAATACCATCTTCTTCATAACAAGTGTAACATGCAACGGAGGGAATAAAACCCCGAGTACTCAATTGTATTTAGCAAGACTTACCCGACAGGAGAAAATATAAAATGACTCCAAGGATATGCAAGACTTATTTGGTGGAGCTGGTTGGATAGTAGATCTTTGCAAAAGGAGCATTACTATCATGAGTCCTTATTTTCCATATTTTAGTCAAGTTTTAGCATCAATTTCAGTGAAGCCTAATATAGCTAGATTTGCACCTATTCTATAACAATCATTTGATTACTAAGCATCACAGTAGTAACCATATCCAATTATCATAATCAAACTAATCATCACTTCCATTGATTACTACGATGCCGGTCAGTGATCGAGTTTCTCACTATCCGGGAGAGATGGCGATTCGAATTGATTTCATCCAGCTGGGTAAACCCCGTATCACACGCCCGTGCGAGCTTACGCATCACTCGCTTGGGTCACCGTTCACTCTATTCGACGGTGAGTTTGGACTGAGCCGAAAGGCCTAGGGGATGGCTGACGCCAGAACGCTCAGTCCGTAACTGCTAGCCTGGTGTAAGGTCCAAATGGCTAGAGGGGGGTGAATAGCCTATTTAAAAATCTACAAGCTTCACTAAACAACCACGTTAGTATAAAAGATGGCTAAGCTAATTCTAGCACTAGCTCAACTATACTATGCAAGCCACCTATACAATTCTAGTGAAGTAAGGCTATGATCTCTAATACACACCAACAAGACTAAGTCACTAAGCTACTTACTCTTATGTGATAAAAGCTACACTAAGCAAACTACACTAGGAATAGTACAAGAAAGTAAAGAGCAAGTGACTTGATTCTTATACCAACGATGTAGAGAAGTAAAGCACTCGAAGAATCAATCACAATGATCAACCACAAGAGAAATCCTCAGCAAAGAGATGACACAAAATTTTTACCGAGGTTCACTTGCTTCCCGGCAAGCTACTCCTCGTTGTGGCGATGCACCCACTTGTCAGTTCGCGAGCTAATCGACTATCAAGAGTCGAGCCCTCGGCAGGCGCCGCACAACCGCACACAAGATGGGGATCCTCCAAGCCACGAGCTTCACTAGAGTATCCAATTTGCGAACTCCCGCGGGGAAGGATCAAGAACCCCTTACAACACTTGGTGAGGGCTCCAACAATCTTTAATTGTGAGCTCAATCACCTCCGCTGCTCCAAGCCGTCTACCGTGTCGGGAAACACGGAAGAGTAACAAGAAATCCGCAGCAACTCGAAGATCAAGTGCCTCTAGAATGCAACTCTCAAGCAATGCACTTGAATCTCACTCAATCTCACTCAAGATGTGCAACTATGCAAAGAGATGAGTGGAGGGGTTGTTCTCTAGCTCAAAGGATGTCTCTAGGTCTCAAAATGTGCAAGAGTTACCCTCAAACCCTGGTCAACTTCTATTTATAGTGAAGGGGTACGCAGCTAGCCATTACCGGACGACACAGTTAAAATCGTGCTGACCGGACGCTCCGGTCAGGGTGACCGGACGTGTCCGGTCACTACAGGACAAGCGTGAACAATGCGCGTCAGAACTAGCCGTTGCCGTGACCGGACGCGCTCTATCGTTTGACCGGACGCGACAGTGTCAGCATCCGGTCGCGGTCCAGTAAGCTCCCGTCGAGACCGGACGCGTCCGATCACATGTGACCGGACGCGCCAGCCGCGTCCGATCGGAGTCAAGTAACGCGTCCGGTCGAACGTGACCGGACGCACCACCGCGTCCGGTCGCATCTGCCCTCCGTGCTGAACTCCTGGGTGCGTGACCGGATGCGCCGGTTCCGCGAGAGACCGGACACGCCGGTCCACGACCCTTCTCACAAGCGCGTCTGTCTGTGGTTTGAACTGACCGGACGCGCCAGCCGCGTCTGGTCAATTCGACCACAGCGTCCGGTCACTATATTTTCAGTGATAATCATTTTGGACTTTCGCCACCTTTTCTCGCCTCCGGTGCAATAGAAAATAGGCATTTTATTTCCTCGAAAACGCCTGAATCCCGCGCTCACAAGCTCGGCGGGAGGGAGAGCGAACCCCAAACCCCTTACTACCGCTCAAACACCACTGCCTTCGTAAATGTGCCAACACCACCAAGTGTACACCAGCATGTGCATGTGTGTTAGCATTTCACAAACATTTTTCAAGGCGTTATGTTAGCTCTCTACTAGATCCTAATGCATATGCTCAAGACATTGATCTAGTGGCACTTGATTCCCGAGCTAACCGTGATTGCCCCTCTTGATAGTCGGCTATGTATCCTAAACCCGGTCAATCACTTCTCTACTCATCTTAGACCGGTAAAAGGAAAACCCTATGGTTATACCTTTGCCTTGCTCTCTTTGATCCTTCTCCTCCACTTGATCATCATATCCATCATTTAATGTGCATCTCCGCCATGATCATCATTTCATGTCCATACACCATGTCTTTGTGATCTTGTGGCCACACTCCTTGCAACGTACACCTTCATCACATGTGTAGCTTATGCCTAACTCAAAACACTTAACACATGGCATTAGCAACTTGGTGTCATTAATTACCAAAACCAAACTTGGGCTTTCACCTGGTCAAGCCCCCGCCCCTCTGCATCGTGCTCTCCTCCCCGTGATGCGATCCACAGTCCAAATCTCACCTCAAATGAGGTACTTAGCTTCACGGTCGAAACGAGTTATCCGGCCATTATGTGAAGGTACGTTCAATCTCAATCCAAGGGCTAGACAACGAAGCGGTCCTTAAATGACACAGACAGGATCAAGGAACACATGCCTAACCGGCACCAACACAACCATAGTAACATCAGATCCCGCCCGATCTCCAATTACTCATTATCACATGATTCCGTTCCATGATAGCAAATATAGCCAACCATGATAGAGTAGCCACCTATATCTCATGGATGACAGGAATCACCCGACTTCTACCGGTCTAAGCATAGCTAATCATAAAGCGACGTACTTATGCTAGTAAGGGTACAGGTAGAATTATATTGTGGACAAGGTAGCTTATGCAGTAACGGTTTCATTCAACTCCTATCAACCTAATGCACAAAACATGAATATAATTATATACTCAAGTGCATTTGAAAAGTAAGAGTAGGAGACTTAGAATGCTCCGGGGCTTGCCTTTACTGAAGTTAGCAGGATCACAAAGTTACTCAAAAGCTATTCAAGGTCCTGCTCGTCTTCTTCGGGCTGCTGCTCCTGAAGATTCTCCTCTTTCACGACCACGAACTCTACTGGAATGTCCTCCTCCGATCCTATATGTATGTAGGCGGTGCATAAATAAAGAGAATGCATATCATATGCAAGGTAATGATGCCATGATATGAAATGGGAATGCATTCATGCAGGCCTAATAACATAGGAACTAGGGTTGCATTAACAACATGAAGGTAACAAGGTGTTGCTTATAATTAGTCTTTTACTGAGGATGTGCAAATCTCTTCTCCGGTAGAGAAGATAAGATTTCACAAAACACTATAACACGATCACATTGCCATTCATCACAGGAGAATATATGGAGCATTATATACAAAAGTAAGTACAATAACTTAATTCAATCCCCATAGGGTCAACCCATTTCTAGTGTCAAACAACAGATTTCATCATCCCTTTCCATAGAGAATGTCACAAGAAAACTATGAAAATTGGTTTCATAATCTTTGGATATATGTAGCTTCAGATATCACTTTTAGAAGTTACAAAGGTATTATTTTAGGTAATTATAACAGTGTATAAAAAGTTGTCAGACAGCAAGTTTTATAACAGGTAGAGTATTTCAAAATGAAGCTAACAAAATTGGTTTCACTCAATTTGGAGTTCTCTAGCTCATGATATAAATTGCATAAGATATTGCACAAAATTTTTTTAAAACAAAACAAAAACTAAAAGGGAAAAGTAGCTCGGCCAGCTTCACCCAGTTCGGCCCAGATCGGCCCACAGCCGGCGCGGCGCGCACGCGCACACGCGCGGCCCAGTTGGCCCACGGCCAACGCGCGCAGCGCAGGCACGCGGCCTGACGCGCGGGGCCCGCGGTTCAGTCCGGTCCCACCCGTCAGCGACTCCAAAACAGGGGAGCGGCGGCTGTCCGGCTCCGGCTCAACGACGGCGAGGTCTCAAGTGACGAGACCGGCACCGGGAAGATCACCACGACCTCCCGCGTCGATCTAGGTAGGTTAGAGGGTGTGCTCGGCTTCTAAGCACTACGGCGGCGCTAACAGCGGCAAGGCAACGGCGGCGAACGGCGGCGCACGCTTGCCGAGCACGCCGGTGCGGTAGAGGTTGAATAAACGGGCCGATGAGCACCACGGCTTCAAGGTGAAGCTAACGCCATATATGGAAAAGCGAGAGATGCACAGGGTTGGTCTGGCCACGGCGAGGCACTTACGGCGGCGATGTCGACCGGCCACGGAGAAGAACGGCAGGCACGGGCGACTCCGGCGACGACACGCGACACGTGCGGGTCCAAAAGGAGAGGAATTGGACGGTGGTGACAAGGCGACGATGAATTTGGCCGTGAGACTGAGGGCGGCCGGCGGCGTGGAAGAAGAAGAAAGAAGGGAATGGCGGTCGTGGCTGGAGATATGAAGGAAAGAAGGCGAACTCGAGCACGCCAGGTCCTTCGCGGGCACGGCCACGCGGCCAGCGACGCGTCCAGGCGCGAGAAATGGCCGAGAACGCCACGGCGGCGACCGTGAACAGAGGGAGCAGAGGAGAAGGTCACGGCAGGTTACTGAAGCAGTTTTCTTCATTCATTCTTTTTTTTCAAAAATTTTAAATTATTTCCAAAATAATGAAGAAACTTGAAAAACTCCCAACATGAAGGTTGTTCAAAAAATTAAGATCTACAACTTTACTTTTGGGCTTATCTCCAAATTCCAAATAGTTTTGAAATTGGTTTTTCAAACTTGGAATTTGAATTTAGAGTTAATAAAATAACTAATTAGAAATTTTGGTAATTCATTATTATTAAACCATCATTCAAATATTATAAACTGTAATACCATTTCATAATACAAACTTTGTACCAAATCATGAAACAATTGTTGCTAAATTTTTATTTATGAAAATTGATGGGATGAATTACTAGATGTAACATCCCGGGTTTTTGACCAACCAAAAATATGAATTTTTTAAAATTTTTCCTGCAATTGTGTGAAGCATGTAGTATTTAGGTCGAACCCAAGCTTAACCGCTAACAATTGTTGCATGCATTTAGATTTGTTTGTAGGAGTGTGACGAAGTTATTTAGGCCATGTTCATTTGACTTATAATCCGTCTTATTCAGCTAGTTTTTTCAGCCGGAACAGTATTTTTCTCTCACAAAAAATCAGCCAACAGTGTTTTTCAGCCGGCTTACAATTCCAGCTGAACGGGGCCGTGGTTCAGGATTTTGTGTCGGAGTGCACAAACTCGTAGTAAGATCCTCTCGTATCCTTTCTAAATTCATCTCTAAGCTCATGAACCCCTTCTCAATTTTCCTTGGATTTTAACTCGACCTCTTTCGGATTTTATTTTAAATTCCCTTGATCAACCCCTTGAAATTCCATCCCGAATCTCGTCTTCTAATCCGTCTGAGTTCTCTGTTAAATTCATCTTAATCCCTTTTAGGAATTCCCTTTCTCAAATCCCCTTTGAAACTCATATCAAATTCCTTGTTTCATAATTCGTAAATAGGAAACCGTTCTTCTGTATCTCATATCCAGCAAGTTGCACGATCTAGCTTGTGCATGCTCTTGTGTCAAGTGTATACGTGTATATATGTACACAAATGCCGCACAGCCAGCCAGCAGGTTGCACGAGCTGCCTACATGCATGCTCTTGTGCCATATATATACGCGTATGAACTGGTGTACGTGTGTACGTGCTCAAATACCCAAGCACAAGCGTTGAAGCCTAGCCCCTCTGACGGCCCTTTTCCTTTTCTACTAGCCAGCTCGACCCCCTTGACCCAGTAGCCTGAAGGCCCAGCGCAAGCAGGGGAATGCAGACCAGCTCTTCCTCTCCCTGCGTCTCGCGTACGCAGCACGCGATGGAAGCAGCCGCACGCCGCCGCTCTCCCTTGGATACGAGAGCCTGCGTGCTCCTGTACGGAAGACGTCGAGCCGGCCCCACCAACCAACGACGCTAAGAGCCAGAAGACGATGCCTCCGTTTTCATCCCGTCAACGCTGTTTCCTCCTCCCTCTCCCCGTACCACTCCTGTATTACGTCGCCGTTTCTCTGCTTCCGACGGAGGAACGCGCTGGGTCTCACGTCGAGCCGCAGGCCTGCCTTCGGTCGCGCCCCGCACCCTGGCCTCCGCGCCAACTGCGCATGCACGACACGCGTCCCATCGCAGGCACAGACGCCCAGAAACAGCCGCGCCCTCCTGAAGCCCTAGCTTGCGTCGATATAAAGGACGTAGCACCCGGCGCCCTCACCCTCTCCCCAAGCCGCCGCCGCTCTGGGGTCCTTCGCGTCCTGCTTCTCCATGACGCAGGGGTGCCGTAGCAGCTGCACGCCGCCGGCCTTCTTCTCCCCAAGCCACCACGAGCACTCCCTCGCCTCGCCGTGCTGCATCGCCAAGACCCCATCGCAGAGCCACGTCACCACCACGACGCGACCAGCGCCTCCTTGCCAAGCACGACGTCGCGCACAGCACCGGGATCATCCACCGGCACCAGCGCCTCCTGGAGCCACGCTCCACCACGGCAGCCGGAGCCCGCACCGCGTCAACCTCCTCGTTCGCCACGTCGAGCTCCGCCTGCTCTGTGTCGCGGCGAGCCGAGCCCGACTGCTCCTCAACCAGTGGGCGTCGACTCTGCTCGTCCCCGTCACGCCTTCGTCCGAGCTCACCATGCGTCACGCAGCACCGTGCTGCTGCAGGACGGGCGCCATCCAGGAAGCTGACGCCGAGCTCCTCTCGCCACGACGCCGTACCTCCTCGCTGTGCTCCGACCCCGGCATCTCGACACGCCCTCGGCAACGCCATCGCGACCTCGGCACCTCGAACACCTCCACCCTGCCTTCCTCTGCTCCGAACAGCAGAGCCACCGCTGTGCTCTCCCCGCAACGCCATCATGGTGACCGCGGCCTCAACTCCCTCTGTGCCGAGCCGTGTTCGTCAAGCGGTGGAGCACCAATCCAGCCCCAAGCCGCTCGTCCTCAGTGCTCTGTTGCACATCGAGCCGAAGACCGAGCTCCTCTGCTGCCTCATTGACCTTGCCCATGACGCGACCACTGCCTTCGCCGTGTCCCTGCTCGGTTCGCCGGGCAGTGAGCCACGCGCGACCTCGCCATCCTTCCCCGAGCCTCGAGCTGACCCCGCCCAGCCGGGAACGCGCCGCGTCTGCCTCTTCTTCGACCAACTCTGGGCGTGGCGCCCCCTTCCTCTCAGAACCGCAGGAACAGACGAGCCACACCGCCATCTCGTCGTGTTTCCATGTCCCCGGCAGCGCCCTTCCGCTTCCTGGACAGCATCGCCACCTTCATTGGACCTCGCCGGTGAGTGCCATGTTAAGTTCCATCCTTATCTCTTTCATGTTGGTGCTCGTCCATCTGACTTCAGCCCTCGCGCCTTGATCCAACACCACTGCAGGACGGCTGCAGCCCCGCTGCATCATCATTCGGGAACTGAACTTCATCACCCCCTTGCCATGTCCGTTCTGTGTCCGGCCTTCGTGCCGTGATCTTCTGCTTTGCAGGGAAGCAACAGCTCAGTTGTGTTTCTTACCAGGGCTGTGACGCCTCCCGAAGCGTGCCGCAGTATCCCTCCGCCTTCCTCCATTCAAGGTCGACCTTTGAACCTAGCCGACGCCGCCCGCGACGTCGGCAAGCTAGCTCTTATTGATTCCTTATCTATCATCTATACTTGCTTATGCACTTAATACTTGATCAATCAATATAAAGTGTCTATACATGATCATGATCTTTATCTATACTATGCCTGTGCCGTGCCTTCGTGCCGGTCTATCTATCCACCTTTTGTGATGCTATGGGTATGTGCAACTCCACGTCACGTCGTTGTGTTGTTGGTTCTCGTGTTTTGGTGCATTGTTGTGTGTTGGTTTGGTTCTTGGCTCCCATGTTGTTGGTTGTTTGAAGATCGTGCCTTCGAGCCGGTCGAAGGATCGTATCTCGTTTGGTTGTTTCGGTCGTGGGTTCGTCGTGCCGTGGCCGTAACGCCGATCGTAACTCGCTCCTTCACCTTTTAAGTTGTCTCCGTCGAACGACGATTGTTTGCCCTATCCTCGTCCCTAGGACCTGGTCATTGCGGACTTGATGTCGAAGTTGATAACGGCGCAGTTCTTACCCGCTTGATTCGAGCCCTTCGTGACCTGGTCTAGAGGGATACGACTTGGGGACGACCTTTGCTTTTCGACGGATGCCAACTTGTGTAGGTTGAGCTCATGACCGCGAGTCACTTTGCCATGGTCATCGGGCTTAATCTCTTTTGTTTGCTTTGAAATCCTAACCACCTCGTATGCTTGCACCACTTCGGCCGTGGTGTTCCTTTGGATCTAGCGGTGACAGCCGCATCGCTATGAACCACAGGAGCTGCAAAGTGTAGATCTAGTTGCACATGGGTCGTGGTGCCCTATGAGTTGGTTTGGATCGTGGATCGTGCCTCCTTTCGTCCAACCTTCGTCTGTTCCATGACGAGTTGGTCGAAGGAGTGCGGGTTCCATTCTTTCTTCTTCCTCTCTTGTTCTCAATCCCAGTCGATCTAATAAGATGTGGATTGAGCCCTTGGCTTGTTTGACGTTTGTTGCTCTTTTGATTCCACTTCCCCGATTCCCGTCTTTGCTATGGCGAGTGAATCAAAGGAAGGTGAATCCTGTGTCTCTTACCGTCTTTTGGTTTTGTCGTGCCTAAGCCCTTGTATGCTTGTACCATGTAGACTGTAGCATCTCTTTGGTTCTTGCGGTAACAACCGCATCGCTGAGATCTTCAGGGATGTCTTAGTGCATTTAGTGCACATAGGTCTTGGTACCCTACAAGTTGTTTGGGCGCTCGTGTTCTTTTTGTGTGTCGCTCCTTCCCGATGCCTCGTCTTTTGCCATGACGTGTATATTGGGAGAAATAGACCGCCTCTGCTCCTCTCTCCCCGTTCCACCCTCTCTTGGTTCTCGTCAATTATAATGGCGTACGGATTGAGAGAGAACATAACTTCTCTTGCTTGTAGTCTTTTTGGTGCTCGTCAGTCTCCATGACGATTGGGTCGAAAGCCGCAAGCCGTGGTGTTTGCTTAGGATGAGCTAAAGCCTATGCCATTTCTATTTAAGCCGTACAGGTCGACACGATCGACCCGGGAAGTACTGGCTAGGCTAAGGCTTAAGCTTGTGCTTAGCGAATCACCACTCCTGTTCTTTGGTCCAGGGATCGGACATCCGCCGAGAGGGCTAAGTCGTTCTTCCTTTTGTGTTCTTTCGGTATAGTTATTCTTTCTATGCCTTGTTGCCTCTCTTTTTGCAGTATTTCTAGGTCTAGTGGTCTGATTGCTCTTTTGCTTGTCGCTGTATCAAGGTAGATTGCGTTGAGGTTAGCGATGATCGGATCGGGACCATTGAAGGAAGGACATGCGGATGGAGGAAGGCCATGGAGGAGTACGACTACAAGTGCACCGATGATCTTGGATATGACATTTAACAGGTGTTCCACATCCCACCCAACCTCGTAGAACCTATTAGACATGCTGCATGTAGATGCTAGTGCTTTACTTTCTTGCAATTGAACTGTGATAGGTTGCATGATAGATTGCTTGTGAGCCATTACCTTGTCGCAACCTATTCCCCTGCACACCCGCTGTTAGGATAGACGCTCGCATTCTACTTACTGTTTTACTTTCACTACGCATTATACCTGTGATGTGATGCTTGGTGAAGGGATAACGTGAGTGGATGAGGCACGTGGTGCCGATAACTTGGTAAAACTAGATAATGAACTTGGGGGAGATCTTGGCGTGCGTCTTGGGTGTGTGGTGAGGGTTGAGTCGATCGGACAGGATCCTACGACGAGTCTTTGGGGCAAGTCATGCCGGAGGGGTGCGACCTGGGCATCCCTCGTGAGAGGTACCTGTGGCGGGTGCATGTGTGAGCAGACGGGGTGTTGGTTATCCCCGGTGGAGGTGCCGTCGAGGCACGGGGTGTTGGTTATCCCCTTGAGAAGATATCCTGTCCGGTCCCCCTAAGGACTGGTATGTCTTGAGAACCGGAACCATGGGACCCTTCGTGCACACCACTCGTTCCGATGGGCGGGAGACGATTACCCGACTGACTAGGGCGGTGCCACTACTACTAGGTTGGAAGGTGATAGTGTAGGGAGGTACGGACATGGGGGCCCACACCCTCCTAAGACAGCATAGTGACCTTAGGGGCCCGGTACTATGTCTCACAGTCTCAGCATTTCGGTGGACTCCGGGGTGGCCCAGGGCTGAGTGGTAGGGTGGTACCATACCGGTTGGGAGGCAGTCGGCATCAGCCTAGGCGGGGCACCGCCGATGATGGTGATCTTGTGGATTTCTAGGTGTACACGCTCTGCAGAGTTGATCGATCTATACGTATAGCCGCGTCCGCGGATATGGACAATCCCATAACCTACGCTTCACTTGATTAGTGAGAGGAGTCCTTTCTACCTTTCCCCTGGGTTTTGGTGTTGGATCTGGCTTTGGCTGTTGAGGCAAGGTACGAGCGGGAGTCGTCCTTGCCACCTAGAGAGTGTGAGAGTGTGGTGAGATGTGTGTGATGGGATGGGAGAACGTGTGGTTGTGATGGATTAAAACTTGATGAACTATTATTATAAAATATTGATGAACTTGCATAGGAAACCTATAGCCATATATAGGCCTTTTGATCTACCCTTGCATTCCACTTACCACAAAGCATACGCAAAAGCATAGGGTGGGAGACAGTGGCCATTACAAATTGTATTGATAGATTTTGGACAGGTTTGGACGAAATCTACGACGACCACGAGGACTGGGATTAGGAGTAGATGGTCTCGTGCCTACGCTCAAGTGTGGTTGAGAAGATGGAGTCTACGCCCGCTGACATTCTATGCCAACTCTGATGACTGCCGTGAAGGAGGAGCCTTCACCTGCCGATGCGCTACAACGACTCTGATAAAGATGTGTGTGCGTTCCCGCTAGATTAATCTATGTAATAGGTGTGTTAACCAGTATTGTAAAGCCTTGTAACTTGTAATTCTACGATGTATGACTATGATATCAACTGATAATTGATAATGTGATGGATTGCTCTCGTGATCTACTACATTATAAATCATATTTGTGGGTTTTTCCTTCGAGGAAAATTGAGATCGTTTCACTAGACATGAACACAAGGCATTGCATAGAATATAGAGCATCACATGATGTATAACATGTAACAAGTAATTGCATTTTCATATGCTTATGCTCATGGAATGATTGGATGATGCTCATGCTCATGTAAATGCAGGTGCTAATGCAAGCTTAACACCTAGGGTGTTACAGGAAATAGGTAGAGGCCTAAGCACCACATTGAGGCCCGATCTGTAGTGTTGGGAGCTTAGAGTCCCAGTTTGGTCGGGGACCTGGACCCCTCGACAGGAGTGAAATGAGTTGGTCTTGTTTGTGCCTGGGGTACAAGCGAGGCGCGTGTTTTTTGGGTACCCAACTAGGCTACATTGATTCATGAATCATCGTTTCTACATGACGGTACGACTTGACTATGATCTAACACCGTAGTAAGAACTGGAATATGGTAAAAATAGTTCTGATCGCTCAACCCGTGCTCGAAAGTAGCATTCCTTGGCAACTTAATCCTTTTCATGTTATGCTGATGATTAACTTGTTAGTTAATAAATAAAATAGTTTACTCAATGTTTAATTAGTAGATACATGTGATTAAGTCATATAATGATCCTTGCTTGCTCTCATGGTTGAACTTAGTGTATTAAATGACTTGTCTTGCTTGTCTAGTAGGATATAAGAAGTGTTTCTTCCATGTAAAATAATTAACTAACTTGATAGTTTAATAACTAAATGTCTTTTATAATAACAACCCTAGTTCCTTGGTGAAGGAAAGTTGTACTCAAATTTATTTAAGTTCTTTTATGCACTTGTTATGTCTTTCATCATGCATCATGGCATGTAGTCCATCATATTAAGCATACATAATTTATTATGTGTAGTCCTTACAAAAGTGAGAAGTAATGTGTTGATCAAGTTTCGGAGAAGGTCCATCCACCCATGGTGTTGATGAATCCTGTGATCCCTGTGGAAACTAACCTTCTCTGCAACGCAGGCAAGCCCCGAAGCATAAGCCCTTCTCTAGTATTTACAAATCTTTATTACATATTAAGTCTTGTGAGATGTGCATTAAGTAATTAGGAGTTGGTCGAACCGTTGCTGCATGATTACCTTGTTGTTCAGGTACCCATAGTTCTACTCTACTAGTATGAATAGGTCGATGTCTGTAATGCTTAGTAATACTTAGACTTCGGTAGAAGTCAAGCGATGGTTTCATCTTTCGCGAGAAATAAATTTTACCTTTGTTCTTCTCGACTCCATTTATGGGCCATGAGAATACCATGAATATGATGTTATATAAATCGAGACCGGGCTGGTGGCTTGCATCGAGAATGGAGTCTCAATGTAGTGCCTTCGCCTATGTCGATTGAGGACCGTTCGTTGTAGACCTATGTGAGTCGAGACTTAGTACTAGCCACATAGTCCAGTAAGTCTGATATCTCGGCTATTCCATTATGTGAAAAAACAACTGCACACTGGGCGTGGGAGATGGTGAGAGTAGCGTATACACACCCTGTGAATCCACCAGGAGTGGCCCAGAGATGTGGAGTGCTGTGCTCTCGGGTAGCGCAGACCGGTTCACGTTTTGGAGGATCCGAGTGAGGGTTGATATATGTAGGTCTAGGACCTACATTTGTCCTGTGGTAAGGAAACTCTAGCTGGGCCTAATTGATTCGAATCGCCGTTGCTTCTCGAAGAAGGAGACTCGATTCCCTAATCTGCATCATAGTTAATTAATGGAACATGGTTACTTGTGGATAAGAGATGAATATGAAATCAGATGATTAATGAAGTGATTGAGATAGATCAGGTGCAAACTAGATACTACTAATAATTTAACACAAAGCTAAAACATTGAAAGTAAGGATCCACTCATAGTAACCTTTCCTGCAAAAGTTACTTCTTGCTTCGATCTTTCCTTTAAGCCAGCATGCCACTGGAGTCTTTTCTTTTGGTTGGGTAAGACTTGTTGAGTACCCTCAAGTACTCAGGGCTTGTTAACTCCTGTTACAGGTTCTGACTTGTGCTGCTAAATGAGATCATGTTAGTGGGCTCGACATGATCTGGCTGCTTCTTCTACCTTAGATGTTTCGCCTAGGTTGCTTCCACAATTCTACTCACCATTTAAACTTAAGTTTTCACTTGAACATGTTTGTAAACTAATGTTATTATTCTTCTGCACTCTGATATAAGTTATTTTTGTATCAAGTATTGTAATATTATGGTAACTCCATGTTGATCCCGTATGAGTTGTAAAATTTGGATGATTCGGTGTTTCTCGAGGACACCCGATAGATTACCGAAGTTATTTAACTCTCATGTACAACAATCAGAGGTATTAAATGACAATGATATATGTATGTGAACCATATAATTTAGGTGGTTCTGCCACACTCCGGGAGCCCACCCCCTCAGCCCACTGCGCTGATGCCGCACTGCTCCGATAAATCCCACAACGCCGGCGGAGAAGAACCCACCACCGCCCTCCCCGTGGCTACCTAGGTCTAGAGCTGGCCGTAGACAGGAGTGCTGCCGCCCGAGTCGCCCCTTTGGGAGCGACGCAGGAGCCTGCAAATGTCCGAAGAAGAGTGCTTTTTGCCCACGTATGTTTTTATAATCGTATATCTAACAACGCCATACAAAAATCCTGACTGATTCTGAACAAACAAACCATGCATATATCGCACATATATAGAAGTTGGCATCGCGACAACATATATAGAAGTTGGCATCGCGATTTTTTTATGAATGAACACCTGAAGCAAATTAAACGTCCTTCCATAGGCAAACTTCAAACTTGGGATGCAGGTTCTGTGGCTTGAGACGGTACAGGAGCCGAAGGCGGCGGCGGCTCCTGGCCACCGACTGCGACCGCAACCACCTCTGCAGTTTGCTGCGGTTCCGGCTCCACCACCGGCTGCCCCATGGCCAACTCCGGCTGCTGCGTTGCCATCGGGGGCTTGGTGGAGCTTGTGGGCGTCGTCGTCGTCGCCTGGAGCAGGATGTAGGACGCGATCTGCATGCCTGTGGCGGCGACACTCAGGACTGTCGCTGCCGCGAACAGTGAGCTACCTGGGGCGCGGGAGCAATGGCCGTCGGCGTCGGGTTGTCCGTCTTGGTCCGCGTTAAATGCAGCGCCCGCGATAAACAGTGCCACCACTAGAAGCACAGTGATCCTGCGATATAGAGTATGGATGTGCATAACTCCGTACCAGTTCTAACTGGAATGGAAAATATAAATGCGGAAAACACACCGTTTAATTTATGGCTTGATATATAAACACATGATAGAACCAAAAAAAAAAATGGGAATAAAATCACTGTGGACAAAAACATGCTTTAGTTTAATTTACTAATAGAGGACAAAAAGTTAACTGATTTGCATATATATATATATTCGGTAGCCAGCTACAAAATAAGTTATTCTATAGCCACCTCTATTTACGATAATTTTGTATACTAATTTACGATAAATCGAATACATATTTACGATAGTTGTGTTACTATAACACATGAGGATATTTACCGTTATGGTGAACCACTTAGTAAGGAGTTAATACAATCTCGTAAATTAGCATAGTAATTATCGTACCTCAAAGTGGCTACAGAATAAGTTATTTTGTAGCCAGCTAGCTGGCTACAAAATAACTTATTCTGTAGCCACTTTGAGGTACGATAATTACTATGCTAATTTACGAGATTATAGTAACTCCTTACTATAATATTTACTATAACATTATGGTAAATATTCTCATGTGTTATAGTAATTCAACTATCGTAAATATATACAGACATTGTCGTAAATTAGTATATAAAATTATCGTAAATGGAGGTGGCTACAGAATAACTTATTCTGTAGCTAGCTATAGAGTATACTCTCCCTATATATATATATATATATATATATATATATATATATATATATATATATATATATATATATATATATATATATATATATATATATATATATATATATATATATATATATATATATATATATATATAGCTTCCCGCGTTCTAAATTATGAGACGTTTTAACTTTTGTAGATTCATAACTTTTTCTATATATTTAGATATATATTATGTCTCTATACATAATTAAAGATATGCATTTTGAAATACTAAAACGTGGACGGAGGTAATTAATACGCGTGCGTATACGTACCATGAGACGGCGGAGAGGACGATGCCGACGATGCGTCTTGTCTCCGTTGGTACCTCCCATGTCCGGCAGCACCCGCAGCACAGGCTGGTGGCGGTGACCACGACCTGAGCCGTGATGGCCAGCAGCGCCGCGACGATGCCGCAGGCCAGCGCCGGCGTGGTGCGGTACTGACACTTTCCGTCGAAATCAACGTAGGCCTGCGCCGTGGCGGCCTCCCCGGCGACTCCGAGGATGAGGATGACGAAGCCGAGGAAGCCCACTGCAGAGCACACCACCGCGACGTGCACCTGCATGATGACGCCGCCTTTCTTCTCCGTCGTCGTCATCGTCAACTCAGCTGCTACTACGTGCCCACCTGACACACTCGACGCTTCGTCCTGCTTAGCAGATTGTTGGCTGTACTACTGCGCGCTCTCTGATATATCATTCCACACGCAGGCTTGGCTTACGACATCCACGTATCATACAGATAGTATAGTATTAGTGAGCTAGCTCGACTATGGCTGTTGCATTGGTTACATTGTTGCATGCACTTTGTACTTTTGTGTATACCTGGGTGCAGCTTGGATTGTCTGCCTCCAATGTACGTGCAAGATTTCACTTTGGGGTCTCAGCTGCCTCTCGCATCTTTATTTTTTTTTACTTTGATCTTAACGCGATGCAAAGATGGCAGGATAAATAAAGTAATTATAAGGAAACGAACAGCTAAGGCGTTGGCAACGAAATGATCCAGTTAAGAAAAGGAGGAAAGTTAAGGAGGAAATTGCATAAAAATCGCCGCCTCTTTCTTTTGCCAGGGACATTATACGCTGCCCCCTCTGTCCCAAATTCAAATAAATCAACTAATGTATTGAGATAGCACTTATTATGTAAATATAAAGCTAGAAATTGATATATTTTTAGGATGGATGGAGTATCTTAAAGAAAGAAAAACTCATATATTGATAGAAAGAAGCCATAGCATCTGGTTCCTAGGAACAAAAAAAAAACCGCTGGAAGGGGATAGACATGCAAAATACTTCAAGTTAATTGCAAGGGAAACATAGATAAACATAAAACATGATCAAGCACCAAACAAAGCTTAAAGAACATATTTTTTCTTAAAAAAACTTAACTAATCTTTTATTAGCTCTGCACCAGCCGCAACAAGTCCAGCCGAGCACACTGATTATAGTTTCAGCCTTTGACTGATGAAACCAAGCTCTCAACAAGCACCAAACACATGACTAATAAAGCAGTATAAGCACTAATACTGTTGTTTGACGACAATCTATGTTTGACAAAAAAATTTCATAGCTATAGTCTCCGTAACACGACATGCCCACTTCATACAATCCTTCTGTTACCGAAATGTTTTTCGCCAATAACATTTTCATTGTTTTTTGTTTCATTGATGGTTTTATTAGTCCTGTTTGGATTCACCTTAGCTAAACTTTAGCCACCTAATTTGGCCAGCTATAGTTTAGCTAGCTAAGGTATAACCAACTAAAGTTTAGCTTGAGCTACTTAGATCCTCTAGCTAATTGGTGTTTATTGACCATATTTGACATTTCTTCCTCGCTCCATTTCTATTGCTTCACCATCGAGCACTCGACACTCCCACTCTCGTTTTCACTCCAACTCAAGTGTAGTGTAGCACCATATGTCCCTGACTCCCCCTTCTTTCTACTCCTCCTGTGCCGGCAAGGTCCACAGGGAAGTCCCCGGCGCTGCCGCGGAGCGCGTTGCCGACGAGGATGCTGACCCCACGCTGGCGCAAGGCGCCAGCGGCTCCGCCGCCACCACCGCCGGAGAAGGTGCTGCAACAATACCTGGAGAACATATCATCAAGTGCTCCGGCAGCCTGCGCCCCGGCGGGGAGGCTCTAGTGCCGCTCATTGAGGGATCCGACGCTGAGGACTCTAGCTGTCGCGAGGGGTTCGTGCACTGGGTCTGCGGCCACCTGACTCGCATGCCATCCGTGGCCTCCTCTACAGCAGCTGGTGGTGGTCTCGGCGGGTCGAGCAGCTCATTATATTCTGGCGCTCTGGCCCCGCGGTGGGGAGCCATGGCACGCTCCGCCGGGTTCACTGGGGAGCGGTGCCGCCAGCCGGCATGGCCCACTCGCAAGAGGAAGCGCGGTGGATTCGAAACGATGACTAGGCGGCGACGACCCTCGCGGGAGGAGGCATGGATGGGGACGAACGGGCGGGTGAGGGAGATTTTTCACGGAGAGATTGAAGGGCTTTTTGGACTTTAACCACTTTTAGCTGGATTTAGCTGCTCTCAAGAGCATCTCCAAGAGACTCTCCATATTATTCCTAAATGCTAGAAATAGAGATTTTGTTGAAAAACTACCATCCAATAGCTTTCTCTAGATGATTATCCAAATATAGCCTTCTTCTATTCCGGGTTTTCCGCTAGCCAAAAATAGAAGACTAGAATGGATCTCTAAAGTGCGCACAAGATATAGAAAAATTGTTGGAGAGTGAAAATATATAGAAAATGATTTCATGCAAATGACTTCAAATGATGATTTAGAGAGTGAGATTTGTAAAGACACTTGGAGATGCCTTAAGGGGATAATGAGTTTTTCATTAGTCAGGTGTATTTTAGCTGGCTGTTTAGCTTGTCTGCTTGGATCCAAACATAGCTACAATTAACTAGAAGTTTAGCTGGATCCAAACACGACCTACAGCTGTTCGGACTGATTTTCCCCTACCAACCGGCGCACACGATTTTTGGGTCCAAGCACGAGCCCAGCAAAAAGAAGCCCTCGTCCGATTCCAGCCCGTCTGCTTCTGCTGCCTCAGTAGTCAGTAGTGAATTTTTTTTATTTTTAGCCCAAATTTGAAACATATTTTGGATCTGACCCGTATTTAAAAATATTTTCAAAACTAGTCCGTTTGGCCCTGCCACCATGCATGGCGGGGCAAATGAACTGTACCCCGCCATGCATGGCGGCGGGGTCCAGCTGCCACGTGGCCTGCAGCCCGGGGTGCCTGCTGACGTGGCTCGGGAACGTGGAAAGGCGTACCCCGCCACGCATCATGGCGGGTTACCCTACCCCGCCCCCCATCATGGCGGGGTACGGCCATGGTCACTTAAACGGCCGGGCCCTTCTTGTTTCTGTCTTTGCTTCCATTCCATACCCCGCAGCGCCGCTGTCCTCCAACTCCGCCCCAGCGCCCGAGCGCCCCTCCCCTCAGAGCCCCTGCCCGGCGCCCCTCCCCCCAGTGCCCCTCCCCGGCGGCTGCCGCCCATCGTCGGTCCTTGTCCCGGCTACCCCTCGTATAAGGAAGGTAAAATTTCTTATTTACTTTCCGTTTCTATAGTTTAGTCATGTTAGTTTGCTTAGTTATAGTATGTTTGGTTAATTTAGTTAGTAAAGTTATATTAGTTTTAATCGTATTGATATTGTGGATTATTTTTGAATTGTAAGAATTATAAGTGATATGTGATTTGTGTTGAAATAATTTCGGGTTTTTAGATGGAGGACTCGTATCGTGAGTCGATTTGGAGGAAAAAGGGTCGTCCTAGAGAGATGTACCCTGACATGTCTTGCAAGGATGCGCCTGTGCCTCTTGAGGAACCTTTCCCTAACTGTGACTGTGGTCATCTGGCGCACGTGGGTCAGTCGAGACATCCGGATACTGCAGCACGTTGCTTCTACACATGTTATAGTTGTAGCGTAAGTAATTGTGCCCTCTATTTTTCTTATTGGTTTGTGATGTTGTATTCGCGATGAGATAATTGAAACTATTTTGTAGCCCTACTTCCGGTGCTTTTTCTTCCAATGGATCGACGGTACGAATAAGTTTGACCCAAGGATTCTCCTTTTCTACCCTGGCATTGATCATTGCAAGAGTGAGGTGTTTACTCGCTGGGTTCCGCCCCCTCCTAACCCTCCTCCTATGACGGAGGAAGAGAAGGCCGTAGCATCGGCACGACGGCTCGAGGATCCTCCGAAGTGCCATTGCGGAGAGCGAGCCGTGATAAACCCACGCAATGAACAAGAGTTCATTTGTCCTCTACGGCGTGAAGTAAGGTTTGAGTTAACCTTGAAATGTCATGTCCTATATGTGTGTTCTAATGTTTTGATTTTGTAGGATCGTGATTTTCCAAAGTGTCGTTTCGCGGAGTGGGTCTATGGTCCAAAGAGCCATTGGCCGGAGCCGGAGAAGAAGGAGGTGCCAGAGTGGAAGAAGAAGAGGAGGTCTATTGCACCTCTTGTGATGTGCAAATGTGGTGTCGAAGCTAGCTACAGCCTAGTCCCTTCAAGTCTTGGGATTGGCCACTTCTGTGGCCACATGATCGATTATGATGAGGTTTGCTAGGATTGTGGACACTTAGTGCTAATATTTTATTTTGTTTGTTTTGGTACGCTAACTTTGTATTCATATATTTGTTGTAACAGAGCACTCAGAAATGTAAATGGGAATCATATGATGATGTGTTTAAGTTCAAGGATGAGTATAAGCCAAGAGTAGCACTTCGCAAGATGAGAGGATATCCTGCAAACTACGTCACCGATTTCGTGAAGGACCATAAGAAGAAAATGCTTCAACGGGCCCAAGAGACGCGTGTTCGTAACCCGGAGAGTATTGTGTGGAAGAAGTGGTACGAGAAGAGGAAAAAGGAGGTAGAGGAGTACCAGGCAAGGAAGGCTGAAGATGATGTAAGGAATGCTGCAGAGGAGGCTGAGAGAGAGCAGAGATACAAGGCTTGAACGATACTATTGCCTCATTATGTGCGAGTGAGTCATTGCGTTTTTGAAAGTCAAACTTCTTTGTTTCACTGGCAATAAAGTCATTGCAAATATCGTGCTAATTGTTTGCATTTTGTACTTGCAGAGATTGGATGCACCGGCAACTGGCAAGTAGATATGGCTCGTGCTAGGTACGCGGAGAAGAGGACACTAGAGCGGGACACTGGAGTTGGTGGCACCGAAAGCCGTCCGATTGTGGTTGAAGAGGAGGCCGAGCCGGAGAAAGATGACGACACCAGGAGGATAGGCGAGCTCATTCATCTAGCCGAGGATTTGGGCTACCCTCAGAACGAGGATGCCTATGACATGGGTAGGATAGCCGAGCTACTTCGTCTTGCAGAGGAGTTAGGACCGATGCCCGTGGAGGATGGTGATGCGTTTGTCACTGGGCCTATCAGGGACTTAGCGGAGGGTCAGGCTGCATACCACAGCCAGAAGACACCGCTGTTCGACGCATGGAGGCCAACAAACATGACTGAAGAAGAGGCCGAGTTGTACTCTCAGGCCACAAAAGAGGCGGAGGCGGCTTACTACCGGCGACAGGCCTCTCAGGCCAAGGCAGCGGAGGCGAGCATGGGTAAGGAGGTTGTAGTGGAGGATTCGGAGTCCGAGGACGAGTTGCTTACGTAGTGGTGCACGCAGTTTGATTGACGTAGTAGTGTTTGTCAGTGGCTTAGAGATGAGAGTGTTGTACTTTGAAACTTGTCATTGTAATAATTTGCATTCTCACGTCTTCATTCGTTCCATGTGTAGTTGTCCATGTGTTGCTCCACTCACTAAAATTGTTATCTGGTGTAGTTTATCAGTGCACTTTCTGTGTTCCAGCAGATTCAGGGACACCCCGCCATGGCTGGGGGCGGGTTAGGGGTACCCCGCCACAACAAATGGCGGGGTACCCCTAACCCGCCCCCAGTCATGGCGGGGTGTCCCTGAATCTGCTGGAATGCAGAAACTCTGCCTAAATTTTGTGTTTGCAACGCGTGACAAATGTGGACATGCCATGTTGAGTCATTTGCAGCAAGTTATACGGTAGCCATGACACGAAGTAATGCATTTACGCCAAGGATTAGATGAGTGTTAACAACTACATTAGTCCAATCGAAATAACCAAGTACATTAGTTTTAAGATCAAGGTACTGCTGCTACACCTGCAGATAATTTAAATGTTCTAGCACTACATAACTAAGATAACAGGTGTCTGCCGCCTACTAAACAAGACTCTTCTAGTAATCACCAGGGGTGTAGGGGTTTCACGGTTTCCGCAGCCTCCTCGGATTCATAGGGACCACGTTGCTTCTCCAGCCCACGTCTGTGCGGTCCCGCTGCTGCCTCTTGCGCTGCCGCCTATCTACACGCTCAAACTGCTGCGTGGAGGTAGTACCCTGCAAGCAAGCACCTTGATGAGCTACTCTAATTGTTTAGCTACGAACAGTTGAAGTAAAGAAAAAGCAAAGCATAGGCACCTGTTGCTCGGCCTGTGTGTAGTTCTCCTGCTGTGTGTACTCCACCCCCTATGTACCAATAGGAGCACCGTGTAGCTGTGAGGGACCCATCTCCTCGTGACCGGTGTACTCCCACTGGTGTACGTCGTCGTCGCCACTCGTCGTGTCGTACTGAAGTTCCTCGTCCACATCGTCCTCGTCCACTAGACCCTTCCCTCTGTTCTACGGAGTACGTACAGAGGAGGACACAGCCCTCGTGTCGCTAGCCGAAGCAGCTGCGGTGGACATTGAGGTCGTCTGGCTCCTAGACCACGTGGGGTTGTACGGTGCCTCCAACGTCGTGTCTACACAGCTCAGCTTCTGAGCCAACTTCTTGCAGCCCTTTTTCATTCTCTACAGGTTAAGATGACAACATGCATTATTGAGCGTGAATTTTGAAGGTAGTTGAGTTGTAGTAACGAATGTTGTTGTCAAAAGTACCTTGACAAAGCTGCGAAGAGGGTTGCTCTTGTCATCCCTAGCCCTGAAAAGTTGCCTGGAAGCTTCCTCGGAGTAGTTTGACAACTGTTGTGCCTACAACATGTTGACGGTCCTTAAGTATCAATTATAACTATCAAATAAATAGAGAAAATGATCCAAATGAAACCAACACCTAGACTTAGGGTTTTATCTGACAGAATTCCACGAGTTTTGCTGTTTATCTATTTCTGCAGGGGGTTATCAGGAAATACGGAAGAAAGGCCCACATGTCGGATTAATGACGGGATATTAACCGAACACGTAATTATCTTACATCTAGAAGAGTCCAGAAGCCACGAGAACGAACGGGAGGCGTAACGGAGCCGGACACAGGGCGCCCGCCCTGGCCCTGGAGCCAATCAGGCTCCGCCTCGAGGATTATGCTCCACCGACCTAGAGGATCAAGGAAAACCGTCCGTTCAATGTCGGTTTGATCCGACGGCCCAGATTCATCCGAAAGGGCTATATAAGCAAGGCCCCTGCCCCTGGAGGAGAGGCCCTCGTCTCATACTTCAAACCCTAATTCAGGAGGAGAGCCTCTGATCAAGCCTTAGAGCCACCACATCAACTAGATCTCTAGTTAGCATAGCTACATAGGATTAGAACTAGAAGGAGTCAATCTTCGATTGGTTCCCGGATCTGTCAAGAGGATTCTTGGTAATTCCTCTCTGTTCTTCAATTGTTCATCTTTGTTCTTCAATATTATGAATATGACTTTTTTCTATTTCAATATATTGGTTATGACTTTGCTCTACTTGATTATATTTGCAATTATATTGTTCTTAGTTTATCATAGTTATATGCTTGGCTTAGTTAGATTAGAATTATATACATGCCTAGGATCGTATAGCGTTTATCCATGTGTACAGTGGGTGAATGATAATTATTGTGTAGACGTGGTGTCTATACCGTATTTATCTGCAATTGCACCCTATATGCCGGATTGTGGGGTAGTTCGCGATAGTGACAGCTTCGTTGATTCTTATATAGTCCCCCTCCCGTGTATAGGGCAGGCAGAGCAACACTATTACAGGGGAGTGATTACTATGTTCTTCATCTTCCTTGCTAATATTCACTATGCATGGATATAGTCTTTTCTCACCATGATTGCCAAGTATAATTGCACTAACTATGATATGCTAGACTTTATAGTTAATAATAACTTAGGGAATATCTTTGTAGTTCATCCTAATTCTATGCTAATGACTTGCTAGAATATCTGTTGAGGTGCTTATTATTATTATATGTGGCTAGCTGATCAGATTAATTATCTTTGTCACCATTATCACTTTACCTTTACTTAATGTGACATTTATACCTGTATAAAGAGATTGATAAATACTCTCGGTTATACATGCAATGATGTGTACTTAGTTCCATATTCTCATTCCATTATCAACCATGATACTTAGAAATCCCTTCCCAGTGGTAAAAATATAAATAACGATACCTGGAATACTTCCCGGTTAAAATGCTACATCGGTATTAATCTGTGCGCTTGCAGATCCCTTTTATTATTTATCTTGATGAGCAAATGCATATTTCAATACCGCGTCTCTCATGTCATGCTGGGGATGACAACTTGGCTTAAGTGGCATGAGGGATAGGTTTGGCATTTTTGGCGCCGTTATTAGAATTAGAAAACTAAGTCTACTTTTGGTAGTGACGTTAAGAATGTCCAACAAGCATTTTTGGCGCCGTTGCCGGGGAAGGTTGATTACTAAGTAGGAATGAATACGGAACTTTGAGTCATCATTTGCATCACTAATCTGATCGAGCTTATCAATTCTTTTATACAGTTTTACCCCTGTATTTTCCATTTTGATTATTTATTGCAGGGTGATGCATGAATAGAAGACATCTTCCAGATAACTTTGTTGACGATCCCGAAGCCTTATTCAGAAGAACAAGAGCCAAGCTCAAGAAGACATCGTCAACACTTCAGCACAAAGCTTCATCCAAATCCGAAGACCGCCGAAGTTTCATCCGGAATTTGTCGACTGAATTCGAAGCCATGGCGAACAAGTCGATCTGCGAGTTCTCAGCTCCCACTACGGACAACATCCGCACTGGACCTGCTGGGGAGATCGACCGCAACTTCGAGCTCAAGCCTGGGCTCATCAACATGGTGCAAGCTAACCAGTTCTGTGGGAAGCCACATGAAGACGCTAGTGCTCATCTTCAACACTTCCTGGAGATCTGCAGCACTTTCACCATGGCTGAAGTCCCCAGAGACGCCATACTACTTCGCCTTTTCCCATTCTCACTGTTGGGGAGAGCGAAGCAGTGGTTCTACGCTACAAAGGAGAAGAACACTACGTGGGCACTCTGCTCCACGAACTTTCTGGCCAAATTCTTTCCCATGGGCAAGACCAATGCTCTTCGTGGGAAGATTACAAGTTTTCAGCAACAATATGATGAATCCGTTCCAGAAGCATGGGAGCGTTTCCAAGACTACATCCTAGAATGTCCCCATCATGGAATGGAAAGCTGGCTGTTGATGCAGACATTTTATCATGGGCTCATTAACAGTGCCCGTGAAACCATGGATGCTGTAGCTGGAGGAGCATTCCTATCACTCACCATACCTCAAGCCACAGCTCTTGTGGAGAAGATGGCATCCAACCAAGGTTGGAATGAAGAAAGAACTCAGACACGCAAGAAAGGTGGAGGTATGCACCAGCTCAAGGAGGTAGACATGCTGTCGGCCAAGCTAGACCTACTCATGAAGAAGCTCGATGATCGAGCTGGAGAAAAGAAAGAAGTCATGCACGTCTACGACTCCCACATGACTTGTGAGGAGTGTGGAGGTACTGGACACTCGGGCAATCACTGTCCTGAGTTGCTGGAGGACGTGAACTACATCAACAATAACAACAACTTCTACAACCGTCCTCAGCAGAATCAAGGTTGGAATCAACAGAGGCCTAACTACTCAGGTAATTACCAAGGTAACAATTCTTTCAATAATAATAATAATTATCCACCTTTGAGAGAGTTAGTATCCAACCAAGGAAAGCTAATGGATAACCTGTCTAAGAAATTGGCATCTAATGATAAAATACTAGAAAATATAAATAATAGAATGGATAATTTCTTTACTGCCATCAAGAACCAGATTAGCTTTAATAAAATGATTGAATCTCAGTTGAATCAAATAGCTGCTGCTGTTCCTGCTACTAACCCCGGTATACCATCACAACCGGAAGGACTAGAATCTGCAAATCTTGTAGACATGTTTGATGCAGGAGATTACTGGAGTAACCCTATCGTGGAAGTAAGTACTGACCGTCTGCCGGTCAAGAGAGGCGATCCAGGACGCCCCGTCATCCCGATCTCCATCGGCATGCGAGACTTCCCAGAAGCACTCTGTGACTTTGGCTCCAGCGTCAACATCATGCCCAGGGTACTCTATGAAAAACTCTTTTCACAACCATTATTAGAAACAACCATGTGTTTGTAGCTTGCAGATAGGACACTGAGTTTCCCGAGAGGAATATTGAAGAACATCTGTGTCCGAGTGGGTTCCTCGTACGCTCCAGCAGACTTCGTAGTGATAGAGACCGGTTCTGATGAGAGGGCTCCCGTCATCCTAGGGAGACCATTCCTGAACACCGCGGGAGCTGTCATCTATGCTAGTGCTGCCAAGATCAGTTTCTACATCAAGGGGAGGAAGGAAACGTTTTCCTTCAAGAACAAGACCGCACAAATTCCAGAGCAACCCCAATATGAACCAAGGAAGAGGACCAACAGGAGGAACAAGAGCAAGAAGCAAGTATGGACCGAGATAGCTAAGATGGTCACTGCCGTGCACAAAGGTCAAGATCGCCAACTCAAGTCACCGTTCTTGCCTAAGAAGGACGACCCAGGTATGCCAAGCATTTATTGCTCCATTAATGGGTTCCACTTCTACAAGACACTTTGCGACACTGGGTCGGGCGTCAACATAATGGCCAAGGTCACCTATGAACTTCTGTTCGGAACCATGCCCTTAAACCCAACATATATTCAGCTCCAGATGGCAGATCAGACATTCCGACAGGTCGAAGGTACAGTAACTGACGTCCCTGTCAAGATAGACGATCACTTTGTCCATACAGACTTTCAGGTTATTGACATGGGAGAAGATGAATATGATCCACCCATCATCCTTGGAAGACCATTCCTTAGTACTGTCAAAGCAATCATTTACATTGGAACTGGAGAAGTCCACATGCACTTCCCCTCTGAGAAGGTACGTCTTTACTTTACTGACCCTAACTATGTATTTGAAAAATCCAAGCAGGTCAGGACAAGAAGAAGGCGGTGTAACCACAATCAGAAGCAACAGGTCATCAAGGACGGATGGGCAGATTATGAAGGAGAAGTGGTAAGATCTGAAGACATACCACTCAACCAACACTGTCCTGAGGAGACCAAAGCACCGAGACAGGTATGGAAAGAAAAGACAGTTGTACATGAAGAGGAGGCGCCGCCGGAACCACCGACTACGCCATCCACCAAGTCCCAGGACGACTGAACAAATAAGAGTCCCGTTCGGAGGACTTAAAAACACCGAACGCCTTGCCAAGAGGTAACTTGGTAGTTATCCTTTCTTTTTAATTATTTACTTTATCTTAAATAGTTTGCTTAGTTAATCATATTCATACTATCTTAAAAAGAAAATAAAAATGTTAAAAACCCTAAAGCCCCATGTGAGTATGCGAGTGGCATAAAACCCATAAGTACATTCACTGTGGTGGCATAAACAAATATATATATATAATAAATACATAAATATTTTCTTCTGCTTTATAAAAGAAAAAAAAAACAAAAACAACATAAAAAAATCAAGGAGGCTCAGCATGATAAAGGCTAGATATTTATGCTAACACTTAATCAGTTCCACAAAGCTTTGTTGTCTATTTGAGCTTCACAGAATTCAAGGAGACTAGCAGACGGAGGACATTCTAATCGCTGTCAGGGTGCTGCCGACTTTCAAATACATCTCCGCTATCTGCTAGCTACATCAGAAGAGATTATGTCAAGATCCAGCTTGGGGGAGAGCACCCCCATTATCTTGCTAAGTATTTCTATCTTTATCTTTATATTTATATATACTTCTACCCTATAAAAATAAAAATATACATAACTATGAAAAAACCAAATAAAGATTTTGTGCTTATATACCTATATCTTTTGCTTAGTGTGTTTTAATAAATAAATAAAGTAGCTATGCTAAACTGAATCTAGATAATAATAAAACTCTAGCATGGATATGATGAATAGTTGCTTTGCCTAACTTTCAAATTTGAAGTCCTCTCTCTAAGTTTAGACATAACTGTTATCATTTAAAGCTTGCTCTAAACCTGAACTTGTGGGAAGAGAACTTGATCTAAAGTCTAAGTTGTTAACAGATATGATATGGGAAGGTTGAGCTGCTGTTTATCTATTCCTAGAGATGCTAGAATTCTGGAGAATTTTATCTTTGAAAATCTTAAAATGCTACATGATGAGTTCCTGTATGATGAGAGTTTAAGTTCCTACCACAGCCATACATACATGCTTGCTAGACTTTAAGCCATACCTTTACTTTTTACTGCTTATGAGCATTGAGTGTAGTCAAGCTGTGTAGACCCTTAGGAGCTTGTCATGCGGTTAAAATCAAGATTCACTTGCACGATCACTCATACATGCTGCTTCTACTCCGGAAGTACGCATCCACATATATCCACTCATTCTCATCTCCAGATCCACATAAAATTATTCTACTCCTAATCCGGGAGAGAATAGCCAAAAATATTTTCCCATTCTTGTTATCCCCTGTGAAATAAATGCTCAAGCTATTTTGGTTACTACCACTTGCTATATTGTTCTAAGGAGATGAGTGCTCTATACGAGGAAATAAAAAGGGGCAAGTGCCCGGAACCTCGAAAAGAAAAAGATACGAGGAAATAAAAAGGAGCAAGTGCTCGGAACCTCGATGAAAAAAAAGAAAAAGTGTGAGAAGAGAGGTAAAAATGGACAAGTGTCCGACAGTAGAATTAGGGGTACAAGATACCCACCTGAGAAAAAAAAAGAAAAAGAAAATATAGAGCACCTCATTCTCCTCAAGAGCTTTAAAAGCAAGAAAGGTACGTATCCCCTCAAAAAGAGCAAAAGTAGAATTAGACTTTCATCATTGTTATCATCACTACCACCATACACCATTTATTCGCCACACATGCACATCTTGATTTGACTTATTGGCTTGTTTCTCTGGATCCATGGTTTGACTATGCAATAAATATCTTGTAAGTATGTATACTTTATCTCCCACCGATGAGCTCCAGATATCAAAAGCCTTATTAGAATAGGATGAGAGAGAAGGCAATGTCAGTCTGCCTTATACCACAAATACTACATACTTTGCTTTGAGAGAAGGCAGACATCATTACTGCCTTGGTGAGGATCCAGAAATACCACAAAAGAGAGACCTGAGAGAGTCATACAAGGAATCTCTGAGTTTTATTTGAAAATCTGCAAAAAACTCCAAGAGCTATAGCTAATCAAGAATAAGAGACATGGCGCTTGACTAGACTGTTCTATCTTTTAACCGCTCAAGACAAAGGTGACGGTTGCAAGCCCCATGGTGAAAGGTATAATGAGTAAGTTTTAAGTCTTGACAGTTTACTTTAACTCAGAGATAAGACTCTATTTGAAAGCATGTGTACCGTCAAAATTCAAAAGCATTTCAGCAACTTCTCATCCATCGCTGAGTCTATCCTTGCTCAGGGACGAGCAAGAGGTAAGCTTGGGGGAGTTTGTTGACGGTCCTTAAGTATCAATTATAACTATCAAATAAATAGAGAAAAGGATCCAAATGAAACCAACACCTAGACTTAGGGTTTTATCTGACAGAATTCTATGAGTTTTGCTGTTTATCTATTTCTGCAGGGGGTTATCAGGAAATACGGAAGAAAGGCCCACATGTCGGATTAATGACGGGATATTAACCGAACACGTAATTATCTTACATCTAGAAGAGTCCAGAAGCCACGAGAACGAACGGGAGGCGTAACGGAGCCGGACACAGGGCGCCCGCCCTGGTCCTTAGGGCGCCCGCCCTGGCCCTGGAGCCAATTAGGCTCCGCCTCGAGGATTATGCTCCACCGACCTAGAGGATCAAGGAAAACCGTCCGTTCAATGTCGGTTTGATCCGACGGCCCAGATTCATCCGAAAGGGCTATATAAGCAAGGCCCCTGCCCCTGGAGGAGAGGCCCTCGTCTCATACTTCAAACCCTAATTCAGGAGGAGAGCCTCTGATCAAGCCCTAGAGCCACCACATCAACTAGATCTCTAGTTAGCATAGCTACATAGGATTAGAACTAGAAGGAGTCAATCTTCGATTGGTTCCCGGATCTGTCAAGAGGATTCTTGGTACTTCCTCTCTGTTCTTCAATTGTTCATCTTTGTTCTTCAATATTATGAATATGACTTTTTTCTATTTCAATATATTGGTTATGACTTTGCTCTACTTGATTATATTTGCAATTATATTGTTCTTAGTTTATCATAGTTATATGCTTGGCTTAGTTAGATTAGAATTATATACATGCCTAGGATCGTATAGCGTTTATCCATGTGTACAGTGGGTGAATGATAATTATTGTGTAGACGTGGTGTCTATACCGTATTTATCTGCGATTGCACCCTATATGCCGGATTGTGGGGTAGTTCGCGATAGTGACAGCTTCGTTGATTCTTATATAGTCCCCCTCCCGTGTATAGGGCAGGCAGAGCAACACTATTACAGGGGAGTGATTGCTATGTTCTTCATCTTCCTTGCTAATATTCACTATGCATGGATATAGTCTTTTCTCACCATGATTGCCAAGTATAATTGCACTAACTATGATATGCTAGACTTTATAGTTAATAATAACTTAGGGAATATCTTTGTAGTTCATCCTAATTCCATGCTAATGACTTGCTAGAATATCTGTTGAGGTGCTTATTATTATTATATGTGGCTAGCTGATCAGATTAATTATCTTTGTCACCATTATCACTTTACCTTTACTTAATGTGACATTTATACCTGTATAAAGAGATTGATAAATACTCTCGGTTATACATGCAATGATGTGTACTTAGTTCCATATTCTCATTCCATTATCAACCATGATACTTAGAAATCCCTTCCCAGTGGTAAAAATATAAATAACGATACCTGGAATACTTCCCGGTTAAAATGCTACATCGGTATTAATCTGTGCGCTTGCAGATCCCTTTTATTATTTATCTTGATGAGCAAATACATATTTCAATACCGCGTCTCTCATGTCATGCTGGGGATGACAACTTGGCTTAAGTGGCATGAGGGATAGGTTTGGCATTTTTGGCGCCGTTATCAGAATTAGAAAACTAAGTCTACTTTTGGTAGTGACGTTAAGAATGCCCAACACAACATCACACACAAGGTTACCTCAATCATTTTGAATGGATTGCAAAACCCTGACCTCGATTGAAGATGCAAGTCCAAGGTACTTACCACGTATCTATTTAGAGGGGCCCTCAGAAGTTGTGTTTCCACCCTTTGCGCCTCGTCGAACACATCGGCGATGTCATCCTCGCCGCCCTCATCTACAGTCTTGTTGGTGTACGGGACCATGAGATGAGTCCTCATACTCCACTGCAGCCATTGTAGGTACTCCATCCATCTTGCCGGGTGGTGCTGTGGTAGTTCGTTGAGGCGGGGAACATGCCTGTGATACCAATTAAGCAAATGTGCTTCGTGCTTGACTGCCTAATCCTTTTGCGTGGTCCGAAACCTTCGATCGATCCTACAATGACAGATTGCATTAGCAATGAGGCACTTAAGTAGAACAAACAAAGTGGCATCATACCCATGTAGCTCAGTGTTGGTGGAGTACAATGGTGGAATTCCCTGCAACCTCCCGAACTGTCTATAAACCCTGCAAGGATAGTGCATCTCGACCACGTGGAAGAAGATAAGTGGCCCTTCGTAAAGCCACTCGTCCCCCTCCTCCTCATAGCGTGGAATAAGGTAGTCCTCTAGCTCCCACCTAGACCATGGTGTCCATGTTACCTGCAAATTAACAAACTTAATTTAGTATTTCCGGATCAATCACATTGATAGTGCCTTTAGTACGAAATGTGGATTGAACTTACGTAGTTGTGTGTCAACACGTCTAGCGTGTCCGTGTACTGCCTGTACCTCCTTTCTAGGTCGCCCCTGACTACCTTAGCATCTTTCTAGATGAAAAGGGCGGTGGGTCGAACGTCTTCGTGCTCCCAAACCTGCGATTGACACAAACATGGTGTCACAAATCTCTTAAGTGTTATGAAGAAATCAAAGTAGCCAATGCACTCACAGGCAAACGCGGAGGTTTAGTAGGCCTCCCAATCGGAAAACGCTCCCAAATCCAGACTTGAAGTAGGTACGAGCAGCCACCTAGGTTGGCATTGGGCGACTGGCGACGACAGGCGTTACAAAGCTGACTGTATGTCCAAGCAAGGACCGCGCTACCCCAGCTATAGGTTGCAATGTTCTCCAGTGGCTACATAAGGATCCTCAGGAAAATCCAGCTGATGTTGTTGCCTGAGGAGTCGGGGAATAGGAAAGCGCCCAAGAAGTGCCACAACCACACCTTTGCATACATCTCGACCTCGTGATCTGGAGCACCAATTGGTGGCCCTGCACCAAAGTTCTGGGTTATCCATGACGTCGACACTCCTGAGGTCTTCCTGCAATTACAAGTAAAGCATTATTCTATAAAAATTGATGTAGCTGAAATGGTTGTATTAGTGAGTTCAATGGGACGCAAATATGAACTTACTTTGTGCCTTTAACTTCAGCATCCGATAGCCTCCTGCCACAGAACAGCTCCACCAAGTCTAGCCAAGTAGACTCGTCAACGACCCCAGTCACCGGATGACCAGACAAACTCAGACACAATATCATCTTCACATCATGCATTGTGATAGTCAATTCCCCACAAGGTGTGTGGAAGGTGTGCGTCTCCGGTCTCCACCTGCATCATTACAAGGTTCTGGTTATGGCCAAGTTGACGGCACAATTTTATGAAAGAAAGTCAATTAACACAAAATGCAATGTTACCTATCAACAAACGCAGTAAGAAGTGCAGGGTCTAGAGTGGGGAGTGTACTGTTGTAGACCCGAACGATCTCAAGGAAGCCTGCACGACGTATGTACGTCGTGTATCGCTCGTCCCAGCTATGTGGGTGGTGCGTGCGAACACGAAGCACACACAACAGCCTCTGCTGCTCCGACAAGGTCTTGGCTCGGTGGTCCTTGTCGTAGTTCGCCTCAATGAGGCTAAAGCGCGGATGAGGTGCCCAGAACCTCCATCTTGCGACCCTGAACCTGCCTATTTGAAAATGGAAGTAACAACATTAATACAATAAATAACATTAGTAAAACAACAAAGCCAAGTAAATTTGAAGATGAATATCATAAATGTATGTTTACTATGAAATTCGATGAGCAATATAAACCACCTCTTGTCTCGCCCGCCTATGAAATCTAGCGTTATGACCAGGATTCTTGCAAATGGAGCAAAGGTTCTGCGCATGTTCTTCGTCAAAGTCCCCGCCACCATACATGTCGTCGCCGTAACCTTTCATATTGTCCATATCGCCTTTTAGTCGCTTCTTCTTCCTCCTTCCCTTCCCTACCTTCTTTAGGTCCGGATAAGGCGCGTAGTCCTCACCATAATATGGAGGCCACTGCGACTCGTCAAGGTACGGCTCGAAGCTCTTCTCCCAAACATTTAGGGTGTTGGCATGGAGATACAAGGGTGACATGTATGGTGCAACTATGTGGTCAAAACCTCTAAGCCAACAAGACGTGATCATGTGTGAGCAAGGGGCATGCATGATCTGAGGGACATTGCAACTGCATTCTACTTTATCAAGATCGACACGGTACATTCGCCCACCAAATCGTTCGCCGCCAAGGTTTGTGCCCACTCTAGCTTGTACGCAGAGAACAAGCATGTCCCGTCCATAAGCCTCGGCAACCTGTTGCTTGGCCAATTCCTTAGCCTCCTTCAAATATTCGTGTGAAGGCTTTCCCCATCTTCCAAGGTCCTCTTCATTCCTCAGGGCTATGCCATACCACGTAACAAAATACTCATTACACTTCTTAAAAGAGAACTCAACAATATTAGACACTAGGAGAGATCGAACGCCTTTGAACACACGATTGAAAGACTCAGAGGAGTTCGTTGTCATGATGTCATACCGAAAGCCGCCCTCATCATATGCTAATGCCCACTTGGCTTTATTTTCCATCTACTGATCTAACCATGCCTTGCCCGCTTGGTTGAGCATCTTCTCTAGTTCCACCATTGTCTCCTTGAACTCGCGTTCCGTACATTTATTACAAAGCTCCTTTAACTTGTCAGCCGCCTCCTTCTTCCGTTAACGCCACCAGAAATTTGCGGCAAAATGCCGCATGCACCAACGGTGCACTTGGGGCGGGTGCCCATCAATGTGTTCACCGACAGCATTAAGAATTCCAATGTGACGGTCCGAAATCAAACAAATGGTGCGAGAAGTCCCCAGCACATGAACACAGAGCAGACGCATGAACCATGACCATGAATCATTGTCCTCCCCCTCCACCAAAGCAAAAGCCATTGGCACAATCTGGTTCTCTGAGTCTACAGTAGTAGCCATCATCAATGTGCCCCTGTACTTGCCGGTGAGGAACGTGCCATCAACAAGAACAACTCGCCGGCAATACTGAAATGCATGGTTGCACTGATCGAAATACCAGAACACACGGTACAGAATATGCCTCAACGGGTTCTGAAGATACAACCCTCCTGTGTATATGAATGATCTCATGCTAGGGTTGAAGTGTTCCATTTCACACAAAAAGCGTGGAACCCTGTTATAGACTTCCTTCCAGCTACCCCAGCGAATTGCCAGGGCAATTTGCTTTGCCCGCCAAGCCTTTCCATACGTGACCTCATACCCAACAAAAGTGACTATGGTCTCCTGCAAGAAAGACACTAATACGTCGTTGTCCTTATCTACAAGACCCAATATATGACGGGCAAGGTATCGACCGTCAACTGGGGATGGTACCGTTTCCCCTCATTAGTCTGGCATCTGTGCGGCTGCTCCACTGAAGTTACCTTCCACTTCCCATCACTCTGCCTCTTCCGTGCATTCAACTTCCACGAGCACGGAAATCCTACCTTGCATACTATGTGGAATTTTACCTCCTTGTCGGAATGTCGAACCGTGTAAGGCCTATGATGATACACAACATAGTCCTGAAGGAACAACTTCATCTCAGACATCGTATTGAAAAGCATTCCCTTCCTAAGTATTACATTTTTATGGTTGTACAATGATTCCTTACACATCTAAAACCCGTGTCACAAACTACCATATGTGACATGCTGACATCCTTATAATTTGGCACACCGGTAAGGGGCAAGCCAGCCTCCCTCAGCTGTGTAAGCTCTGCCGATGTATAAGAGGGTGGTGCAACGTAATGTTGTGCCTCCCTAACCCTACCCCATCCTTCATATTCCACTCCATCACCTAGATACCCTATGACTAATGTGCCTTGAGTCTGCATGGCATGAAGTACATCAAGTGGTACTCCTGAGGGCATGCCACGAACCGGTGTACACATGGCAGGTGCACCTCCAGAGGGCATGGCACAAACCGGTGCTCGCATGGCATGTGGACCTCCTTCCTCATTTTCTGAATCGTCAGAATCAGTGCTAACATCATCACCAATCATTTCCTCCTCTGCCGCCTCCTCCTCCTGTTCAAACTTGTCTACATCAAAATCATTGCTTATATGACCAACTGGAGGAGAATGAACCCGCTCCTGCGTCCAATTACCATCCAAGTCCATACTCTCCATAGTTTGTTGCACCTGCACACCACAATCTCCTTGAGTACCACTGTCGAAGGACGGCTCCTCATCCTCAACATTCTCCAGCACCAACTCAGCCATGCTGACATTCGAACCTTGGATAACCCTATTGTATCGAGACCACTCAGCTTGGTTGCACAAGTCCATCATCACATAGTGTGTCCTATTCTTTCCAACATCAAACCTACCCTTTAGTGTGAAAGCCTCGCCAAACTTCAAACTCAAACGGTCACGTAGATCGCTAAAACTAGGGGTGCCATCAAACCATTCCAATTCTTCATACATATCCTCAAACTGGCAATCCTCTCTCCTAACACTTCCTCCGTAAAAAACTCTTACACCTTAATCCATCTACAAAACGATTTGACATCTGATTATCAACTAACCAATATGGTAGTACTAATTACTACATAACTAACTAACTAAGTACAGTTATACTATAGAAATACAACATTAATACTACTTAACTAACTAACTAACATTAGTACTAATTAACTATAGTAATACTACTTAACTACCTAACTAACTTACTAACTAAATTATTAACTAATAACTAATATTAACTAACTAACTACAAATAATCGTTAACTAACTAACTACCTAACAATTTAAGTAACAAAAATGAAAAAAATTACCGTGAACGGAAGGGCGCCGTGCAGATGGTCTCCAAGCCGCGGAAGGGCGCGGGCCGCGCGGCCTCCAATGCCACCGAGGGAGGGGGCACTGCCCCTCTGCAGAAGGCAGCCGCGGCCGCCCCGGCCTCACACGGCCACCAGCTAGCTCGGGGGAGGAGGCAGGGCCAGGGGCGAGGGACGGTGGGGGCGGGGATGGGGCCGGGGCGGGGATGCGGCGGGCGGCGGCGCGGCGCGGACGCAGGAGGCGGCGGTGCGGCGTGGAATGGAAGGAAAGACAGAAACAAGAAGGGCTTGACCGTTTAAGTGGTCATGACCGTACCCCATCATGATGGGGGGCGGGGTAGAGTAACCCGCCATGATGCATGGCGGGGTACGCCTTTCCACGTTTCCGAGCCACGTCAGCCAACACCCCGGGCTGCAGGCCACGTGGCAGCTGGACCCCGCCGCCATGCATGGTGAGGTACAGTTCATTTGCCCCGCCATGCATGGTGGCGGGGCCAAACAGACTAATTTTAAAAATATTTTTAAATACGGGTCAGATCCGAAATATGTTTGCTAAAAATAAAAAAAATCTCAGTAGTCGGTCCTCACGAGCGGAGCGGCAGCCGGCAGGTGACTCTGCAGAACCCTTTTAGCCCCTCCAACTCCGGCCACCCTACCCTGGCCGCCGCCATCTCCGTCGCTGCAGGCGCCTCCGAGGTCAGTCAGACTCCCGCTGCTCCCAAACTGGTCCGTGTGTTGGCGAGCCCTGGAACAGAAGCTGTAACGGGGGTGCCGGTTCTTGTTCCCGGCAGGGTCGGTTCCTTCTCATGCGTTTCTCCTTGGACGGATTGCTCGCAAAAGATTTCTTCTTCTGCTTTGTTATTTCTTCCATTGCGCGACAGAGATTAGTTACGGATGCAGATTAGGCCCTACATTTTGGGATTTCAAGGTGCATTCGTTCGGGGGCGCGCGCTTAGAACCTTGATGGTTGGGTTATGTATATGCGCGTTCGGGGGTTGAAAGCGTTGTGGACCCTAAGATGATGAAATTGCGAGGGGCTGCAGTTGGTAAAATGGAGTAGCTGAGCAGACGGATTGTGTCGTTCTAGATCGTGCTTTTGTGTGTATGTCCCGAGATGACTATCAACGAGAAGGGGAAACGATATGGTTCCATTGCTAGTCTATAAGCATTCTTTGCTCACCATCTTGCGCATCTGAATAAGGAGGCCCAACCAATTGGCAATCTATGGAGATTTTGATCCAACTTGTTTTGTGGCCTCATAGCATCCTTCCTTAGTATTAGTCAGTTAAATGTGCTATGTTAGCCACTTTATCTCTTTTATGAAGATTAGCTTCCAAGTTAATTTCTTGTGTTTCATACACTGCTTACAACAATTAAGGGCAGCTGAAGGACAGATACCGATTACAGGGCTTGGCATGCTCGTTAGGTTTTATCCCCTGATGAATGATTTGTTTTAGTTTTAACCTAGCTATTGCTCCGTTGCAATTCTTGAAATTTCTTTGAGATCATTATGACTGAATATGTTAACACACTAGAAAAGTAAGCTGTACACAGTAAGGTTGAGGAACGGAGAGAATGAAAGAGAAAATGTAGTAGCACCTGTTGATGAAGTGTGCTGTTACAGGCGCTTTATGTTAAGTTGATCAGTTAATTAACATGTCGTGGAGCTTACACCTGTGCTGGTCTTCAGAGATGATTTTATATAAATTTGTTGTCAGTTGTCACTTGTGTCAAGTATTGATAGTTCATGGTAGGAGTGTTTCTTAAGGAGATGACTTTGAATAAATGAAAAAAATAATGTTTTTTTGTCTGTAGTCGACGGACCGTGAGGATTGTCCGTAATGTGTAGTTATACAAGCACATCAAAATGATGCTGAATTATCATGCAACGCGCCGTATGTAGCTTTTTCTTGCTTTTGTTTACTGAAGGACCATTTTTTCATGCCTTCTCTATTAACTACAGGACAAGCAATGAAGGAAAGACAAGTACACAAACTACCTGCAGTGCAAAGCAGATGCAAAAGAAGAGGAAAAAGGTTATGGAACGTATATCCACATGGTTCAACGAAGCTGGGATTCCTAATACTGTTTGTCTGGAGAGTTTCAACTTAATGTTAGAAGCGATTGGACAATTTGGCCCTGGTTTACAGGATCCCTCTCCGGATGAGCTTGATGGGCCATTATTACAGAGACAAGTTCTGGCTATTAATGATTCAGTTGAAGCACTGAAGAAATCTTGTGCATTGGAAGGATGCTCTCTTCTTGTTAATACAGGGATTGGTGATAATGAATCTTTGGTGCTAAACTTGGCAATCCATTGTTCGCAGGGTGTGTTTTTCCTTCGTTCCGTCCGTGTACCACCAGTTGGAGACTATGAATCATATATTGCTGAACAAGTTGACTCTTGTATTGAAGAAGTTTGGAGGGAACAGTGTGGTTCAAGTTGTCGCAGATATTAATTCAGAAATGTTGTCAGCAAGAATGCTTACTGAAAAGAGGCCCAACATATTTTGGACTCACTGTGCTGCATATACCATTGGCTTAATGCTTGAAGACATTGGCACTATTCGTTTGATCAGGAAAACAATTGCTAAAGCAAGGTTTCTCACTGCTTTTATTTATGGCCAAACAAATTTGTTGGCCATGACACGTCAGTTCTACATCCAGCGGGATCTAGTTCATGTTGGGATCAGTTATTACACCACTTGTGTCTTAAACTTGAAGAGCATTTATGACAAGAGGATTGAGTTGAAGGGTATGTTTATTTCCAAAGAATGGGAGGACAGCAAATGGTCAAATGGAGCTGCGGGCAAGAAATTCTATAACCTAGTAGTTAGTAATGAGTTCTGGCATGGAGTGCTTTATACTATAAATAGTTTTGAACCACTAGTGGATGTTCTGAGGAGGGTCGGTGGCAGCAGACCCTCTATGGGGTATATATATGGTGAGCTTGCAAAGGCTAAAAGAGAAATTGCCCTGCCCTACGTTTTGAGAACAAGGAAGAACACTATTTGCCAATATGGGATGAAATAGATTTCAGATTAAATGATGCCCTTAAGACACCATTGCACCTAGCTGGCTTTTATCTGAATCCATTCTTCTACTATCAATCCAAAGATGATATTGAAGATGCGGGAATCTTCAGAGGTGCAGTTGTTGAGTGTATACATAAAATGTACCAAGATCAACCTACACGAGAAAATTGTGCATCAATTGAATCTTTACAGAAATGCGTCAGAGAGTTTCAAAACAGCTCATATCATTCATACTAAAAATGAATCTCGATCCAGGTAATTTTTATTTGGGAGGAAGCTCTAGTTATTTCTCGGTTTTTTTGTCACTTTGGCAGTCATGATTATTTGTAGACCAATATTCAAGGTAGCATTTTCCCTATCTGTAGTTTCTTGGTGGGAATTACATGGCGTTGCAGCAAAGGAGTTGAGCACAATGGCAATGAGGTTGTTGAGGTTAACTTGTGGCTCACTGGTATACGAGGAAAGTTGGATCAAGAAGGTAACATAGTGATACATTAGTTTGAAGTATCTATCTGCCAATTCTTCAAGCTTTCATTATCCCATATGTGTTCTTTGACCCCTTTTCAGCTTCATAATAAGAAACCTTTTGTTGGGTTAAACGTAAGCAATTCGAGGATTCAATGTTTGTGACAGTAAACAGGAGGATACAAGGGAAAGCTCAAATGACAGCAGAGATCCTGTACTTGCATACATTCCTGATGAAGATGAACTTTTTGAATGGCTGGTGGGCAGGTCTCGCGACTATGCTGAACATGGTGAAAATCATGCTTTTCGTACGGCACGAGCTAACATTAGTGAGGAAGTAGGACTTTCAATACAAGAAAAAAAACTATTGGATTACGATGCGTATACTTCAACTGAAGAAGCGGATGAGGATAGTGATGAAGAACCACCGAGGCACACTGGCAACAAGCGGACATCATTCAGTGCCTCATGCTCAAAGCGAGTGAAGAGGCCTCGGTCTGGGGAAGGATTTCTCTGGGACAACAAGCATGAGGGAAGCGATGGAGAAGTCAGCCTGTTGGAATTGCTAGTATTGCGCAGGTAATAATCGTGGAATGTGGGAGGTCGTGGCTTGGGCTCTCGACGGCGGCGAGGTTGAGACGCCGGCCGCCACGTCAGCCAGCAGCGAGAGAGCTGAGAGCGGGAGAGATTGATCTCAATCTCCAGCTGATTTGTTATTTCCCAATCGTGCGATACAAATAGCCAACAGGCTTAGCTTACAGCCATGCGTTCAAATGCAAATAGCTATCTTTAGACTAGTCCTGATGCTACAACCGAGGACTACAAACTCAACCACAAATGCGAATCGAGATGCACGAAAAATGCAAATAGCACCATGCAGCGCTCAGCCAAACCGCCTGTGCTCGGTCATCATGCAGCGCTGGTAGACTTGGCCGACTATAACATCACTCCCGCCGTCGATGAACAGCTCGTCCTCGAGCTGAAACTCTGGGTATGCTACGCGGAACGCTTCGACTGGTTCCCAGGTAGATTCAGCTTCTGGCAGACCAGCCCACTTGATGAGCACATGCCAGACGCCACGGTGCAGCTGTGAGTGCAGAGCGCATTCGGGTGCCTCGAGCAGACGGTCATGCTGCAGTGGCGGCAAGGGAGCTTGCGCCGCTGGAGGAGTGCCGTGAAAGGGTTTGAGGACACCGATGTGGAAGACGTCATGAATGCATGCACCCTCTGGAAGTCGTAGCCGATAGGCGACGTCGCCCACGCGTTCCACCACCTGAAACGGCCCTACATATCGTGGGCTCAGCTTGCCCCGCGCGCCCGGAACCAGGGACTGGGCAGGGCAATGCAGGAGACAGAGCAGCACCTAGTCGTTGACGCGGAACTCCAAGTGGTGGTGGTGAGCGTCGTAGTAACGCTTGGCGTAGGCTTGTGCTTGGAGAAGACGGTTGCGGACGTCGCCGAGGAAGGCGTCACGGTCCTGCAGGAGCGTGTCCACCGTCGCTGTGCGGGCTGAAGACAGCTCATAGGGCACCAGGGGCGGTGGGGGTCGGCCATAGACCACCTGGAACGGAGTGGCGCGCAAGGCCGAGTGGAACGCTGTGTTGTAGCAGTATTCTGCCCAAGGGAGCAACTCTAGCCATGCATGGGGACGGTCGCCGGTGATGCATCTCAGGTACATGGCGATGGTTTTGTTGACCGCCTCGGACTGTCCGTCGGTCTGGGGATGGAAGGCGGTGCTCATGCGCAGTTGCATGCCCGCCCTCTTGAATAAGTCCCGCCAGACGTGGCCAGTGAAGATGGGATCCCGATCGCTGACGATGGACGCCGTGGAGGTGTACAATGTGGTCGAAGAAGGCGTGAGCGACGGAGGAGGCCGTGTAGGGGTGGCCGAGCGCTATGAAGTGAGCGTACTGCGAGGGAACGTCGAGGGGTTGAAGAAGGCCAGCCGGATGAAGTGCCTCAGTCTTGTTGCGCTGGCAGACAGCGTACGCGTGCACGAAGTCACGCATGATCGCGCGGTCGCGATCCACGGCGAAGTCGAGGCGGAGCCGCTATAGGGTCTTTTGGACACCCTCATGGCCGGCCGTGTGGGCGAGCTGGAGCACGGCCAGAAGGACGCCGGAGGTCGTCGGGACGTAGACGCGCGAGCCGTAGAGGATGAGGCCCGCCTCGACATGCCATGGCACGCCGCGGGTCTCTGTGATGGTGTCGCGGAGGTGGTGCAGGTGCTCGTCCGCCTAGAGCTCTGCGCGAAGCTCGTCATAGAGGGCGAATGGCGGCCCAGAGAGGGCCGCCAGGCTGGGCTCTTCCGGCAGCTCGCGGCGGGACAAGGCATCCGCCACGGTGTTCAGGCGCCCAGGCCGGTATTCCACCGAGAAATCGAAGCCGAAGGGCTTACTAATCCACTGGTGCTGGGGAATGGTGGAGAGGCGCTGATCGAGCATATACTTGAGTGCGTAGTGGTCTGTCCTCATGACGAAGCGGCGGCCGCAAAGATAGGGTTGCCAGTGACGCACCGCCTGAACAAGCCCGATGAGCTCCCGCTCATAGGCCGCCACCTTCATGTGTCGGGCGGCGAATGGCTTGCTGTAGAACTCCAGGGTCCAGCGCCATAGTGGAGGACCGCGCCAAAGCCAGTGCCAGAGGCGTCGCAATCCACCATGAATGGTTGGTGAAGTCTAGCAGGTCGAGCACGGCCGTTGTGGTGAGTGCCGTCTTGAGGGCGGTGAAGGTGATGAGGACATGACACCAACAGATACGACCATTGATTATAAGGTGCACTCGTTCCTACATTTGCATAGTAATTTTGGGTACAATTCACTTCGTTCCTACTTGAGTTTGAAACACTGTGTGCTCTGAGTAGTTTGGAAGAGAAATTTTTATGTGCTGAATTACCATGGTTGTCTACATGTATATATCAATTTATTGGCAAATATAATTGTAAAGGAGAATATATGGTGCACCGAGTTTATATTTGTTCAAATCTGAAATCTCCTTTTTCTATGCATCAATATGACCAATCAAAGGGTTGCAATAGATATAATCATGTCATGTCAAGATCCCCAAGTTTTGTTATAAAGCAATAGGTTAAATTTCAAAAAGAGAAGTAATATTGGCTACAACCTACAATCTGTCCTCCAACTAAGCTTAAACCGAGGATGGTTTGTTGTCAAGAAGGGGAGGATGATGAGGACATGACACCAACAGATACGACCATTGATTATAAGGTGCACTCGTTCCTATATTTGCATAGTAATTTTGGATACAATTCACTTGGTTCCACATGTACATATCGTTATTTGAATGTAGGTACAAATATGTTTCAAAGTACAAGTCCATCAAAGTTGAACTTTCGGTTCGTCGGCAGCCCGATAGTGCTTCACTGGGAAGGCCAGAACTCATCCATCCGAAGTGCGATTGAGGTCAATGAGCACTTGATGGAAAGCTTATTTGATAATCTTTCAAATAGATCTGGTCCCACCTCAATATCACATTGGCAAGGCCTCAAAATCATTGAGACATTCCGCCACTATTTCTGTCAGATGTTACAGTGTCGTCATGGGCTTGTTATTCACACTTGGGACCCAAACCCAAGTTGGAGCACGCCCCAAGAAGATGGAGAACACCTAAGAGATGCCCAAGGACGTCCTCCTCCTTGACCACCACCTTAAGAGCCCAGCAAGGACGTCCAAACCAAGCCGGAGGCCTAGTCTAATTCGAGTTCGAGTCTGTTTCAGCCTTCTGGACCAGTCTGCAATAGAACGGACGCCTAGGACGCATCCGGACTCCGTTTTTGATGATCCATATATGGATGGAAAGATAATTTCATAAGTTAACCAATGACTTTGGTTTGAGACCCAAGTTTCATCAGAGTCAACGGGAATCATCGAAACAAGTTGACGTCCAGAATCTGTCAGGGCGCTACGTCACCGTCTTTTGGGCCGTTTGGGCCTTGTAATATGTCGAGACTCCTTAGCAACGTGAGTAGGGGTTCTTGGACGCCCCTTAGGCTTTATAATCAGTAGCCATCACCTATGTTAGAGTTTGGGTTTTTCTTAGATTATTCTGTCCATTGACAGTCACCGTCTTTCGGTTTGCGAGACCCCAACTTCGAGTGCTTAATCATTCATCAGCAATTGTTACTTCAATTGAGTTGCATTTTATATTGTTCTTGCTTGTGTTCTTCGATTTGCAGCAGGGATTAGCCTTTGTGGCGAGGTCAACCGGATTGTGACACGGTTGATAACCAGAGGAGACGTGGTGCTAAGGTTGCAGGGTTCGGGTCTTTGTGATCTAGAGCCGGATCGGTGTGTCGCTTCTGACCAAATCGATAGTTATCTTGAACCTGACGGAAGATCGGGAATCACGACCCCATCAAGTGGTATTCGGAGCTAAGGTATACCGTTAAATTCATATTTATCCTAGTTTAGTTGATTTTTGCCTTCGTCCCAAAGTCTACCGAACTATTTGTTTCCTATCCTACAACCATCTGCGCCATAGCCTTTGCATATTTCAGTTCCAGAGTCCGCCGTGTTGAGTTTGTGTCCTAGGTCAAGGTCTTGTTGCAGGTTTAGTTTGTGTTCTTTTCTAATTTGTATTGATCCTTCCATCCGCCATCATCCCGTCAGATCATCAGTTTGCATCTTGCGTCCACATAAAACCCTGATTCGAGCAGTTTTCATAAAATAGTCATAACTTTTGCATCCGAACTCGTAACGGGGCAAATTTTATATCTACGGAGAACGCTAGAAAATTTTAGATCTGTTTCGTCCCAGCAAAGCTGGATTCACAAAATTTAGAATTGCGAAATTCGTTCAGCAACATCGAGTTTCGGGGCCTACAAGTTTTGGCCAGCTTTTTAGATCACAATCCTGAATTTGTATAGGCCACATCTTTTGTCTAATTGAGCTCAAATTTTTTTGGAGTTTATTCTTGTGTGCTCCTTGCTGAGAAAAAAATATCAAAAGAGCAAAAGAAAGGAAAAAAAAATTTGGACAAAAAAGAAAAAAATAGCAAAAGAGAAGAGAAGAGATCGAAAAGGAGCACATAAGGAACACTCGATAGCTCTATTGTTTGTGGTGCCTTTTGCCTTGTCCGTATTTTCATTGCTACCTTTCATACTTGTTTCACTCCCTTGTTTGTCACAACTGTGCTAGGAACACGTATAGGCCAGCAACTAGGACAAGTGCTCTGGATATTTATTCAATATTGCTATCTGTTACTGAATTGTGTGCCACATATATATATATATATTTGTTCTTTGTGTGCCTTCCATGCTCCACATATATACTTCAGATCAGTACAGAAAAAGATCCTTGCAATCTCAGTGCACGCCCTCATCGGTATCACGAACCAGCCGTCGGTTGTACCATCCACTGCTTGCGTTGGTAAGAACTTGGTAAGAACTCGATAAGACGTGTGTGAGGGTGTGATTCCACTGACCCATAAATAGTTGATAGGGTATTTATTTTGATTCTAACAATATATGTCAAACAACGAGTTTCTTTTTAAGAGTGAATTGCAGGACATCATAGATGGACTGTCTACGGAGTTTGCACAACGAGTGCTCAGTTCTCAAATGGAGAAGGCGGAGCAAAAACCAGTTCAACATCTTGTTTCAAACATACTTTGTTGTGAATGAATGGCGTTGTCGTGTTATGATTGATGGCGAGACTTGCAACAACCTTGCAAGCTTAGAGATGGTTGAAAAGCTTGGTCTGACCACAAAGCCACATCCACGTCTATACTACGTCCAATGGGTAAATTCTTAGGATAAGATAAAGGTAACTGAAATTGCACGCATTGAGTTTTCCCTTGGTCCTTATAAGGATAGCGCTGAATTTGATATAGTACCTATGCAATCATGTTAATTGTTATTTGGTAAACCATGGATATCTGAAAATAATGTTGTGCACCATATAATTACTAATAAATATTTGTTCAAATATAATGGTACAAAAATTACACTTATACCTATGACTACTGCTCAAAATTTAAGGGAAGATCTCCTAAGGGCCGAGAGGAGGAAGAATGAGCCTTTTAGACAAGAATGGGTTATTTCAAATGTTACAAAACCTTCATCTAGATCTTAATTTTTACAAAATGAAGATATTACTTTGCCTCTTGTTGGAACTAATATTTTGCAGCATGTATCCAAAAACGAGGACAAGGTGACTGAGAAAAAACAGGTAAATGTATCAGATAAGAGCTCTCTTGTTGTAATAAATTTTCCCACCAATGATGCTAATAATCATATACTAAAACCTTCTATTGATTTATCTTTGTCACATGGCGAATGTTCTACTGATCTTTGTGATAAAGAAAAGTTGTGTGATAGTGGTATGATTATTCATGAGCAGCAACCAGTGAATGAGAATGCTTCTTTTGTTTTAGAACAAAATACTTGTGCTAAAAATAAACAATTGCTTCCAATTGCCACTGAACAAGATGAACTAAAATTGTTGACTTCTTTAAGTACTTTGGGATATATTGAGTTTGAAACTCTGTGTGTTCTGAGTAGTTTGGATGAGAAATTTTTATGTGCTGAATTACCATGGCTGTCTACATGTATATATCAATTTATTGGCAAATATAATTATAAAGGAGAATATATGGTACACCGAGTTTATATTTGTTCAAATCTGAAATCTTCTTTTTCTGTGTATCAATATGACCAATCAAAAGGTTGCATTAGATATAATCATGTCATGTCAAGATCCCTAAGTTTTGTTATAAAGCAACAGGTTAAATTTCAAAAAGAGAAGCAATATTGGCTACAACCTACAATCAATCTGTCCTCCAACTAAGCTCAAACCGAGGACGGTTTGTTGTCAAGAAGGGGAGGATGATGAGGACATGACACCAACAGATACGACCATTGATTATAAGGTGCACTCTTTCCTACATTTGCATAGTAATTTTGGGTACAATTCACTTGGTTCCACATGTACATGTCGTTATTTGAATGTAGGTACAAATGTGTCTCAAAGTATAAGTCCATCAAAGTTGAACTTTCGGTTTGTCGGCAGCCCGATAGTGCTTCACTGGGAAGGCCAGAACTCATCCATCCGAAGTGCGATTGAGGTCAATGAGCACTTGATGGAAACCTTATTTGATAATCTTTCAAATAGATCTAGTCCCACCTCAATATCACATTGGCAAGGCCTCGAAATCATTGAGACATTCCGCCATTATTTCTGTCAGGTGTTACGGCGTCGTCATGAGCTTGTTATTCACACTTGGGACCCAAACCCAAGTTGGAGCACGCCCTAAGAAGATGGAGAACACCTAAGAGATGCCTAAGGACGTCCTCCTCCTTGGCCACCACCTTAAGGGGCCAGCAAGGACGTCCAACCAAGCCTGAGGCTCCAATTCGAGTTCGAGTCTGCTTCGGCCTTCTGGACCAGTCTGTAATAAAACGGACGCCTAGGACGTATCCGGACTCCGTTTTTGATGATCTATATATGGATGGAAAGATAATTTCATAAGCTAACCAATAGATTTGGTTTGAGACCCAAATTCAATCAGAGTCAACGGAAATCATCGAAACAAGTTGACGTCCAGAATCTGTCTGGGCGCTGCGTCGCCGTCTTTTGGGCCATTTGGGCCTTGTAATGTGTCGAGACTCCTTAGCAACGTGATTAGAGGTTCTTGGACGCCCCTTAGGCTTTATAATTAGTAGCCGTCACCTATGTTAGGGTTTAAGTTTTGCTTAGATTATTCTGTCCATTGACAGTCGCCGTCTTTCAGTTTGCGAGACCTCAACTTCGAGTGCTTAATCATTCATCAGCAATTGTCACTTCAATTGAGTTGCATTTTATCTTGTTCTTGCTTGTGTTCTTCAATTCGCAGCAGGGATTAGTCTTCGTGGCGAGGTCAACCGGATTGTGACATGGTTGATAACCAGAGGAGACGTGGTGCTATGGTTGCAGGGTTCGGGTCTTTGTGATCTGGAGCCGGATCGGTGTGTCGCTTCCGACCAAATCGATAGTTATCTTGAACCTGACGGAAGATCAGGAATCACGTCCCCATAAGAAGGCCGCCGTCGCGTCGTCGGACCAGTGGAAGCTGTCCTTGCAGAGGAGCTGGGTGAGGGGAGCTACCACGGTGCCGAAGTCCTTGATGAAGCGCCAGTAATACCCGGCGAGCCCGAGGAAGCTGCGCAGCCCCTGTGCCGAGGCTGGTTGTGGCCATGATGCCACTGCTGCCACCTTGTCCCCATCCATGGCCACCCTGGACGCTAAGATGACATGGCCCAGGTAGGCCACGGAAGGGTGCCGAAAGCGCACTTGCTGCGCTTCACCCGCAACTGATGATCACGGAGGACGGAGAGGACGACCCAGAGGTGCTAGAGGTGCTTGGACCAGGAGGAACTGTAGATCAATATGTCGTCAAAAAAATACAAGGACGCACTTACGAAGGTATGGGCGAAGCACTCCGTTCATCAAGCTCTAGAGTGTCGTCGGGGCGTTGGTGAGGCCAAATGGTATCACGAGGAACTCAAAGTGCCCATGATGCGTCCGGAACGCGGTTTTCCTCCACGTTGTCGGGATGCACACGGACTTGGTGGTAGCCGGCGCACAAGTCCAACTTGGTGAAGAAGCGCGCGCCGTGAAGCTCGTCGATGAGCTCTTTAACAACCAGTATTGGGAATTTATCCTTTACTGTGTGGTCGTTGAGTGCCCTGTAGTCCACGTAGAAGCGCCACGTGTTGTCTTGCTTCTTGACGAGGAGGATGGGCGAGGAGGACGGCGAAGTACTGGGCCGGATGATCCCTTGCTCAAGCATGGAGGCACATTGCGCCTCCAGTTCGTCCTTCTGCAACTAGGGGTGGCGGTACGGCCGCACTGCCACCGGCGCGGTGTTGGGCAGCAGGTGGATGCGGTGGTCGCAGTCGTGGGCCGGCGGCAGGTCTGTGGGCGGCTCAAAGACATCCTCGAACGAGTCCAATAGGCAGTCGAGGAGGGCGGTCTCCGTGCCCTGGATGGCGTGCAGACGACCGGTGGGAGGAACATCGGTACGCGTGGAGCCGATGCCCTTCCACAGCACGCGCTTGCCGTGGTGCGTGAAGGACATGTAGAGGTCGTCGAAGTCCCATAAAATGGGGCCGAGGGTGCGCAGGAAGGAGACGCCGAGGACGATGTCGTAGCAGTCAAGCGGAATGGTGTAGCAGTCCGCGGCGAAGTGCTCGTCGGTGATGCAGATGACAACGTTCCGAGCCACGGCATGCAACGCGGTCGCCATTGGCCATGACCACGTTGGCGCTTGGACTGTCGTGGAAGTGCAGTCTCACACGACGAGCAGCAGCCGTGTTGATAAAGTTGTGGGTGGAACCCGAGTCGAGGAGGGCCATGAGTTCGTACTTTCCGATGGAGATGCGGAGTTGCATGGTGTTCTCGGTGCGGATGCCCATGATCGCATGTAGGGAGATCAGGGGGGGGCTCATCGTCGACGGTCGGAGTCACCTCGGGCGGCGTCAACAGGTCACCGTCAATGAAGTCCTCGGCCTCCAGGTAGAAGAGATGTGGGCACCGGCGGCTGCGCACATACTGCTCGTCGCAGTTATAGCAGAGGCCTTGTCGTCGCCGTTCCGCCATCTCGTCGGGGGAGAGGTGGCGAAACGGGCGCGTTGGTGGAGGAGAGGCCGCCGGCGCCTGTGTTGCCGGTGGCGTGGTGGTCGGAGCTGTGGCGCGCAGGGGGTGATTGTGTTGGCGACCCTGGGGACGTGGTGGACGAGCCCCGGTCAGAAGAGCCGCATTCCGGCGCTCGTACGCTCGCACCAGCATCATCGCGCATTGGAGGTCTTGGGGATCTTGGAGCTCCACATCGGTGCGGATGGGATCGGGAAGGCCGCCGGTGAAGAGGCGAGCTTGGTGCAGTGGTGCCAGGTGGCCCACATGCGCCAAGCGGGCCAGGAACGTCTGAGTGTACTCCTCGACCGATCCGCGGAATGGCAGGCGTGCCAGATCGGAGAGGTGGTTGGTGCAGAGAGCAGGCCCGAAACGCTGCTGGCACAGCGTCTTGAACTGGGGCCAGCTGATGGCGGTGACGTCACCCGCGTCGCGCTCCAGCATGTAGTACCACTCCTGAGCGACGTCAGTCATGTGAAATGACGCAAGCCATACCTTGTCGTGTTCGGGGGTGTGTTGCGCCCTGAAGAAGTGGTCGCACTTGTTGAGCCATCCCAACGGATCGCTTTTGCCATCGAACGTCGGGAAGGTGAGCTTGCAGAAGCGAGGCATGCCGGCCGTGTCGGCGTGATCTTCATAGTGTCCGGGTAAGACATGGGGCAGCGAGGGCGCTGGCGCACTCGAGTTGAGAGTAGGCGGCGGTGGTGCGAACTCGCTGAAGACGGGGAGGGACGATGGTGAATGTGGGAATGATATCTCGGTTATGGGCACCCCGCGACCGACGGCCGTCGTGTGGACGATGGCCGAAGCGGAGGATGGAGCGAAGGCGGCGCGGCCCTAGCCGAGGTGGCCAGATATCAGTGGAATGCCGCCGTAGCCAGGTATGCCGTACGGCAGTAAAGGTGGGGTGTTGGTGGGGGTGGGCGGGCGATCTTCAATAGCCGATAGGTGAGTCATGACGTTGCCTAGCTGGCGTTGCATGGTTTGGAGGATCGTGGTGATGCTCTCCGGGGAGGCAGCGGGAGCAGGTGGTGGTGGTCGGTGGAAGGGTGGTGGTGGGAAGGGCGGCCGAGGACATGGCTGGGAGCTGATCGGAAGAGACGGCGGTGGAGGATCCAGACATGGCTCCGAATACCAACTTGTTGGAATTGCTAGTATTGCGCAGGTAATAATCGTGGAATGTGGGAGGTCGTGGCATGGGCTCTCGACGGCGGCGAGGTTGAGACGCCGTCCTGGCGGCCGGCGTCAGCCAGCAGCGAGAGAGCTGAGAGCGGGAGAGATTGATCTCAATCTCCAGCTGATTTGTTATTTCCCAATCGTGCGATACAAATAGCCAACAGGCTTAGCTTACAGCCATGTGTTCAAATGCAAATAGCTATCTTTAGACTAGTCCTGATGCTACAACCGAGGACTACAAACTCAACCACTAATGCGAATCGAGATGCACGAAAAATGCAAATAGCACCATGCAGCGCTCAGCCAAACCGCCCGTGCTCGGTCATCATGCAGCGCTTGCCGCTCAGCCACGGTTGCGGCGCTGGTAGACTTGCCGACCATAACAAAGCCACTGGGCTATGTTGACTTTGGATATTGGTAATTTGTTGCCCGCCCTGAGCTGGTGACTGATGTATGTTTTTCTGGCTGGGGCCTGAATGCTTTGCCTGTATGGTTATTCAATGATGACCATGCTCCATGTATAACATTTGAACGAGTTATTGTAAGACCCAGAAGGGAATCAGAGGGATTGAGAAGCAGGGAATAGAGGAAGATAGCAAGCAGGAATTTGGGGGCGGCAGAGTTCGGAGGATGGAGACGGCTCTCGGCCGAATCTCATAGAGTTTAGGATGATTGTTTACATCGTCATGCCCTACTTCTCATTACATCCAGAATATATGTAATACATCAGTGGAGCCACTCTGGGCCAGAGACGAGCGAATTGGGCTTGCGAAGTCTTTGGCCTGGTGGTGCGGACGACTTGGCCCAGGAGGGAGCGCCACCAGCTTAGTCAGGCTCCAGGTCAGCTTCTCCAGTAGGCAGGTCGCTGACATTCCCCGGCTCTTCAGAACCGGCGTGTCCCCATGCCGGTGCACGGGGGAACTGCTGGCGCAAGGTGACCAGCGGCTCCCAAGTAGCCAGCTCAGGCGGCATATGAGACCATTTGACAAGGCCCTGTTCGACTGGGTGCTGCCCACCCGTCCAGCGCCGCTGAAGAACTTTGACAGGAACTTGATAAGCCTGCAAATCTAAAACAACAAGGGGTGAAATCTGTTGATTGCCAGCATAACTCTTCAGCTGCGAAACGTGAAAGACCGGATGGATGGCGGCCTTTGGTGGAAGCTCCAGCTTGTATGCAACTTGGCCAATCTTCTGCAATATCTTGAAGGGGCCAAAAAACTTGAAGGAAAGCTTGTTGTTTGCATGCCGCGCCAACGAAGTTTGCACGTAAGGCTGTAACTTGAGGAAGACTTGGTCACCCACAGCAAACGACCTTTCAGACCTCTTCTTGTCAGCCTGTCGCTTCATCCTGGACTGAGCACGCGCCAAATGTTGCTTCACGAGGCTGTGCATCAGGTCACGGTCTTCCAGCCAAGTATGCAGCTCAGGTACAGGGGCAGCCTCGGTTAGATCAAAGCCCAGATGTCGAGGCGGAAACCCAAACAAAACCTCAAAAGGGGAGCGCCCAAGAGTGGAATGAGTGGATGTGTTGAACCAATACTCAGCCACAGAGATCCACTGACTCCAAGAAGCTGGACAGGCGTGGACAAAGCAGCGTAAAAAGGTTTCAATGCACTGATTAACCCGCTCCGTCTGCCCGTCGGTCTGTGGGTGGTAGGAAGAACTGAACCTCAACTCTGATCCTGCAGACGTGAACAAGAGTTGCCACAGCTTGCTTGTAAAGATTCGGTCCCGGTCCGAGATGATCACCTTGGGAAGGCCGTGGAGGCGGTAAATCTGGTCCATAAAGAGCTTAGCGACTGTAGCAGCTGTAAAGGGATGCTTGAGGGGAATAAAATGTGAGAACTTGGAGAATTTGTCCACCACTACCCATAAAGCATTATAGGAACCAGATGTAGGAAGGCCTTCTATAAAGTCCATTGTGATAATCTCAAAGGCAGCAGCCGGAATGGGAAGCGGCTGGAGCAAGCCGGGGTAGCGCACTCTATCGGGTTTGGCTTGAAGGCAAGTGGCACATTGCTGAACATAAGCCCACACATCAGACTTCAGTCCGGGCCAGAAGAACAGCTGCTTAATGCGTGCATAAGTTACAGGCGCTCCAGAATGACCACCAATCGGGCTAGCATGAAGAGCCTGAAGAACTTGAGCTTGCACTGCCTTGTTAGAACCCAGCCATATCCTGCCTTTGTAGCGAATGACACCCTGAGTCAGAGAATATGGGGGCCGAGCATCAGGTGTAACAGCGAGCTGGGCAAGTAAGGAGAGTGCAAATGGGTCGGACTCATAGCCGGCAACCACATCAAATAGCCAGGAATGGTGAACAGCAGACACCGCAGTCAGGACATCAGAATGCTCGCGCCGAGACAGAGCGTCAGCGGCGACATTGTCAGCACCTTTCCGATACACCACCTTGTATTGCAGCCCGAGCAGACGAGTAAAAACCTTCTGATGCCAGGCTGTATGGAGCCGCTGTTCGTTGAGGTGCACCAGACTGTGATGGTCGGTGTGGATAACAAACTCTCCCTGGAGAAGATAGTGCCGCCATTGATCCACTGCCATGAGAATGGCGAGGTATTCTTTCTCATACACTGATAAACCTTGGTTGCGAGGGCTCAGAGCCTTGCTGAGAAAGGCAATAGGATGGCCATTCTGCTGTAGGACTGCACCTACGCCAGTCCCAGAGGCATCGATCTCAATATGAAAGGGCTTGGAAAAGTCCGGAAGAGCAAGCACCGGAGCCGAGCACAGGCCTGTTTCAGCAAGTCGAAGGCATGCTGATGTTCATCGGTCCAGACAAAATACTGATCCTTCTTGAGCAAATCAGTTAAGGGTTTGGCAATGACTCCAAAATGTTGAACGAACTTCCTGTAATACCCTGCTAAACCCAGGAAACCGCGGAGAGCCTTGACATTACCAGGGGTCGGCCAATCAAGCACGGCTTGGATCTTCACAGGATCAGTAGATAGACCATCCTGGCCAATAACATGTCCCAGGTAGTGAATGGACTGGTGTGCAAAAGTGCATTTAGAAAGCTTGAGCTGCCATTGATCTTGTCGCAGCCACTGGAACACTTGTCGTAGATGTTCAAGGTGCGCATCCCAAGTAGGGCTGTATACCAAGATATCGTCAAAGAAGACCAGCACAAACGTGCGCAAACCCGGAGCCAAAGTGACATTCATTGCTCCCTGAAATGTCCCCGGCGCTCCTGTAAGACCAAATGCCATTACAGTGAATTCATATTGGCCTAGGTGTGTCTGAAACGCCGTCTTGTGTTCTTCTCCCGGCTGTAACAGAATCTGGTGGAAACCCGCACGAAGATCCAAAGTGGAAAACCACTTGGCATTGGCAAGCTCGTCCATGAGCTGGTCAAACACCGGTACTGGAAACTTGGACTTCCGAGTCAAGGCATTCAAATGGCGGAAATCAACGCAAAACCTGTAGGTTCCATCCTTTTTCCGAACCAGCAAGACAGGCGATGAAAAGGGACTGGAACTGGGACGGATCAGACCTTGGGACAGCATATCCTGGACTTGGCGCTCTATCTCGTCCTTCAACTTAGGTGGATATCTGTAAGGCCGGATGAACACAGGCTGAGCACCCGGAATGAGAGGAATCTCATGGTTGCACACCCGGGAGGGAGGAAGTGAAGATGGAGGTCGGAATACATCCTCAAATTCCTGCAGTAGACCCTGGAGGACCGGGTGCAGATTTTCTAGAACCTCAGAAGCTGGAACAGCTGCAACTTGGAGCAAGAGTTGATCTGGACTGTCATCAGTCAAACCTTGTAAGATGTGTGTACTGCCATTGTACGGAATTGCCAACCATTTGTGCAGCCAATGCACTTGCATGGGGCTGAAAGATTCAAGCCAGTCCATTCCGACCACGATATCGAACACTGCGAGAGGCAACACCTTGAAATCCGACTGGAAGTTGCAAGAACCGACTGACCATGGCACTTGACGAAGCAACTGAGTGCACTGAAGAATTCCACCCCTAGCAATCTGAACCGAAGCAGACATGGGACTGCAGAGATGTCAGGCAGCTGAGTCAACAGGGCTGCATTGATGAATGAGGTTGAACTGCCCGAATCCACCAAAATTTGCACACAACACCAGCAACATGACCCAACAAGCGAACTGTACGAGAAGCAGGAACACCCGAAACAACAGCTTTGGATATGGCAAGGCAAATCTGCTCGGTAACCTCGGATGTGTCAGAATCCTCAACGGCAACTTCTTCCTCATCAGGGAAAGCATCCCAGAATGCTTCAACGGCATGAAGAACTTCCGGGCGCACTGATGATCTTTGCTCTATTTGGCATTACACTTGAAGCAGAGGCCCATAGCGCGACGGTATGACTTGATAGCTGCCATCTTCGAATCAGGGGAAGGAGTTGCAGCAGGCATTGGCTTGTCGGCACGAGGCAGAGCTGGAACGGCTGGTGCCGGAAGTAGAGGCCGAGTTGCTGACGAAGATTTTGTGGCAGGCCAATCACTAGAACGAACAGCACGCGATGGGTGCAACGGGTTCGCTTCTTCTTGCAACATAGCAATAGTGCAAGCAGTATCCAAATCCGGAGGTCGCAGAACAAGCACGATGACTTTGATTTCAGGACGAAGCCCATCGATAAATCTCATAGTGAAGTACATGGGATCAGTGTTGGAGGAATAAGCCGATAGCTGATCGACTAATTCTGTAAACTGGGTGATGTAATCGGCCACCGAAGAGGTTTGTTTAACATGGAACAACTCGCGAATAAGAAGCTCCTTCTGATCGCGGTCGAAACGATCGTGAAGTAATCGACAGAAGGTTTTCCAATCGGAGAAATCCAATGTAGGCTCAATGGACTGAAACCAACGTGCTGGGCCTTTGTCTAAGTGCTGCTTAGCGACACGGATCCAAATCGTGCTGGGAACACTATACATGTCAAAATAATCTTCACACAGCGAACGCCAGTGGCGTGGATTGTCGCCGTCAAATCGAGGAAAAGGAAGCTTAGGAAGTCGACCTGTGTGCGGTGGTGCTGTGGGTTGAGCGGCAACGAACTGGTTTGTCTGATGGGTATGATCAGAAGCAATGGAACGCGGTGGAGGGTTGGGGGGCAGGGGAGGCTTGGTGGCCGAAAACAGAGGAGATGGAGGGGGGGAAACAACAGGAGTGTGAGGCGTACCCTTGGCCGGGATGTGAGTCCAGGTCGTGACGACCCCGGAAACAGCATCCCGTGTAGTCGGATCGAAGCCGTGCCCATCGGGCGGTTTGGCGTTGAGGCCAGCAATGAACTACGCCGGGGCTGTTGGAGATGACGCAACGATGCCCGGCTGGTGTGACATAGCGTCGAACACCTGGCGGTCGCGTGGTCTGGTGAGCTTCTGGACCTCCAACTTGATGTCGTCTAGCAAGCCCTCCATGCCCGGGCGCCAAGCGGCGAGATCCGCCATGGCCTTCTCGAGTGCGGCGACGCGGACGTCGTGGCCGGCCGCGGCATCCACGGCACGGGCAGCCTCCAAGTCGACGTAGTTGGCCTTGAGCGAAGCCAAGCGCTGCTCGACGGTCGCCGCGATCGGATCGACGCGGATCGACTCGAGCCCGGCCACGCGCTGCTCCAAGGCCGAGGTCGCAGCCACCAGCTCGCCGAAGCGGGAGTCGACGGACGCCGCGTGATTCGCGAACTCGCGGTCCCGGTCGGAGAAGCGGGAGTTGAGCTCGTCGAAACGCTGGTTCATGGTGTCGAAGATGAGCTGCAGAGACGGATCCATGGCACCTCTAGCACGCTGCAGGCGGGTGTAGTGGGAATGGCCCAGATCGGCGAGTCTCTGATACCAGATGTAAGACCCAGAAGGGAATCAGAGGGATTGAGAAGCAGGAAATACAGGAAGATAGCAAGCAGGAATTTGGGGGCGGCAGAGTTCGGAGGACGGAGACGGCTCTCGGCCGAATCTCATAGAGTTTAGGATGATTGTTTACATCGTCATGCCCTACTTCTCATTACATCCAGAATATATGTAATACATCAGTGGAGCCACTCTGGGCCAGAGACGAGCGAATTGGGCTTGCGAAGTCTTCGGCCTGGTGGTGCGGACGACTTGGCCCAGGAGGGAGCGCCACCAGCTTGGTCAGGCTCCAGGTCAGCTTCTCCAGTAGGCAGGTCGCTGACAGTTATTAACAGGAACATTATTTATTCGTAGTGGCTTAGCACCCATACAGCCCCAATTGTAGTTCTTCGAAGGGCCAGGGTAGCAGCTACTGCATTCCTGTTCTGGCAGTATGGAAAAAGGAGACGAATCCAGGACAAAAACAAGTTGGATTGAGAGGTAACAGTGGTCAGCAGCTATATTCAACCATTCATCCGTCTGAGAGGTTAGCTCTGGTTGAAGGATCAGCTTACCACGACTACATGACGTGGTAACAAATTGACAGCACGTACTCCAACGTTTAAAGTATACTGGTTTAGTGGTTTTGAACGACGTGCCTTCCCAGCAAAACCCTTTTACAGTAAAAAAATGTCACCATGTTGCTTTGCTAACCTTGGAATTGGGACATGATTGTATTTGTATCTGATTAAAGACCAAGTCCTGGACATCCTTCTGTACGTGCAGAGCATCTGCTTAGCGCATCCGCACATTGTCAATAATAAAACAGGAGAATTGAAAATACAGTGCTTCAAACAAACAGCGAGATCTTACAAGTACCTCACAAGAACATGAGCAGACTCAAGAACAGGGACAAGACGCAAGAATCATCTGTCCGATCTGATTGGCTAACTGATAACATGAGCAGACTCAACATCCTGGATATGAGATTGAGAACAAAGACTGCATTGACCAGCCAGCGGTCCTCCCGACAGCAAACTTTTTTTCTTGGTCTTCAACGATAATA